>CM061537.1:65079667-65124441 GCA_030545055.2 Neoaliturus tenellus | reverse complement strand
GAGGTAAAAACTATGATAAAGACAAATCGTTCCATAGAGTAATAAGCAAAAATAATGCATACTAAACATTCGAATGTATTTCTACTATGCACAATATATTTCGCACTACTATAGTTATATTTATAACGTTTTTTAGATGCGCTGCAATTGTCCTGTGAAAGTGGACTTTATTTATTACTTTAATGAGCACAAAGCATTGAGATTGAAAAGTATTATTCTCACAAAAGTGTTATAATAGAATATAATAACTCTAATAACACAGCCATTGTAAAACAATTCTCATTCAGTAAGTGAAATAGTTTCGGTTAAAATATAAGTAAGAGAGTCTTCATAATTTTTAAGTGGTTTTTTAAGTTTCATAATTACATAACAAAATTCAATGAAAAATTCTTTATTTCAACAGGCAAAGCTTGTTTCAACAGGCATCATGGCCATTTCCTACACTTAACCTTATTACATGAATTTGCTTAGTTTAAATACATCGAACTAAATAATAATTAAACAAGATACATCTTTATTACTTTCTAACAAAACAAAATTAAAATACTGCATGTGATTTATTTCTAAATATAGTAACAAAACTAATGATAACACACCAGAGACTCTGCAATGACAACACCCCTAGGACGCACCGACCAAGAAGCTCAAAGAAAAATTCTTTAGTTCTGACAAGACCCCGGGGAGGCTATCAATGGACTTTATGGATAGGGGCAAATCATTCTAGAGGCGGCAACAGTAACAACAAAAGCTCTGTCATACACACCGTCCTTGGTGAGGCATATACATAGGTGGATGAAACAGACCGCGAGGACCTAAGACTACTTTGTGAGACAAATCTGAAATCATTTTCAAAATATTTGGAATTGAAGTTTTCAAAATTAAAGACCAATGAAAAATTATTGCTCGCTCTCAAGTCATTCAGTTTCAATAGTTGTGAATCAATAAAAAAGGTTGATACGCTCGTAGTGTCTCAGATCACTGACATTTTAAGCATTCGATAATGGGTTGACATTTAGTATAATACTAAATTTATTCAAAGTAATTCACTTCGATTGTACTAGTTTATCCAAAGTGATGAACCAATTTCATTCATTTGCTACTCAGTATAAATTGAAATTAAATGTTTTTTTTTCCGATAAAAACAGGGAATTTCAAATTAAACAGCTGCCAGAGTTTCTGTTAAGGTCAAAATGTCATAACTTAAGTGATAACTTTACCGCTCTGCATATCCTAGTAAACTAATAATGAAGTTGTCATTTATTTATTTGGCTCAACTTAAAGAACGGTTGTCTACCAGAAACAATCAAATGTCATAAAATCAGCATTAATGCAGTATATCTGATAATACTGTTAAGTCTTGCAATCAATGTCTCGAGCCACGTTTTACATGCTTTACTTAATTTCTTAAAATTTTTGGTAGTAAGTTTAAATTTTTTGTATTTTTCAGCTAATCTTTCAAGGCAATCATTGATGCAATTTATCAGGTTCTCACAAGTTTTTGGAAACTTTCGGAAAGACCTTAGACTGTTGGAAGACAAAAGATATTTGAAGAAAGAGTACTCCGAAGTATAACATCAAAAGAGTTCTACTTATTAGATGTCACGTGAAATATGCATTTAACTTTCAGATAAAAAATATAGTTTTTTATCATTCTTTACGAAATTAGTCTGATTTTTGTTCTCCCAACAGTACCAAAAAACGTTTATTTTTTCTTAGGATGGAAAATCAGCTGGGATATTTTTTTTATTTCCTGCGATTTAAAAGTCAGCTGTTTGAAAAGTTATATTTAAAAATTTTTAGGTAGAATAGTGAAATTAAAACCTTATATTAAAACATTGTTTTTCAAATACATCAACTTAAACACTGTATATTACTTATCTTGTAAATGTAACCTCAAAATACAACTTTATCTATCTATATCTATAAAACAGGCAAAGCCCTCACTCACTCACTCACTCACTCACTGACTCACTCATCACTAATTCTCCGACTTCCGACTAGCGTGCTGAAATTTGGTATACTCATTCTTTAGGCTCAAAATATGAAGCTTCAGCTTCTTTGTAACAAGATTGTCAGGACAACTACTGTATAGCCTACGTGTTGAAATTTGGCAAGGACGATTCTCTTAACTCATATTTACTATCTATCTAATCTAAGAAACTTTTAGCAAATATGGTTTTGAAGGTTTTTAGGTCTACACCTCACTGGACTTTCAAATTCCTCTAGGCCCACGGGGTTGAAATGATGGAGGATTTCCTTTGCTCATGGGTACTTACTAAGAACAGGGTTTGCAAATATACTTTTTAAGGCACGTTAGGGCTCCACCCCACTGGATTTCAGAACAACATAAGGGCCTTCACGGGGTTGAAATTTGACATGGACATTCCTCTTTGCTCATGGATGTTTACTAAGAAACGGTTTTGCAAATATAGTTTTCGAAGTTCTTTAGGGGCTCTGCCCAACAGGACTTCAAAAACATTTTAGGCCTACGGGTTGAAATTTGACATGGACATTCCCCTTAGCTCATATGTATGTTACTCACTAAGAAAGCGTTTTTCAATATATATTTTGAAATTCTTTAGGGCTCCGTCCCACAAGTCTTGAATTACTCTGGGCCCGCGGGGTTGAAAGTTGACATGGACGTTCCTCTTTGCTCATAGTTGCTCACTAAGAAACAATTAGCAAATTTACTTTAGTGCTCCACCCACAGAACATCAAATTACCATATATGTTAAGGGATTAAAATCTAACGTGGATGCTCCGTTTTGCAAATAGGTGCTTACTTGGAAACGGTTTTGCAAATATAGTTTTCGAAGTTCTTTAGGGCTCCGCCCCATAGGACTTTAAAATTATTCCAGGGGCTTCCCCACACAAATCCTCAAATTACCATAAATCCTAAGGTGTTGAATATAACGTTTATGTTCCGTTTTGCTAATGCGTTTACTAAGAAACAGTTTTAGAAATATAGTTTTTTATGTTCTTTAGGGCTCCGCCCTACATGATTTTTAAAATGACTGAAGTGCCTACGGGGGCTGAAATTTGACATGGTTGTTCTTTCTTTTTGCTCAATGGTTCTCATTACGGAAAATGTTTTCCAAAATTTCTCCAGAGCTTAACACACAGAAATTCGTTGTTTCAATGTCATTCTTAAGGAAGACGATTTTGTTGCTCTTTTAAAGATTTTATTACTTAAAAAATAACTCAATCACGGGCGAAGCCGTGACGGGAAACAGCTAGTAGTTAATATTTTAAAAAAAGTTAACTATCTATTGTGATAAAAACGTTGTTCATCACTCGGAGCAAAAGTGTCTTTTTATCATTCTGCACGAAATCAGCCTGTTTTTTGTTCTCTCAATAGTACCAAAACCGATTCTTTTTGTCCTAGGACTAAAAAATCATCTGGAGAATTTTTTATGCCCTAGGACTAAAAAATTAGCTGTTTTCTAAGTGTACTGTTATTGATTTATTAATGTTGAGGAGCAGAATTTTGAAATTAAAACGTTATAAAAGATTATTGTTTGTAAATAACAGAAATGTAAACACTGCATATAACTTACTTTGTAAATATAACCTCGAATATACAACTTAATAGTTAATATTTTTAACGATTAAAAAGTCAAATTTCGCATTATGATAAGAAACGTTGTTTATCACTCGTAGCAAAAGTATCTTTTTGATGCTTAATCGTTTTTAAAACACGATTGCGCACCAAAAAGACCCACTTTTGCTCCTAGTGATGAAAACTACTATTTTAGTGCGTAACCTTTTTTAAAAACTCGGCTGCTCTTCGTTTAAAACACGATGGCCCACTAAAAAGAACCACTTTTGCTCCTGGCGATGAAAACTTTTATATGAAGTGTTAAACCAAAATTACGAGATACGTTTATTTGAGTTGACTTTCAATAGGGAGAGGCTGTCTACAATGTGTGGGACATGTATATTCTCGTACATGTATCAAAATTTTGTTTTTGGCTGTTTACAGATCTGTCAATATCATTAAGTACTATAAGTACTATCAGAACTTTAAATAAGTGTAGCTGATCGTGTGAGTCTTGATACATTCGTTGCTTTAATAAATTTTCAGACGTACGTATTGTGAATAAACATGCCATGAACATTGTATTAAAGAAAGGATATAAGGTGACACACCATTTCTTTTATTTGTTTTCAAAGCAGTTTTCGTAATTCAATTCAATTTGTTTATTTTTAAAAATAATATGCTACTCAAAGCTACAATTCCTATTTAGAATGAGTATAAATATAAAAATTTAAGATTACTCTATCGACATAATGTTATTTCTTATCTAAAGCCTGTCTCTTTCTTTATCTTTCTTGACTGTTCGTCTTAATAAGATACGTAATTAGCTTGATTATACATTAAATGAAACTATAGTGATTTAGATAAAGCTAGAAACAACACTTAAGTCTGAATCAGTATGATTTGGACATAGATACAAGTGCAATTTCATCGGTTTTGTTGATCAAAATAGAGAAGTGTCCACATGGGAGAAAAATTTGTTGGTGAAAGAACGAATCATCTTGCCCATTGAGCAAACATATTGGAAAAGAATGGTTCAACCTGAAATAAAATGGGAAGAGGTGGACCGTAAGTAAAGTTTAATTTGAAAACCAACATAGACGATTTTATACATTCAAAATAGAAATCCATTTATTTTAAAATACAGAATTTATTAAAAAAAAAAAACTTGCAGTAATTATCACGTATTTTATAGGGATAACCATCAGTAAAAATAAGTATTTAAATACCGTATTTATTATTTTGTAATTTGTGTATTTTCCTGTTTGTGAGTGTAATAAGACCATATGAAAAACGTCAAATGATTTTTTTGACACACCATAAAAGCTTGTTTGGTATGAATTTTATTAACTTTATAAAGTAAAGTTCTACAATAGAAACATTTAAGGTTTTACTTTATTTTTTATTCCATGCAACTTAAACTTATATCTTTTCATCTAGCATTCTTTACACTTTATCATCTTCGAAATAATTATTTTTCAAGTATGTTCTATTAGAATAGACCTATTCTACCTCCTCGCAAAAAAATAAATAGGGTACTAAAAGATGTACATTTTACTCTTTTAAACGTAACCCTGTATTTCCATAAAAAATTGTTCATGTCATAATGTATTATAAAGTAATTACGAGTAATTATCACAAGGTAATTTTTAACCTAATAGGTTAAAACATGGTTAGTTTTGGTAGTATTTTTTAACTAATACGCCGAAGTAATAGGGGAATTAATTTTTCTATCTTGATTATTAAACTTTTAACTCAAAAGGTCACCTTAGTATGGGAACAATAAAGAAACTTGCTTTTTGTTGATTAAGTTAAAGATACTTGCGATAGGGTTAAAATTCATAGTTGTAATACCAAATGAACTTAATGTGAATAATGTAGCATTATCGAAAAGTTTCAATTTAATAATATTTACTCATGCACCTTTAATTCATAATGTACGTTTACGTTTTATGCCAGTTGAAAAATAAAACTTGATTGTCGATTAAAATGTTATGATCCTCGAGTTTTTTTATCTTCTAGGCGACCACTACCAAAACGCTTTCTTCAACGTAATAGCCAAGTTCAACTCCAGGGCCGACTGGAAAGCGTTGAGACCGAGTTTCCAGCTTCAAAAGTTGAAGACTCCCGTCCCTTATGTGGTGTTCTCTTCCATCCGAGTCACCGGGAACGAAAAAAAGTCCAGTGACGATATAATACGGGAAATGCAGAAACGGGACATGAGCCTAGGCATGGGGGACATACAATGCAAGTAATTGTATATGACTGATATAAAATAGCCTGAAATACGGGAAGTAAAGACAAGTAATATGACAGTTTTCATCACTCTTGAAATTTAAGTTTAATATGACTTAATGTTGATATTTATTTATGAAAATTAGTACAAAATTCACTACATATGTCAAAAATGATCACTAATACTGAGGTACAAATGTAACAATCATATTTGCAAGTGGCGTAATACATAATAAATATATGTAAAAAGAATATTTATAACCAAATGAACCTTAATAACAGAGCAATAACCACAACTTGTGTACCAAACGAACAACTAATTTTGATGCTGACAGCAGCCCAGCAGTGACTGGAAAGAAAAAAAGTCAAGACCGAACACAATTAATAAATTAATCCTGTAACACAAGAAATGTAACATTTATAATTGGAATTTGCGTTGTACATAATAAATAGAAATAATAATATGTACAAAGTTAACAAAAACTTGAGCCACTCTTAACTGACAAAGAAGAATAAAAACTGTACATGTATAGTAATTTTTTTACTTTATATACTTTTTAGGTAACTGTAGGTAATGTTTTGATGAAATTCCAGAAACATTTACTACAGAAAATAACGATCATAAAAATTCTGTGCGCTGAAAAAAATATTCATTGTCAAGTACGTTTGTGAAGATCCAGCCTGTTTTGTGATAAGGGGTGTGTTCAATGATGCTAATATAATAACATATTTTGGTACAAGCGCATAAACGTAAAACATATGCCACACACAATAAAAAAATGTAAAATGTTAGTAAACAAACAAGATACGTTAAAACACAGACAAGTCACAGATACACAGCTCAACGAGTGAGTGAGTGCAGACGGTGGCGTGTGTCCTTCGTAATCGCTGGAGCTGATATTTTCACTATCGTTCTATTGTTGTGGTGTACTCCTGACATCTGACTCTATAACACGAAATACTGTGTAAAGAGTTAAATTAGTGTGAAAGATTTTGTTGATCGTCAAAAGCTCTGTTTTCATTATTTTATAGATTTTAAATCCGTTCTAACACTTAAGTTTGCACAAAAAGACTCTCTTGTTCCAGATATTTCTATTGGAAATAAATTTCTCATTGTAAGTTAAATAAAATTTGGTTAGGATAAGATTTAAAATGTTTTGAAATTTACTTTGTTACCTAAACCAATGAGGTTTTAAAGGTACAAAGTGACTGGTGTATTTATTTGAGGTGTTTGTTGTTTAGCTTCGTAGTGACAGACGACGGGATGATATGGGAGGGGCGGGGGTGGGACGTCCGGCCAGGATGCGACGATGACTACCCAGGCTACGAGGGAAAGTTCGTCGAGATCACCAACGTTGGCAACTTTTCAAGTGAGTATTTGAAAACATTAAATACCCCCGTCGCAGAAGACCTGTGTACGCAGTGAATTTCCAATGGAATTGGGTATTTATTTCACCATTGCTGCGATTGGTGAGTGATGTAAGCAAATAGACGATAATTCCTTTTCAGTGCAGGTAAATTCAAAATTATATAAAATACTGGTATTTTTTTTATTTTCCTCTTAAACTCCATGAGTATGAGTATGTAGGTTTGCCTCTATATGTGTGTTGTAAGTATATAAAGGGTATCTCTAAACTCTCTACCAACCTCTGAAGGTATTATTCATGACCTAAAGACAAGCCGAAATATCGCATTAAAAATTTTCAAAACTCCATAATTAACCATACACCCACCATTTTGCATTTTTAGAGAATATTTTTTTATTTATGAACGGTTTGTTGTGGTAAAATAAAAATAGGTATACAACTTCCAAAAAAGGGCTAACTACAAAAAAAGGAATATTTTCCAAGTAATATTTTTAAAATGGCTGCTGTTTAAAATGTTTAATCCTAAATTGCATAGACATTACATAAGGTCTTATGTTAATAATTGTAAGTTTATGTTAATATGTGATTTTTAGAAAACTGATTTACAAACTGTAACGATGTAAAAATTATGGATATCGATTCATAAAAAGCGAGATAGAGTGATAGAGTGATATTAATACAAATAGTTACACGTGTGAGTTGTTTGCCTCCCGAAAAGCACAGTCGCGGCGCAATGTTAACAATGATATGGGTTTCATACCCAAAATTGTTCCCAAAGAATTGGTACGGCCGTGACTAGCTTCAGTTAAATCTATCTATCTTGCTTATACTGGGTTACCCTGTACATTGAAATTATCATCAACGGATAGAGTGCAACCATTTTACCTATAATGGCTTTCTTTGTTTTTGTGAATAAACAATTTTGTAGATTTTAAAAGGGGTGTATGGGTGGTCTGGGACACCCGGTATATGAACTGATTCTCATTATCTTTATTTCATCATTGGGCTTTTTCATGGGATGAATTTAATTTTCTTTATCTTTTAGCTGACAAAGTTAGAAGATCCACAAGTCACCTGGTGGACATTGGGATGCTTTACGAATTCTTGGACAGAGACCTTAAGCAGCTTTTGCCAGACAAGAGGAAGAAAGGATTGGTTGTAAAGGATCCACCATGCCCGTTTGAGCAGCCTGACAAAACGGCATATATACAATCATAAATAATACAGAAATAGCGTATTTACAAAAACAATAAATGAATTAGGCAAATCATTGCCAAAAACTATTTTGTAGGTTTACACCAGCGACCAAGGAATACTATAGACTGGCAATCCCTATCCTTTAACATTGATAGGTGTTGAAGCCACTTTCTTTAGTTCCACATAGGTGCAACTAGCGGGTCCGCTGCTCGCGACGGGCGTAAATTTTAATTCGCCGCGTTTCATTAACAATGTAAAATATTATAGGTATAGTCAAGATAAAATTTTGATTTTTTAGTATGATGAACACTACTATATAACGGTGCCTATGGTAATGTTTTTATGTCAAAATTAAAATAATAACATGAAGAAAAAAATTCAAAATTATAACAAAGCACTTTTGTTGGAAATTCATGACATCAAAAAGTTAGTATGCGAGGAAGTTTTTTATTTATTGGTCAGGTGAATTTTGTCAGCGAGAAAGTTGTTGGAAAAGACTTAAATCGCAACTTTGTAATTTAGAATTTTGTTGTAGAACGCTTAGTTTTGGTTTTATTCTAATTCAAAGTTAATAGTTAAATCGTCGACGGGCCGGCTGCCGCGGCCCGTACCGACGACGCTCGGAGCGCATGTCGCACGTATAAAACTTTGACAATTTATTATTTTTTATCATTATTTTGTGAATTTTTTTTAAAGGTGACTGAATCAAAAATAATTACTGTATAATTACTGCAAAACATTAATCAACAAGAAAAACATTAGATTCCTTGAAAACAAAAAAATTTAAATATGTATGATTTTTAAAAATACGTATTTATTTAAAACGAAAATTAGCTTATACAAACTTAATAAGACACTAACTATTAAAAAAATACATTACAAAAATACAAATATACGGCGTATTTTTGATTAAAGTTTTTAAATTGAGTTTTTATATAGCAAATTTTACTAAGATAGCCTATTTATTAGAAATAAAAACTGGTTCTTTTTAAAACACAGAAAAAGTAGCCTCCCTTATTCACTGTATAACATGGCTGTTAAAACCAACCTATCAATATTTTTACATAAAAATTATTTTTACAAAAAATAGTTAAGCCTAATATTCAACAACTTTATGATATAAAAAAGTTCTGAACTAAAAATAAAAAATAAACTGACAGTAAAGGTTTAATTTTGTCCCCTTCTCTTAAAAAGTAACCACACTTATCATAACAACAAATGATCTGGCAAATATAAATGACGTTGCCATGCACCAACAAGTGGACAATTCTGACACTGCCTCGCACACGTGTCTTATAGATAAACGTCGTGTAGGCCTATTGTTGTTTGTATACGTACTGGTTGTGTCAACAGTTGTCCAGATGCTGTATGTCTAAATTGTGTCTGCAGTTAGTATTCAATAATTTGTGACAGTCTATAGTTTTATGGTTTATCATGGAAGGAAATCGTAATAAACGGGGTCGTCCACGTATACGCCCAATAAAAGAGGCAAAATCTTATCATTGAGTTATTTGGAACGGGGGTACCACTTTGCAGCTAAGCTAATGGCTTTCCATCATAACAAATTTTATAAATAGTTTAGGGATTTCTTAATTCTTAATTATTTAATTATTATTTCTTAATTAGTCATAGCGATGGGTAACGCTTCTTATCACAGTATAAAATCCTCGAAAAGCGCAAACAGTGTATTTTACCAAACAAGTTAATGCAATACAGTATTTCGTATTTTGTAATAGTGTATAGTTAACATACATAGAGTGTGTAGTAAACATTAAGTAGACAGTGATAAAATTTTAAAGTATTATGCAGTTCAACAGTGGATGTAAGTTATGGACTGAGCAAACTAAAAAACAAATTTACCGTAGACCTAAAAAATAAGTTGATTAGTTGGTAGCTATTTAACAAATTTGCAGCTAATCAACTGCGTACCTGTGGAAAATAACACCAACCGGTTTCTTTCTTGAATTTTTATTGCCCCCTCATGCGACACAATGGCATCGTAAACCAAAATTACTCAAAGCGCAAGGGTGGTCGCTGCACTGACAGTGACAGTTCATAGCCGCTCGACGCTGGGTATTGTGCGACGTACGCGCACTCACGTGCCTCACTCCCCTCCACCATTGGCGCAGCCCGGCTTCAATCCGCGAGCCACATTGCCAGTATATAGTATTCCTTGGTCGCTGGTTTACACTGTTAAAAGTATGAATTAATAAATTGTTTTTGTTTCATTGCTCGGGTGTTCTTTAATAAACTCCGGTTCAATCTAATTAGTGTTTGTTACTATTTTAAATGCCTTTTTATATTTACATTTTTGTGAAATATACATGCACATTGTTTAACATTAAAGGAACTGGAACTTTTTAATCAGCTTCATTTTAAACATATTCAATACTTCATATTAGAAAGTGGAAATATTTGTCTTTCACTTCCTTTAAATAAATATGATACAAAGCGGTAGTAAGATTGAGACAAACAAATTTCGAAGTCGAAATGGGGTCTAATACTCATATTATGGTCTAATTTGTAGTTTAAATAATGTATAATAAATATAAGTAGAAGGTTCTAATATTTATTTGAATAGATACCAACAGAAATGATATTGACTAGTAAAAATCTTTGAAGTGAATACCATTATAAAATAATGATTTAGTTAATTACACAGAAAGAATATCAAATAACCTCTTTTAATAATCATGTTAATTAAAAGATTAAAAATACTATTTCATATCAAAGCATTAAATTAACGGTCTACAATTCATTTCTATAACTCTTTTATGCACAAAAAAACTGTATTAATTTTTTTAAAGTAATTTTCAGTCCGTACGTCTTATAGAAACACTTGGGTTTTCACAGATAGCAGTAATCAAGATACAAATAAATTTAAATAAAAATATTGTGTTTAAATTTTAAAACTACTTAGATGTAGTACGAAACGTAAACTATCTATGTTCGTTCGAGCTGCCACGGTCGGTTGACTTTTAATATTTTATCAGAAAACAAGTTACTTAACAACAACGGGTTGATAATGAAGACGGATATACGATTATTGATTTGCTAATCAGTCATTGTAGGTCTAAATTGAAACGTAGAATTCACATAGCTCGATCGTGCATTCTAGGATGGTTTCCGTTTATTGTCAATCACTGCACATGTATCTAAAGTGTCATAATAGCTAATATTTTAAAATTGAGTGTATATAAACTTAAACAAAGTATGAAGACCATTTATAGAATAAGAGACCGAGTTCTGCCAGCAATCAGGGGCCATAGTAAATTTGCCTATCAAGAATTTGTACCGGACGACAGTAAGTAAACTAAATAACAGTTTTCTCAGTTACAACGTATGATTAAAATTTGCTATTGTTAAGAATAATATGTTATCACACTAATAAATTGGGTTTTTATAGAGTATTTTATACTAAATGTTTGGGAATGGCTTATTTTATAAATTAAATAGGCCTAATGCATAAAGTAAAATATTTTATTTAAATATATTTATGACAAAAAGTAAAGTAATGAGGCTAGACTCCTTTTTACTACAGTACTGAAATATCATAAAGACACTATATTACACTTTATGAAGTAAAATTATAATATTTTATTGCTGGACTTTAAAATATTCACACAAGTATTTTCATGGCTGTGGTTGTTTGAAAACTTATAAGTTTGTTAGACAGTGCTCTTGTATGAATCATGCAAAAATATAAAATTATTTAATTTTTAATTTGACCCCTTTATAATGTTTTAGCCCTACAAAAGAGATAACTTAAGTCATGATCAGGATGGTAAAAATGTGTAATATGATGACTTCAAGACTTTTTTTCACAAATGTAATTTTTGCATGGTTTTTAATGTAAATATTTTAGTGCAAAAATGTGTGGATACAAATATTTACTCTTTATAAATTTAATCTAAAAAAAATTACATCAATAGGATCTTGCTCATAATACTTCAACTTTGTTCATATTATAATTATTTTTCTTACTACAGTAATAGACCTATTTATCATGTATATTAAGGTTATTTACAAAATAAATATACGAAAAATTTTTTTAACAAAAACAAACAATATTTCTTACATATTTAAAGTTAAACGATGTTTTTGAACTTTAAAAGGCTTGTAAATAATATTACACCTTGACGTTTTGGAAATACCAAAGACGGGCACAGACTTTATGACACAAATCATTTACAGTTGACACCTCTAAAATCCCATATGGCAGGATCTTCAAGCGAGCAGAGTGGGGAGCAGCGCCCGCCACCGCTAGATATTGGAAGCTCTCCCACCCTGTCCTGTACGTCAAAACCGTCTTCTTGGCGCTCCAGTCGGAGGATGGGAAGGGACTGGAGGAGGGGTTGAAGGGGGTGGAGGCTGTCAGGATGTTCCAAAAACTGGACATGAAAAACGGCATGATTGACATCAGATCCAAGTATGACAACTATACCCGTTAATACATGATAAGCTAAAAATATCGATTATGAGGTGGTGTCGGAATTTTCCGACACGCATTAAAATATTTACAATAATGCAGTATGTAATTATGTACAGTATATATTATATATTTGGAATAAAAATTAACCATATGCTTAATATATACGTTTTTTTATAAAGTAAAAAAAAATGGAGGATTTTTTCTACGCCAGAATGTTGCTAGCTATCCGTTCCCTCAAAGAATAAAACTTCAATTTATTAAAAATAGTGTATATTTTGTGAAATGCCATGTATTTTAATTTGAAGTTTTTTTATGTAACAACTTAGTGTTTAAAAAAATTTAAATGTAAAATTTTCAAAATTGTAGTAAATAAGCGAATTAATTAGACAAAGGCATAAATGTTAAGTTTTCTTGTGTTTAAATAATCAAAAGGATTATGCAGGTTTTATGTTTGATACAGCATTTACTATTATGTGCAATAATAATGTAATGGGCTAAAATAAATCATTTTATTTTAGAAAATAATATAGATCCCAATTATGTTAACCAACATCCTGATAAAAAAAAGTTTAAAACAGTACTAAATGTTTCCTCAGCGTAAAAACATAATTTTGTCATGGATTATTTGTAATCGATTGTTAATAAGCAGGATTTCAATTATTATACCAGTTAGTATAGTGAAATCAGTCTATAATTAATTGATTATTATTGTTTATGGCTTTAATCATTTATAAATTGCCATAGCTTCATCATCGATGAGGACGGTCTCATATACGAGGGCAGGGGCTGGTACGCTCAGCCCGGGTTTGACGAAGACAACCCTGACCACAAAAAGTTAAACCAGCAGTACTTAGAGATCTGTTATATTGGGGATCATCACGGTGAGTCACACTCAGAGTAGATCTGGAAAAATTTAAATTATGTAACAAAATACATAAAAGTTTTTAACAGTTTACTCTCAGTTTTTAAAATGTAAAACAGTTTAAATTTATATAACGTCATAATTTCACAAATAACACAATCTACTGCATACAGTGGATGAAAGAGATTGAGAGTTTATTATTGTAAACGTTGATCAATATTGAATATAAATATAGCAATCATCACCGTCTAATCCAATATTGTAATAGTAAGTTTTTAAAGATGTACATAACATATGTTTAACACTCTCGACCCAATCCTAATGGGATTATAATGGGGAACATTCAAATTCAAAGATGGATAGGGCTTTTAATTTAAGTCAGATTCTCATCAATATTTGGGAAAAAACTACAGACCAAGCCCTAGCCAACGACACCAAAAACCTAAAAATCGGTTGTAAACTTTAGAAGTTCCCTTACAAAAAAAATAAATAAATAAATTAAAAAACTAGTGCATTAAATAAGTATAAATGAGCTTAAGCCTCTATTTTACAAACGACATGGAATTTCATCGCTCCTATAGGCTAGGATCTGTAAGTATACAGAACCAAAATAACTCCTGTATTCGTTCACAAAAACATCATAAGACATAATTATTTCACACTTTTTTTCACTTCTTCTGCTAGCTTTAATTTTACAATTAAACTGTAAAAATTTCTTTTCAAAATGAAAAATGTATCCATCTTAAATGAATCTTTACCTTTAAAAAGACTGTAAGTTTATAATACTTTTTATAAAATAATTGTAAACATTTTTTTAACTTTATTATTTGATCCAGTAAATAAGGACATCAAATATTTTTTTACAGAAGCATTTTTAGACCATCCAATTCATACAGCAACAGCTGAGTTACTGTCACTCGGGAAAAGTTGTGGAATAATATCAGACCAAGCAGTGTTAATAGGACAGTCGGATTCTTGGGATCATTTTACAGACCATTTCATCGACAAATATTCACTTCCACATCTGAAAGAAACTGAATCAGATAATGAACAAGAAATAAATATTTTAGACCAGTAGATTCATTGTTATTTCTGTAACCTTTTTGATTACCAAAGTAGCAAAGATTTCAAATCAAGACATGTGAAAGACTCGAATATATTTGCATCGAATATTAGTGGACCATGAAGACAAGACAAGACTATGAAGAACATACTAAACGAAAAGGATCATCATTGATGCTATACTATATAATTTCAACCTAATTATAAAAATTCAAAGGTTTTGGGATTAGGAAGTCAATGAATGACAAATCATAATTAAATCTAACTAAGCCTAATCTATTTCCAAATTAATATTATCAATTGCTCCAAAGTGGTACATTTCCCATCGGTAATAACATATTTACTTCTTTTTTCCTCCATCACATAAAAATACGATTGTTAAATTTACGTCTTTCATAGTTAATTGCTAAACATAATTGTTGAATTGTGGTTTCCAGCTTATGAGCACAATCACCCAATGAATTTTGCGGCCGCTAAACTGATGTATATCGGGAACACAAATAAATATTTCGTGAAAAACACTCTCTTGTTGAAACCAGAAGGATGGCTGTACGAGCGGCAACGACCCCCCAGGAAAGTGGATCTGTTGCCCCCGACATGATTGTGACCACCGTGTATGACAACTCTTCTGAAATCACTGTTGGAAGTTCAACTAGGAAATTACTATGGAGTTCTTTGGGAAAATAGTTCCACCCATGTGCTAAATTGGTATTTAATAATGGCTTATGAATATAAATGAATAGATACCCAAACAAACTCATTATATGTGTTACTGTGAATTCAAAACAATTAAATAACACCTTTGAAATAAGGTGAAACAATAACGAAGGCAACAAAATTAGTTTATTTGACCAACGTTGCATGAACCCTTGTCTGAAAAAGCCAACAATATGAAGAGAAAATAAGTAAAAATTAACCAATTTTTAATTCTATACACGTAATTTTAAGACAACTTTCCTACTTAATATGTACTCCTAATCTTAACGCTTTAGGAGATAAAGGCGGTTGAAATTTAGATTTTCCCCATAACATGGAACATACTTTCTACTCCCTATCTCTGAAAATGTTGGATAAACAGACATGTCCAAGCACTATATGTCTTGGGCTCGGTTTTAATATATTTCTATCACAAATTATTATTTTCCTTTTTTTATAAATTATGTCCTCTTTCCATAAAATGCACAACATGGAGGAGATTATTGAAAATTTAGCGACAAGTAAAACTAATTACGTGATAATCGATATTTTACGATTGAAAATTATTTTAAATGAGGTTCTAAAACATTTTCATGCTTGGCTAGTGTTTTTTAATTAAAGTAAAGTTCACAGAGATAATGAATGTCAATATTTTAACATGTCATTCTTATGGGGAAAAACTAAATTTCAATCACCATTATTTTGTATACCGTTAGGATCAGGGGTATACATTTGATTGTAAAGTCGGTTTAAAATTACGTAGTAGAATCAAAAAATGTCATAAAAATAAGAGATTGTTTGTTTAAAATTAGCTTTTTTTGGTGTGTATGAGTTCTGACACCATTTAGGCTACATTGCAATTAGTGTCAATCTATGGAGCGTTTTCATACACCGCCACAATTTGTTTTGTGAAGAATTACTTATTTACATTTTAAAAGGTGTGTAAGTATGGCCTGGGACCGGTATATTACCATACCTAAATGTTCACTCTAAGTGATATACATTTAAAATCTATTTTTTCCACACACGAATGACGTTAATTTATATATACATAGTTATTTGTGTATTAAGTGATTAAAATGTAACATTGTCCCCATAGAGGGATAAAGTAAAACTTTACTTTATAAGGAGTCTTATTTGAAATTTCATAAAATTTGAGGAGGATATTTTTGTTTAGTTACCTAAAAGTCTATTGTTAATTAGTTCGTTGACCTTAGCGTTATTTTCATAATATATGTTCAGAAAATGAATAAATAAATGAATAAATAAAAATGAATAAATGAATGTTATATATCCCTTAGCTTCTTATAAAATATTAAATAGTTTAATTTTACATCATGATATTTAGGGAAAACCTACATGTAGAAGTTAAAACTTAAAATTTTAGCACTTAAAACTTAAGGGATATATAACAAAACTCTTCTTTTGTAAGATAACTAATAAGTTTAATTAATCTGTAACTTCTAAAAGTTTTAAATATAACTTATAGATAACTAGAATGCTATATTTTAGTTCTATTTATTTAGTTCTAACTAACTACTTAAATAAGTTTTTTAATTTTCGACGATCTCGTTTCTTATATACGAAGTTTTAAGTGACAATAAAAGGAACAGCAAAGCAAGTGGAAGGAGGAGATCGGATTTTAGCTGCCTCACTGGCTCACTAGTGACCCATAGAGCAGATCAAATGGTCAGTCGAAACGAAGGGGAGTGGTTAAGATGGAGTATTAGGTCGCCCTAGCATCTGTTACTTCGCAATAGAAGTAATTGGGAGTGATTTTCATTAATGACTTAAAAAATATAATGTAGTGATTCGTTGTAAAAGAATTACAATATTAAATGCCATGATTGTAAATTAAAATGAAGTACATTTCATCTTTTAAAAATGCAGGAAAATATACGTTTAATCTCTTAGTGTTATATTATTCATTTTTTACAAACCTTCACACAAAACGACTATAAAGTTTCTACTGCAATGATTTCATTAATTAATAGGTCGTTGAAAAGCTATCTCCCCGTAGATTTGCCAATAATTAATAAAAAAAAACTTAGTTATATTAGGGTTTATGGAGGGAAAATAAATAAACCATGTTTTCCATAAGAAACACATTGAAAGCTTTATTTCCCATTTTTTATTTAAAAGAAAATTTTTGCTGCCTTGATTGAGTATTTTTAAGAAATTTATTTTATTTTGTACACAATTTTATTTTATTTTTCAGAATACCACCATCCTTCATAAAACCTCTACAAAAATAAACCCCTATCGTTCATAAATCCTCTATAAAACTCCATTAGTCGATTTCCTAACCATTTAAGTTATTAACAATAGAGCTAAGTAGCCTCCAAATTCGAAGTGGAGATATAATAGTACATTAACACGCCTGTAAGTCGCCTGACCACGACTGGTCAGGCGCTCGGACCGATTACGCAACCGGCGAACTAGGGAATTCCCTCCCTGAAGACGTGGAACGTTGTTTGGTTCCGCGAAATATCGGGAATGCGTAGAGACAGTATATGTGTGTGTGTGTGTGTGAGTGTCTGTATGTGTTTGTGTACATTCAATTAACGAAGTTGGATTCCCAACGGATTATTGGACTTGTCGTCTCGCACTACAAAACAAAAAAAGGCGAGTGATGCCCATGAATAGGAAGGAGAGAAATATTTTAATTTTGTTAGATAAACAAATAATTGTTAGTTTAAATAAATAAATAACCCTAAATTCATTTTTTAATGTACTACTAACAGAATAAACGTCAGTTATGTGCCTATACCCTCTTAAGTATTTTAATTTGTATAATTACTATCCAGCTGTTTAAGGTCAAAGTAGAATTTGTTGACTTTATTTTGACAATTTTAAAGGTTTCTTAGGAATTGTCACGTTGATCTCGGTTCGACGTCACAACAAAACATTGTAAAAGTGTTTAGCCATTGTATCGGGATTCCATTAAGGGTTGACGTACGACGCGCGGCCCGACAGTGGCGCCTTGGATGTCAATACACCGCAACAAAGTCTATGTTGTGAAACACTGAGGCTGAGTCCAAACGGCTGTGGTCGCGTATTATCCTTTTTCGTGCTTCAAATTAATCTCAGCTTTTTTGAAAGTAATTATTTCTCACTTTAGTACTTTCATATTATTGATTTTACATAAGGTTCTCACACCAACTTGTATGGTGAGATCTTATTTATAAACTATTTAACTTACAAATTATTAAAATGAATTTAGACAGAATATCACATTTGATGTTTTAATAATGTACTTGTTTCTCAAAATCGAGAAGTTTAATAGAAGCAGTTTAATAGTCTTTTTCTTTGTTAAAAATTTTAGTTTTAGACCTAACTCAATTGTTGCCGTCCAGTCCAATATTTCGATTATCAGTATACAAATCTACATTTATTTACGCCTGTACATTAACATATGATTTAAATGCTCAATTAAGTCCTAATGCTATTCCTATGGGAACATTTCTAATTTATATTATGGATAGCATCTTTATTTTGAGTCCAAATTTTACCAAATTTTGGCGAATACAAGTATAGACCAAGCCCTAGCCGACGACACCAAACAATAGAAAATCGGTTTAAATTTTGTAGGAGGAGTTATCTTAACAAAAAAGGTATTAAATAAGTATACATTACAATTGTCAAAAACTTCCTTAATAGTATTTATTAGTTGTCATTAATAATTTAAAATTTTCATTGCATAATGTCAAAGTAACTATTATTAACTAGAATAGTATTATAAAAAGTTTTAAATAGAAGAGAATAAAACACGAGGGTGTATTTACAATAAAAAAAATGTTTCTTGTTAAATCAGTGTAAGTTCAGGCCCAGCATGTACATTCTTAGACCTCTTATAATGCAGTGTAACAGTCACTTTATATACTGCAAATAATCCAAGAAGGAGTATAAGTTCTAGGGCAAATTAGAATAAAATTCGTAAAAAGTAATATATAGTAGTAGGATGTTTTAAAAGACTTAATATTGTTTATAAAACTACATTTGTTATTTTAAATGTGGCAAGAAAGCATATAGCTAATATGTGCTTTTACTAACATGTTAGTCTAGCTATCAGCCCGTAAAAATTATGGGTGATTATAAGATGATTTTTCATCATATAAATTTTTTTCATTAGTTTTAATGGTCAAACAATTTCCCAACATAATATTCAAACTTACATTTCCCCATTTCTTTAGCAAAGTAAACATTTATAAAACCACAATAATTCATTCTTTGATATGGTTTTATAATATAATATTGGAATTCAAAAAATACAGCGATAACTGATTTGTTAACATTATTACATTTATTCCATTCGAATTGTTTTGAAAATTTGCTATTGGGTATTTTTCGGTCATTAAATCGCTAATCCAAAGATATTTGTTTTTCTCAGCCTCTTGTTTGCACTTTGTTTCCATCTTTCTTCTTTCCTTATTATTAGTATTTCTTCTTGTGTCTTATTTTTTCAATCATCATAGTTCATCTTCTGTGTCTTCACCTTTGTGTACTCCATGATGCAAACTCTTATATACATAGAAGGATATATGTCTACATAAAAATTTTATGAAGGTAAATGACTTAATTGTAACAATAATAAATTGATTAAAATATGACAATGAGTATTTAAAATCAGAAAATTAGGTTTTTGTTAATTTTTTAACAAAAATACAATCGGTGGATTGTTGATATATCAAAATATGTATGCATACAAATTTATCTATAAGTCTTAAGTTTGAATACAGTAATGCAGAAATCGGTACAATAGTAAATCCTCTTCATATAGTATCCAAACTTTTATTAATTAATCAGCTGTTACTATATATTAATTTTACTGTTTTTAAAATAGTTGTAATCTTGGTATCTTTGCTATTAATTGTTATCCGTACATGACCATTGAATTGAATTTGTATGCATTTTTTACTAAAACTACTTTGTAAATCGGCATTGGTGTCAAATATCAGTGTAGAATTGGATCACCTGAAGCAGTAAACAAATCGACAAAACAACGTCTTAGATTTATCTAACTAAGGTCTAGTTCCAATGTAACGAGTTTAAGGGCGTTTTTCGAGGGATATCATATTTTTACTATAACCCAAGGGCCATAAGAATCCATTGAAACCAAAACGTACAGGATCAGTTCAGTAGTTTTCTATCTAGACCACGAAATGCACCCTTTTATTATATAAGATGATAAATTTGTTGAAGAGAAGCCGTAATACTTTGGTAAAGTTATAAATATTACATAGCGTATTGAATTTAAAATCAATTGTACATTATTGAATTTAATATTATATAATTCTTCCAAACTGCATAGAAAATCTTTAGTCAAAATGGTGTATAATTTCATCGTAAACTACTAACATTAAATTTTCTAATTCGTCTAATTTATCTTAGTATAATTTTAGTATAATTCACTATTGTTATACTTTAAGAATTTTTTAATTTTGTATTATTTTCTCTCTAAAAATTGTACATTCAAACGACACAAAAAAAATGAAAAAATCTAGTTTAAGGTATACTCCATTTTGTCAAGAAAATCTCACAATTCTAATAAACATTTATAAAATAACAAATCATACACATCATTACTTCAACTGCCTAAAGCATAAATAGTCACAGTAACCTATTAAAATCTTAATATATTTTAACGACATAAAAATAATGTACTTTATATTTTTCCCAAATATATAAATTATATTCACTAACGTAAAAAGGAGTTTGGTTGATAATCGCATACAGATATATCAATATTACACATGCCCTCACCTCATATCCGAAATACTTCATAGTTGACAGATGATAACACCAAACCGGTTTATTGATCAAACAGTTCACACCATCGATGTTGCCACAGAGATAAACACGTTTGGTGCGGTTGCATGCTCCGCTGCTTTTCAACACACGATCGTATAACAGTATAACAGTATATAAACATACAGTATATAACAGTATATATCGTATAAGTATAACAGTATATAAACATAAAAGTCAAAGCCCTCACTGATTGACTCATTCACTCACTCATCACTCATTCTCCAACTTCCCTTTGTGGTAGGAAGTTAAAATTTGATGCACTGATGCTTTGGGTAAAATAGAACACCGTGATAGTTTTAATCAATATCTGACCTTCAAAACAAGTATAAAACATACTGCACCACTCACTGCTGAGTTAAGAGTACAATTATTGTCACTAGTTTGTATCTTAAAAAAAAAACCTAGATGCAGCAAATTTTAACATGGCATCGATTACCTTTGTTAGACTCATTTCCAACGGATTGGTTTCCCTGGTCGAATACAGGGATTAGGAATATTTTGTTAAATACAGTATATTTTATGATTCATATTTTATTAGTTCTTGGCCAAATTTACATTAATTTTTTTCATGAGTTTTTATTTTTTATACTCTTTACAGGGGCTTTAAGTTAACCTAGTGAACAACAGAATCAGGCCAAATACCACCCACTCACGTATCAAAGAATCTCAAAACCTAAAGAGGCTAAAAGATTGAGATTTGGTATAAAGATTCCCCGAGCTTATATGCGCTCACTAAGAAACTGTTTTGCAAAATAAATTCAAGGCTCCACCCCACAGAACTTCAAATTTCAAAAATCGTTCAGCGGAAAAAGATTTGCCGACTCGAGCAAACAACGAACGTTCACAACTTTAGATCCTACAGGTTAGAAATTTTTCATGGAGGTTCCTATTTATTCATAGATGGTCGTGAGGAATTCAGAAAAATAATTTTTTGGGGCTTCGGTCCAATGGACTTAAAACACTTCAATACAATGTTATTCTCAGGGACTCTCTCTCATTTACCAATTAGGAAATGACGAATCGCCAAAACTAAAAGGTATAAAATAAGAAATATTTCGGTAACGTAGCAAGGGTATTCTGCATACAGCTCGTTATTGATATTTAGTAAATGTTGGTTTCGTGGAAACTAAATGGAATTTATGTTGTTTGTAAACAAAAAGAGAACAAAATGTACATTGAGTAAATGAGATAATAGTGTATGCATTACATTTTGTGATATCGTAGCTCATAATAAACTTGGTAAGGCCAAAGTAGGTGCTGATGCTTAAGATCAACATTTAAACTAAGTTGGAGGGTTGGCAAAACTGTTTATTATTCCTCTGCGTGCACTCAACCTTAGCGGCAACTTTGATGCCATGAATAACTTTCAGTTAATATCTCTTAGTGTAATCTGAACTCAACAGGGAGAAATAAACAATATATATTTTCCATTAGAAGACAATATAGTAATGTGTGATTTTACAATGAGAAATAATTAATGTAATTCATTATTAATGTTTGAAAAATAATTGTCCCTGTATTTTCTCATTTGATAGGTCAAGTTAAGTCTACAAAGCAGAAAATAAAATCAATAAATACCAGTAAATTTTATGATCACTTCATCATTTTACAATATCTATTAATCTAAATAGTTAAAAAATTATAAAACACATTAAACATTTTATTTAGATAACATCCCATTAATAAATACCCATGGAAATACATTGCTAGAAGAGGGAATATAATAATATAATCTTACTGCTTACCGTCAAACACGATCCAAATTATGTCCTTGTACGACGGCCGTTTCGGAGATTACTCCATCGACGGGTACACGTCGCAGCACACTAAACTATGTCATTATTTAAAATTGTCTTAGCTTTCGCTGCGTCAGTTCGAATAAAAATAAACACAAAACACATATTACAATTAATGACATATGACAACAATGACATAGTTTAGTGTGCTGCGACGTGTACCCGTCGATGGAGTAATCTCCGAAACGGCCGTCGTACAAGGACATAATTTGGATCGTGTTTGACGGTAAGCAGTAAGATTATATTATTATATCTGCACACGATTCGCCACACTTTAGAATAGGGAATATAAGTTGGGTATCCCATTGTACATGGACAAATAATTCAAACAATAATGTTTTATGTCTTCTTGAAATATTTAATCAAATACTCTGGAGAGAATTTTGTAATCAATCAATTCAAATTTGAAATATATCTTGATAATGTTAAATTTCAATACTATAAAATATTTACATAATACGGGTTTTAAATAATAATTATTCACTCCTTAATTAATGGTAACTTTCATAAATATTTTACAAGTTACACGGACTTTGAGAAAAGCTAATTATAGAACAAAGTTTAAATCAATAAAACGTTTCTCATCAAAAGGGTGTGTATATCTTTTGCAGTAATATTGCTAAAAACTTGAATTTTCCACGCGTCAAATAGAATTCGTTGTTATAATATTTTTATTAGATAAGATTTCCGAAAGTGACATATTATTTCCAAAATATAATTTTGTAATAATGATGAAAATATCATGTTTAATAGATTGTATTATAAAATTTGTTTATGTACAGTACGATTGCACAAGGCCATTAATATACTTTACTGGTAATTCCATTGTTGAAAATGCATAAAAATACTTATGCATCATGAATTACATATTGTAATATTTACTGTACAATTCAAATTGTAAAATTATTATTTAGTGAATTGGCCGAAACTGTGCATTAAATTAGTGGCACCAATGGTGTTTTGTTTGTTATAAGACCTGGTTAACAGTGCATTGTGACTTGGTACTGTACATGAATTATCATTTTCGAGGTAGCAAACAGGTTGTTTTAGACGTCGTATTTATTTGATAACAATTTATCCATCTCTTAATCATTATAAACCTCCCAATAAACATTTTTTACTTTACTTTAAAAGTTGCATCTTAAAGTTTTAATAGTTAGTGTACTGCGAGTACATTGACTTATGAAACTTTTAAAATAATTGTTATCAAGATGTCTTACTGTAACCTTAAGTAATTATTCCATCGCCCACGTGATCCTGCGTACCTTGATCTCTTTGTGAGGTACAAAGCCCTGATATCAAACAAAGCTGATTGGCTGAATCGGCCCCCATTTTGGATTACTTACCGGTTATTTATAGTTTATATTCTACTTAAAAAATGGCTCTGCACCTATGGTCATTTTTATTTTAATAATTGTAATTAGGAATAAAACTATTTGTGTTATTATCTAATGTATTACGTTTATTTTTGTAATTGGGTTGGGTTTGATATTTAGTTAATTTATAGTGTGTTGTAAAAGTGGCGATGTTGTTCACAACAATATGAAGACAGCATATAGAAATAACACAGTACATAATGCAAACTCTCTAAAAACATTTAAGCAATGCATAAAATACGTTAAAAAAACATAAATATATGTTAGATGTCTCAAAAGCAATACCCATGATAAAAATATCATCGGATATTTATATCCAGTCGACAGGTATCGGTTGGGAGAATGTATTCAATTGCTTGACACAGTTCGCCCACATGGCGATATTCAATATCCAATATTCACGTGCTATAAATAATCTTTTTAACAAAAATACTGCAGTAAATCCAGTTTTTATGCATATCTCAATGTTTCATAAAACAATGGACATTGTTTGTACAACCATTAATCCTTTATTATTTAAGTATTGTGTGTAAAATACTCACCTTGTAGCAGACCTATGTACTAAGAGAATTTCCAGTTACATTCGTTGATATCTTCATTTAAACCATATATACGAGTATTATATGGAGTTTTTGTATGAAGGTTTGCTGCATTTGGGGTTTCGCAAGCAACTATAAGTCTAGATAGTAGGCCTAGAGCTACGTAATAAATTGTATTAGGATTCGGTAGTAATTTTATCTTTGCAATAAAACCGAATGGGGAATGAGTATGTAGGTTTGGCATCATATGGGTTTTGTAAGCGATTATTAATTCATCCTTACTCAATGAAGGTCAATACTAAATTTGATAAATCCATAACAAAAAATAAGCGAGATAGAGAGGTTTGTTGTTTTCCCTTAAGAATAACATGGGAGAAAATTTTTTGGCTTTTCTCCGTTAATAGTAAAGGTAGATTAAAATTTCAACTAACTGAATTGTTTGTTTTTAGAGCTCTTTCAAGCGGTTTTAGATACAATAGGTAAATTTTATTTTTTGTAAGAAAATTGTCAGAACCCATTTCGTACCATTTTTAAACCTCAAACACCCGGATGGTCTACACTCCCTGGTTTTCGAAATTAAAGTAAAAAATTCATCCATACCAAATTTCATTGAAATCGAAAGTTTCTTTCAAAAGTTATCCTGTATGCGGACAAATAGATATAGACAACATATATGAATTTGAATTAATGGTTTTGAATTAATGGTGTTTTAGGTTTCCAAAGACTTTAAAACAAAAAAATATCATGGTTCCGGGCTTCTTAGAACATACCGTGACTACTACCGTAATAGCATATTCCCTATAGGGAAATGGGCTAAAATTATTCAAATGTTACTTAAATACTATAATTTAACTTACTGTCTAACATAGTATTCAATGTCTTAAATACGAATATTAATATCCAAAAGCAATTTAAGTATTTGTAACTACTGTTTAATCAGAGTACACCATGAAAAATCTCAATTATCTTTCATTGCGTCTGACGAGAATACGAGATGAGTCAGAGATAAACAGTCTGGGGACGCGACAAAGCTCAGTTTAATCTTGCTCCACTTGTGACGTCACTGGCCTGTCAACCTTGCTCGAGAGCTTATGAAGATCTTAGGCAAGACAAGGATCTGAAAAAAAACCTGAAAGCCTCAGGAGAAAATTATTAAAGAAAAACATTTTTTAGTAGCTAAATAGATAAGTTATTCGTACTTACAACAGAAGGCTATAGAGCAGATGCCAAACTGATTGAATTTTTGAGGTAAAATAATTAAAAATATATCTCAATATTTAAATCACATTACTATTAAAATAAATATTTTTACGTTACATTCACTAAATATAAATCAAGATATATTAAGTAATACATATTACTCAATACATTTAATACAACAACTCAAAAATTAATATACGTAAAAATACATAAAAATAAACATTGAACACTACGAGCTAAAGTATCGACTATTAACAAACAACTTTAAAGAATTATGTTGCACTTCATCAATATGATTAAACTTAATTCGTAACAAAGGATTGACCTAAAAAAGCAACAACTATGTAATATGCTGGCAAAAGGTAGTGGTGTTACTGATTTAAGGTAGTAGGCGTACCACTACAATGTTCCCGGTAAGCATTTAGTGTTTGTTAAAAACTGCCCATTTTTTATAAAAAAATCAATGAAAATGTTTAAACGATGTTCTGAATTAATCCTTTTTTATTTCGGATGTAACAAATGTAAATCATCTCGACCAGGACTCTCTAAATGATTTGCAAATGAAGTGTTGTCAAAACGGAGTGCTTCTCTTGCGAAAAAATATTTAAAAATTTATATTGTCAAATCTGTTCATTTTTTATTGTTTATTGTACCTCCCGGTGTTTGGATGTATTCGCGCATTTCATATTTTTAATGGATACATATTATTATTCTTAAGTAAACGAATGTTTCTTTTTCAACCAACTAAAGTTGATTTGTTTGGATACATATATGATTACAACACACTATGCCACCATTCAAGATAGGGATTGTAAAAATAAAGAAATGACATGGTAGGATAAATATGCACAACGTTATGCTGCGACTTATATTTTGTTAATTGTTACTTGATACTTCAAAGCTGATTTTGAGACACCGACGCAATGTAGTGCTTGTTTTAAAGTGGATATGACTGAAGGGTGAATTTGACGAGTGTGATGGATCAGATGAAGTGTAGCTTTGTTGCTGACAAAAAAGAGCTGATTCATTTGTCAAGATCATTAATTAATAACAAAATAACGAAATTTAGCTGGTTCCAGTTTCAATAACACGAAAGCTTAAATAATAAATAACGCAAAATAATAGTAGAAAAACACCCCCGTCACAGCAGACCTGCGTACTCAGCGAATTTCCAATGGAATTTTGGTATATCTTATATTTTCCCATAAAATCCACGGGGATGAGAGTATGTAGGTTTTTCGCCATATGGGTTTTGTTGGTAAATATAAGTTAAACCCTACCTAGTGATTGTACATACAAAATTTTATAAGGCTATGGTTTTCTTTTTATTTTCCCCATAAACCCTATAGGGGTGAGTACGTAGGTTTGCCGCAATATGGGTTTTCTAAGCAAATATAAGTTAAACGCTTCCTAATGAATGTGCATACCAAATTTTATCATGATATGTGAATAAATAAGCAATATAGAATGTTTTGTTGATTTCCCATAAGAATAACATGGAAAACATACTTTTTTAAATTTCTCCATAACCATTTAAGCTAGGTAAAAAAATCTAAATTCTAGATTGTTTGTTTTAAGCTCTTTTAAATGGTCTAACTTAAATGTTGAATTTTATGAATAAAAGTAAAAAAACCAAAAACCCATTTTTAACCCTTTTGAAAACCCGTAAAACACCGTTCCCATGGTCCGATCATTCTGGTTCGCTAACTATATATATATCAATTTGAACGAACGGTGTTTTTGGCTTCTAGGGACCTCAAAACGAAAAACTATCACTGTCTCGGGCTTAGGTCTTACCGTGACTACTACCGTAATAGCGTATTCCCTATAAGGAAATTCACTAATACTTTTATTATTAGCATGGTACGTGTTTTTTGCAATCATAAATAAAAACAAACGTCTACAACACTCAAAAATATATTTACAATTAATTATATTTACAGCTACAAAAATATATATTTCTGAATTGTGTTGTCCGATTAGCAATGTCATTTTTTGGGTTTAATTTGTCTCTCTTGGTGAAACACTAATTTGTCACCCTAGGGTCTGCAAAATCTACTGTATTTCCCTTTTACAAGGAGTAAAGTTTGAATTTACAGTACAGGAAAGTAGGAAGATGTAACCGGAAACGGTCTAGTCATCCGCCAACGGCCGTCGCAACACAGACAGTATTGAGGTCCACCGACGTCCAGGACGCCAACCCTATCAAGTCGTGTGTCACTTCTGATGGAACATCAATACAACATCAACACACACTGAGCTTTAATGCTTTATCCATGCTATCTGATATTTTCATGGTTATCTACCTTTCAAATTTTCTTTTTTAGTTTTCACAAATACCACAGTCGACTCATTTGCTAAACTTGCAAATCAATTAAAACGTTTATGAAAAATTAACGTAACGTTTATGACAAATTTCATATTTTATTGGCTACTCTTGCTATGTTGTCTAAGGAAACACGAGAGGGGCATTTAACTCACTCGCACTCCAGTGGACTCAATTAATCCTTTATTCTTTAGAGGATCAACGTCCTGCTTCAGAGACAGTGACGGGAGCTCAACTATTTAGGATTTGGAACTAATTTGATTTGTTAAATAACTAAACAATATAACGTTTTAATTGAAAATAAAATTATTTACGTAACAATCACATAATACTGAATGGCTATATATTAAAAGAATAAAATATTTTGTAAAATCAACAATATTATCTTCCGACCACTAATCTTCATAAAAACCTATAATCCACATACAAAATACATCATCAATAAATGTACTAAATATTATATTTTTAGCATTGGTTTATTTATAATGGATTGTATGACCGAAACAAATATGTTATCATTATGCACTTAATTGATTTACAGTTCTAAAAGTTACAATGGCTTATTACATTAATGAAGTAAATGCATAAAAAATAATAAATCTAAGAAAGGACGTATGGATAAAAATATTCTTTGTAAATATTTGTAATCATATTTACTAATGACATAAAATGCTATGTACTAAAATCTTTTAAAAATCTTATCTAACTTGTATGAAAATAAAACTACAAAATTAAAAAAAACCTTTTTGTTCAGTTTTATAATTGTATAACGTAAAACAAGTCTTGTTTCTACACTTATTCTCACTTCAATCTTATTCATTATAAACGAAATTCGTCTAATTATTATTGAAAAAATAAATCAAGAAACCACTAAAGGTTGTATGAAGATGTCTCTTGATGAAACGGAAAGAAGTCTATAAGACGGTTGTTGGATTTCCTTTGCCTCAACGGCTGCCCACTGTCTTGTGAGGGTAGGGGCAGCGAATGGGATGGGCTAGTTGGGTGAGGTATTTTTTGTAGGACTCAAGAGGTCAAATTAAAATAATTCTCCTCATGATTTCGCACTATCTTACTAAATAAGTTGCGTTAATGTAACAAGTTCAGTATTTTAAACCAGTACATTTAGAACAATAAACAACGTTATACTTTAATATATTCTGTTTAAACGTACTGTATGTGGTATCGAGGAATTCTCTGGAACCATATGCTATAGTATTTCTTGAAACGATATAAATATATTTTATAATCCAACCTTGGCTCCATGACGCCCAGACTTCTTTCTATACACATCCGTATAGAATGAAAAAAATTTTCACAAATTAACATACGTAGAATATAAAAGAACAATTTACCTATGTATCTTAGTTAAATGTGGTCTACTCTCGCATTTAAACTTTTTGGACTTTCCGTGTGGTTCTTCATGTTAATGAAGATTAGTTTAGGATAGTGTTAGTGTATTAGATTAGACTAAATTTTCTCAAGCTAAATTTTGCATTTTACTGTTATTTTTTATACTATTCAATCTATATAGCCACATATATTTTGATTTATTTTATAGCCCTAGTTTTTTTGTCGTGGCAAATTTCAACTCATTACCTCTAGTGGTTTTGTAGTTCTTATAAATTAAGGAAAAATTACATAATATGGACGGACAGAAATCTGGGCACCTGAGACCTATTTGTGAATTGTAAAACATGTGAAGTTTACTAAACATGTATGTGCAAGGAGCACATGTAAAAAATTGTTCCAAAGAGCTCTTGGACAAACTATATTTAATATATCAAATTAACTGATTTTATCGTGTAAAAGTTACTGATTTAATTGAATTTCTTTCTGAAACCAACAATAAAATAAATTTAAAAAACCATTAAATATTCTAACAAATGTTTATTATTATTACTCATTAAAAATAAACAAAACGATTTATTTTTAGTTTAAATCCTTGAAGTATACAAAATATGAAACCTCGAAGGCTTTCATTCTCTCGAACACAAAACTGAGCTCCAGAGCAATTCTAGTGGTTTTGTAGTTCTTATAAATTAAGGAAAAATTACATAATATGGACGGACAGAAATCTGGGCACCTGAGACCTATTTGTGAATTGTAAAACATGTGAAGTTTACTAAACATGTATGTGCAATGAGCACATGTAAAAAATTGTTCCAAAGAGCTCTTGGACAAACTATATTTAATATATCAAATTAACTGATTTTATCGTATAAAAGTTACTGATTTGATTGAATTTCTTTCTGAAACCAACAATAAAATAAATTTAAAAAACCATTAAATATTCTAACAAATGTTTATTATTATTACTCATTAAAAATAAACAAAACGATTTATTTTTAGTTTAAATCCTTGATGAAGTATACAAAATATGAAACCTCGAAGGCTTTCATTCTCTCGAACACAAAACTGAGCTCCAGAGCAATTCAACTTCATTTGCATTGTATTTTATTATAGCGCTGTAGTTTCAATTCTTACTAGTAGGTGATTCAAATTTCTCATTTAAATTGACTTATTATTATGCACCATTATTATGCATTATTCAATTTATTTATACCTATTGAACGATGAAAAATGCACATGATGCATATACGAGTATATTTATTTTGTAATAATGAACTAATAATATATATTTCAAATAGAGGTATTTTTTAAAAATTCTTTTTCCTTTTACCACTAACCCCAAGTTAGAGATATAATTTTAGCTTTTAGCTACACTGACAGTTGATAGTCGTCAACTGATGCCTCACATTATTATCTGTTAAGATAAATATTTTATATAAATAAATATATATATATATATATTAATGTATTTGGATTAGTTTGACTTAAGTTTTAATTTCAGTGTAATTGTAGGTTAGAATGACAGGATATTGTTTTAACAAAGAAACCCCTTCCTTCCTACATTATGTATTTAAACAAATCGTTCCCAGGAAAATTATATAATAACATGAACTGTCCCTGGGGTAGGTTATCAGGGTTAGGCAACTGTGAATCAGATAAAACCTTTAAATACTTGTTTACTAGTGCATCTATATCTATTCAGGGGAGCGATCGTCTTGTTTCATGTGTAGCGATAAGCGATGTTACAAAGAACTTGGAGCCAGGGTAGAGGAGATCGTGAGAGCAAATATTTAAGAAGTTAAGATCTAGAACCTGGTAGTCGAAAAAGTTGCGTTCAGGCCTAAATCGAGCTTGTAACAAACACTTAGAACAAATTTGGGACGATAGTTTCCATTTAGTTTTTGGATTTTTTCGGGCTTCAAGATGGATGGTATTTTTTTACAATGGCAATGGATGGCAAAACATTGTACAAAACTACATGAATTTAAATCATATACTTTGAGTAAATTATCAATAAAAATACAAAATTAAACTTTTTTTATAATTTTGTTCATAGGTCATAGAATTGTCAAATATATAACACATGTTTATTATTTGTACTATTTATATTTTCCGTCTTTAACTATTAAAATTTATACCTTCCACCTCGATTTATGTGACCTTTCCATTTCTGTATATTCCTTTTAATTATGTATTATTTTTAGTATCTATTACACTGGTATATTTTAAAAATGTTATCATGTAGACCTTGTGCTTCATAGAATACGAATGATACTTTACACAATCAATATCTATAAACCAGTGATAAAATTGGGAATATTAAACCGAATCCTTAATCACTACACTGACTTATCGTAAATCAAACAAAAGAGGTGGATCAAAAATAATAGGAGGAAATGGAAAGAAGCCTATAAGAAGGGGATTGGATTGTCTTTGCCTCAATAGCTGCCCACTGACTTGAGAGAGCAAGGGCCAGCGGGTGCTGGGACGGGCGAATCTTTTCAATTCAAGTAATGCGTTTAAAATATTTTTGTTCAAGGTAACTACAGTTAATAATATAATTGCTAACAAAACTAAACTGTAGGGTTATTTTTTACTAAGCTGACAGTAAATTTTTTTTTACATTTTTAAAAATATGTAGGTTTTTCTGTAAAATTTTTTTATATTCTTAAAATACGTTAAGTTTTGATTGCAACGCAATGGTAGTGCACTCAATGGTGAATGAAAACCTTCAAGCGTATTATATTGTCATCATTTATAATTCATCTTCCTTAAACCATCACAGTTTTTACAGCCAAAAGTAAAACAAATTACTTGAACGGTATAAAACTTTCCTATGAAATCATATTTTTAAGATAAATTATTTACTGAGAAGTCATGTTTGATAAAAAATTTATATTATGTATTAAATATTAATAGCAATGTTTTCGTTTATATGTGGCCGATATTTACATTTCTAATTAACTTGCGAAATTAATCGATAATGTGTATGAAAAATGTTTTTGACTCTATGATTAAGATTATTTATAAGTAGGAAAAATGCTTATACATTTTAATTAATATAAATGAAGATAAAAATACACAATTTTCCAACCCAGAGTAATGATTATACGGTCTTCGAACAACTTATAACGAATTGCAGCAGTTTAGAGATTTCGGAATTTATGGTTATTCGTGCAATAAATTGTACCTTCAGAGATTTAGCTTGGGTTTTAATTGATTCGTTTTCTTTTATGAACTATTTTCCATTATAAAGTTCTTATATAATATACATATATGTATGTATATATAAAGTTACATTAAGTTTAAAATATATAACAAATGTAATCAATCTTAATTATACTGCCGTAAATATAATTTACATTATTAATGTCATTAAAATTACGTAAAACTAAAGTTAAACTATTTCAAATAAATTAAAAATATAACAATTAGATTAACGAATTTATTTGCTTTTTCATGATGTAGGTAATGATACCATTAGAGAAGTATTTAAGTGCCAATCTATGAAATCTAAATTAGTTGTATATAAATACTTAAAAACAATCAAGATATATTTTATTACATTAGGTATATTTTCACCAATATTACAATTATTATATTTAAGCTTGTGCATAGTTTGAATTAAACTAATTGTGTTAAGTATATTTTAATGTGAAATATAAGAAAATGTCTAATTAGAATACAATATCTCAATATATTTGATATTTTTATCGTATCGGTGTCATAAAAGAGTGACAGACAACTCGATAACGGCGGCGCCGTCAACATCAATACACCACAGACAAGACACAACACGCCGCAATACAATACACAGCATCAGCTTACATGGTATGTTATTTTCGTACATCTTTCTATAGTGGAAAAAATAAAGGTTACTTATAATGTTGCCAAAACGTGTACGACGTGTTTATTTAACTACGAATGTATCTATTGCTAGTGATAAGAGCTGAAATTTTGACGACTTCTTTCAAGACATTTTCAAATTACTGCCACATGAGACTTGGTTACAAAATTAAGGACTTGGTTGAGTTTAGTTCAAGTGATACTTTATTAAAAGTGTTACTAAGAAAATTTGTCCTCGGCATATCTACACATTAAAATAGAACGTAAAGCATTTTCTATGGGTTCCTTTACTAATATCAGGTTAGGAATAAATTTAATGACATACAGGGCAGTTGTCGTAGGTCAGTGGTAGAGCTATGGATCACACAGAGGTCCTGGATTTAAATCCCGGCTTGGGGGCAAATAGATCGTTCGGCCTCTCCCGTGGTTCGAAAGTCACGTTAAGCCATTACCTGTATATTAAACAAAAAAGTGCAGACCTCTCAGATGAGGGGAAATGTCAGCTGATCCCCTTCACCAAAATCCATATTACAGTACTCCTATTATTATTAAATAATATATGACACTTAGTTAAAAGGTAAATGTTTATTTCTGTCAGGTGGCTAATTTAATTATAACCAACCTATAAAATAAAAACAGATTATTAAAATTATGGGGTGCAAGAAAATCGCTAATTTCATAGATTTATTTACCTTGAATAACCAGAAAATATTAACTTGAATGCTATGAAAGTAATGCACAGTAAATGTAATGTAATTGTATGTACGTTTTGAGTTCAAAACAATATGTAAAATTAATTAATGACTTGTCGTTAACATGATTTACACATAAAAGATTTTTTAATACAAAACCGTTAAATAAAACTTTGATTGTATCTTATGTAATATTCAACCTAACCTGTAGCTGTGTAGCTGATTACTTCGTATTTTGTTAAAAGGCATAACCAACATCATTCTTTCTGGTGGTGAGATAGGCCTAAGTCTGCCAGTTAACGCACAATAATATGTCGATTAAAAGTAAAACCCACCCTTATTAGTTATCAAATTAGTTTTATTTGGTTTTGGGATGTTTTCGTAGGAAATATTAAATTTTAAGAGTGTCCCAATAAATAAACAAAAAAAATAAAAACATTAAAAATTGTCTCATTAAATAGACTTAATATCTATAAATTTGATAATATTTCACTGTGTGGTCGAACCTAAATTAAAAACTCTTATTAAGAGTAACTATTCGGTTGATTTTAGCATATTATATCCTACAGAAGAAAAGCAAAGGAAACGTACTATGAAAATTATTTAAAATCTCATCCCAAACAGCTTTAAACTTGAAATACACTTGATATTCTAAGTGTGGCACATTTGCATTTTATTAAATCTACTATTAAATTGCACGATTTTCCTTATTCCTTCAATGTTCAATGAAAGGCAGTCTTCCACGAGTGAACCATGAAGTATTACAGAGGAAACTTGATAAACACGAATATTATTTTATAAAATATAGTTATAAAGTTATACGATAGTAATATGATTGTTATTATTACAATATTGGAGTAATCGGGCATAGGTAATTTAAAACCAAGAGTATCGTTTTTATTTTTTACTTTGTGTGATAGTACTATTTCATAATAAAAACTATTCTGAAGTTCATGACGTAAATTACTTTGTTTTATGACAAATAAATGGTAATATTTTTGTTTGATTGCTTAAAAGTTAGTACTGAAGGTTGTTGGGTTTGATTTAGTCTAAAATTCTCCCTTTGGAGTTACGTGTGCACTAGTTACTAGTTATTAGAGAAGTGCTAGATTCGAGTACTACACCGTAATGAAACACTAACCAGTAGATGTAGATGGCTTTTACAAGCTACACGAACTTTAAGTTTTTTTTATGGTAAAATTTGTGTTTCTAATCAAACGGAAATCAAACAAAAAAATGACTAATATTTAATTAAAAATTGCATAACAAACTTTATAGCAACAACACTATGTAAGTATCATACAGAGTTTTAAAAATTGTCAATTAATTCATTTGGCTTCGGAGAATGATTTTATGTTACAATATTAATAATATGAAACCAAGTCGAAGTTAGTTGATGAATAATAAAATTATAACTACTTTAAAATGCTGCCTAAAGCGTGAGATTTAAATCACAAAGAACTCAGCGCTTTAGAAAGAGATTTATATTGAGATGAAATAAATTGTCGAATATTTTGGCTCAACTGTCAAAAGCTTATTCACTCGAGAATACGAAACCCAACAATTGTGACTGTGAGGCAGGTCGAGTGAAACATCTCTCCTGGGACTTGCCCAACTGTTGGACTGATTTTGTCATTGTTTAAAATGTTAAGATAAAGATAAAATATTACTTTAATTAATTTTATTTATCATCTGCATAGGTTTGGTGTAAGCTAATACAACAATTTAATAATGTCCCCAATACAATAATATATAAATGTCTTTTTTTACATAATTCCTTATTAACAATTATTATTACTTCTTTAGTTTGAGCATTGATTTTTATTTGTAGTAGGCCTAAATGAGTAACTTTCAATAATTTACACATTATTGATTAAAAAAGATAATAATTCAGTATAAATGTACTTTAAATCACATTTTTCTCAGGGTCATTCACAGAATGTTTTAGGGATCTCATCACTATGCCAAACCAAAGATAAGAAATGAAGGCTCAACAAATGGTCCTTAGAAGTAATTTATTTCTTCGTTATGTTTCTAAATCGGAAACTTCATGCGTAAGTTTCATGCAAATGGTAAACGGGTAATGTCTTAGATTATTGGCCCAACCAGATGTAAGTTATTGCTCACGCATGTTAGAAATTTGTTAGTAGCCTAGATTCTTACAATTTGCTTAAATTTAGTATTATTTTTTTGTAAAAAATTCAATTTTTTTCTGGTTTTAGCGATTTTTTTATAGAAAATAAGCTATTACGGTAGTAGCCATGGTAAGACCCGCGACCATATTAATTTTTCATTTTAAGTTCCCAGAAGCCAAAAATGCCATTCGTTCAAATGCATATATAGGCTATGTATTCAAATTTTGAGTGTACATGAACTTAATCGTGTTTAATTTATACTAGCTTACAAAACTCATTTGGCGGCAAATTAACATCCTCACTCCCATGGGGTTTATGGGGAAAATAAAAAAGTGTCAGATCTTGATACATTTTTGTGTTTACTTTCATCAATTATTGATAAACCTACGTTTTCTAACAAAACGCCATGGCAGAAAACCTACATACTCAATTCTAAGGTGTTTTTATGGGGCAATGTCATTTAATACATAACTTAATAAAGGTTTGGACTGTTGGAAAAATATTTCATATAGCAAAGTATTTTTGGCAATAAATAAGAGTTACTTCTCTCTCTCTATGTTTGTTGAATGGATAGTTGGCATATTTACGTAATTTAGGGTCTCAGTAAAATATACTAAACATTTATCAGTCTTTGAAAGTAGAAGTCTCAACGTTTACCCCATACATTTACAACTGTTGGATTTTTTTTTAATATTTACCACAAGTTGAACCGTTGTTGGATTCTTCAAGACATAATATTCGACTAAATTCTTCTTCTTTCAAATGTGTTAAATTTTATAACTAAAAATTCAATTGTTATATCGCAGGTGATTATTGTTTATACTTCTATTTAGTTACTGTTGTATTGGCCATTTTTATTTTATCTCAGTAGTATTATAAGCAATACCTTAGTTTGAAAAAAATCCTTATGATCACAATTATTTGGTTTGATAAAACAATTAAAGAGGAATGATAAAGTAAATTGTATCTGTGCATTTGTTTTTCCCACAATGAATGGCAAATATAGGCATCAACCACTTCGTGGCGAAAGTCCTCCCCACAAATAAAGTGTAAATTCCAATAGGTAGTTGTGTTAAGTGCATTTAACCTTACCGAAACGGGCCAACCATGGCAGTTGTACCCGGTTAGTTTTTCTATGGTTGTACGTTATTGTTTTAACGTGGTGTTACGTAAAAATTCAATTTGTATGTTTTCTATGTTTTTCCAAGTTTAATTGTTTTAAAATTCATTTAATTTTATACTTGATGTATATAAACATTGTAACAGTGGTAAAGGTTAAACATTGCATGTAAACAATTCAGTCATAAGAATATGTTTTTACACTTTGTTTGGATTAGTAAATGTGGAATTGTAGAATAGCAAACCTACTGAGGATATATCCACTGATTAAAATATACCGGCTACAGAACTGATAGGCTTGGATCCAATTTAGCCACACTGACAGCTGAAATATCAGTTCAGTAAATCAATTCAACAGTTTGATACAGACCTCTCCCGGGACGACATCAACGATGGTTCACTATTTTATCTGTTGAGCGAGGTTTAGTAATAATATACATTTCTGTTTTGCTTTCTATATCCAAATAAATTAGCTATATTAATCCATTAAAACTAGCATTAAAAATTAATTTTCTTGGAATCTTATTCTTATATTTGCTAATATTAAGTATCTTAGATTTGGATACCAAAATTCTAATCCCTTGATTCGAGTCAGTCCCTAAATATAACATTAAGAGCATCATGCTAAATTTAAACTGCATCATATTACTCATATTATACATAAAAAGGTAAAAAAGGAGATCAAAACAAATTTTGAAAATCTCAAAAAATAGAAAAAAATAGTTATTAGTTATTGTTGATGATGAACTCTTTTTAATTTTTTAGTTTGTAATTAAAAAGATGGTACAATTATGTCGATCATCCGGTATAAAAAAAGTACTATTAATTTTTATAATAGGCATTGATTAAATTTACAATGTAGGCTACTTTCTGAGATTAAAACAAATGTTCTTCTTTCAAGTTTACTATTAAGTATGGTCCATATATTCTTGAGATTCGTGGTAATTAAGAGATAAATGCTTGTATTTATAAACATTTAAAATATCAATTTCAAATACTTCTATATAAATTTATATTATTTACACTTTTATCCCTAATATTTTTATACTCGTATAATATGGATTACTAAGTGTAATACTTATTTATAATTCTTTTAATATCAACTGATGTAAACAGATTCAGAATACAAAAGATAATAGAGTTACCTAAACTGACAAGACAGTTGCCAAGAATAACCCATTCAGGTCTGTTTGCTCAACCCGAGTGGGTGGGAGTGGATGGAAGGTGGTGGTGGGAGGTTGGATGGGGGGGGGGCTGTTGGAGAGGCTGTTGAAGCTGCAGCTACACAGCTACAATCCTCAGTTAAATATGGAGAACCGTTTTGTGACCTGCTCTTAATGCTATCCTTTGAAAAACAACAAACACTAACCAAATGACGAGGGTTATTTTTTAATAATATATAATCTAATGTGCAACCAAGAGTATGGCCAATTGAGTTGCTTTAGCAATTGCTTGAGCAATCAGCAACCAAAAAATTTTTTTTTTAGAAGAGCATTCAACGCAGCATTTATAAAAAGTAGATGAAACTTTAAATGAAACTAAAAAAGTTTTTGAACTTTAATACAGCATATATATATATATATATATATATATATATATATATATATATATTAACACATTTGTATATTATTGAAATAGTTTATGAGGAAATCTAGGTGAATTTGGGTATTAACAGACTTATAATAGGGAATAATGATTAAATAAACACAAGTAATATTGCTTAGGTGAAACTACAGCATAGGATTTTCATCCGTGGACCACTCTGTTGCTCGAAACAAATTTAGTTTGAATAATTGATTGATTTGTTACGTAAAATGTTGTTATACGATCAATTAATATTATTTAAACAAAGTGACTATTGCATGAATCGGTGGCGTTGTGGTTAGCGCCGGACTTCAGGACTATGGCAGCTCTGTCGTGGGTTCGAATCCGACAAGAAATTTTAAAATCATACCCCGGAACTTTAGCAACTTCCCCCTTATTTCGTCCGATACGATCTACGCCCATATAAAAATATTATGTGGAAGGAGAAAATGAAGGCTATAAGAGGTCTGCCAACCTCTTAAAAAGGAAACACCATAAAACATCATGCTTTATTCTTACCATAATAAAACATATGATTCGTTAAAATAAATGTAAAATTTTGAATGTTCATATACTGTTAAGCAACATGATGATAGGTTAGAAGTGATAATGAATTTAAAATGTTCATGGGGGTCGTCCATAAATTACGTCATCTGAAAATAGGGGTGGAGGGTCCAGATTGAAAATGACGGTAAGGTGATGTGCAAGGGGGGGGGGGGTGGTCGGCTTTGATATGACGTCATTTTAAATATGATGTTTTATATCAAATTTTAACAGTAAAACTATGATAAATTCTAAAAAAACTCAACTATTATCTATAAAATACACTAGACTATATTAAGGCGTTGTTTTATAGTTTATTTTCCCATTGAAAAAGTCATTTTGGCTTTATTTCTGAAGGTAAGTTTATATTCGATTGGTCAATTTTACTTTCTCCCCCTATACCATAGTATATGGAGAAAGTATTGTTTTCGTCAAAATTTTCGAATTTGAGTTGTTGGTGGATTTATCCATTTTGGTTCCCCCTGAGTCCAAAAAAGTGGTTTTCGGAGTGATGTCTGTGTGTCTGTGTGTGTGTGTGTGTGTGTGTCAGGATGTAAACAGAGCTAGAGAATGCCCTAATGGTCCGATTTTAATAAAATTTGGTATATAGGTCCAAATCCACGATAATTCCAGGCGTTTTTTTCATTTTTTTGAATTTTTGATTTTTAAGGGTATTTTACCCCCAAAAACCCTCAAAAATCGTCAAAAATCAAAATTTCTCAAAAACGGCTCTAACGATTTTGATTAAAATTTTGTGGTTTATTAAGCTTAAAATGGTGGATAAAATGACACCACCCGCATCTCCGAGAAAATGCGCGTTCAAAAGTTATGGAGTAAAAAGTGTTTAAAAAATCAATTTTTTGGATTTTCAAAATAGCTGTTGTCTCGAAATAAATTTTACTTATCACCATTAAATCAAGCTCAAAAACTAAATAATCCAGTATTTTAAATTATTGCTCTACGTCAAGTGGTTGAGGAGAAAATTCAATTTTTCGTTTAGCGGTAAACGCAGTACGTTGTTAAAAGTCACGGATGCGCTAGGGTCAAGCTCGCGCTGCTCTGCTGGTAGCTATCCGACAGAGTCATCTAGACATTAATGTTTTAAAGCTTTTAACACATTTTTTTATATTGTTGGGAGAAAGTATGTGTCAGTTATCTGATACCGTTTATTTTAGTTTATCATGTAGTGTTTAAAAAGCATTATTTTTCACTCAAAGCGGAGGTTTGTTAAAAATGACGTCATTTTTTCGAGAAGGGGGGAGGGGTGAGACAAATTATGATGGTAGGATAATTTTAGGGAGGGGGGTCCAAAAATGGCCAAAAAGCGATGACGTTATTTATGGACGGGGCCATGGGAATAAAATAGAACATGCAAATGGACTAGTCTGGGGAACACCTAGTTCCTCTTTAATCACATGCAAATCTCCAAACAATAATTTACATAAAATTTCTTAAAATCACATTTTTTTATTATTTATTGGACAAATTACTATAGAATCTTGCAATCTCAAGCACTGCTTACAAGACCTCTATAGAGTTTTTTTTAAATGCTATTAATTTTAAGTGTTTTGTATGCCAGATTCATTTTATAACAATTTGACGGGGAACGGTCCAGTTTTCTGTAATTTTCTGCAACTCCTAAAAATTTCAGAGTATTTGTAAAAAAATATTATATTTTAGTAGTAAATTGTTACTTTACAAAGCTGATTCATATTATAACTATATGACTATAAATATAACAAAAAAAAATTATTACAAAAAAAATCTTACTACAACTTGTTAAATGTGGTGTACATTTTACATGTAAATAACATTTTTATATATTTCATATCTCTATAAAAAGCAAAACTGTGCCTGACACAGTCATCAATAAATCTTCAGCTTCCCGTTATGCAAGAGAAATTAAATTTGATGTAGGCCTACCAAATTTTGTATACTTTGTATATTTTGTATATTTTATTGTATATTTTTTATTGTATATTTTGTATTTTTGTATAGTAGGAAAACGTGATATTTTACATCCTCCACCTAACAGGTTTACGCCTAACAGATTCTCTATGTTATTCTTGCAGTCCCAATTTTTGATATTTTATCAGGAGGAGAATAATCGGGGAAACCCCGAACAGTAACGTTCAAAACATAAATAGTGCAGGATAGCAAATTCCACATAACAAAACATGTCTTAGTTGGCAATTGTTGATACAAAAATAGAGCTTAGGATGAATCAGGTAGATGAGACGCTCTTTCAAGTCTGAACTAGCTTTCCAATGGGGTGTGTACATTTGTTAACTAAGTCAAATACAGAGTTATTTGGGTAAGGTAGGATATGAGAGTTTATACTGCATTTTCATAAGCATACAATTGAATTTAGCTCTAATAACAATCATATAATAATAACGATCACTGGGAGGCGTGTGATCTGCTGATCTTTGGGAGGCGTGTTATCTGCTGATCTTTGTTAGGCGTGTGATCTGCTGATCTTTGGGAGGCGTGTAATCTGCTGATCACTGGGAGGCGTTTGATCTGCTGATCTTTGGGAGACGTGTTATCTGCTGATCTTTGGGAGGCGTGTGATCTGCTGATCTTTGGGAGGCGTGTTATCTGCTGATCTTTGGGAGGCGTGTTATCTGCTGATCTTTGTTAGGCGTGTGATCTGCTGATCTTTGGGAGGCGTGTAATCTGCTGAGCACTGGGAGGCGTGTTATCTGCTGATCTTTGGGAGGCATGTGATCTGCTAATCGCTGGTAGGCGTGTAATCTGCTGATCACTGGAAGGCTTGTAATCTGTTGATCACTGGGAGGCGTGTAATCTGCTGATCGCTGGGTGGCGTGTTATCTGCTGATCTTTGGGAGGTGTGTTATCTGCTGATCTTTGGGAGGCGTGTTATCTGCTGATCACTGGGAGGCGTCTGATCTGATGATCACTGGGAGGCATCCGATCTGCTGATCACTGTGAGGAGTGTGATCTGCTGATCACTGGGAGGAGTGTGATCTGCTGATCACTGGGAGGAGTGTGATCTGCTGATCACTGGGAGGCGTCTGATCTGCTGATCACTGGCAGGCATCCGATCTGCTGATCACTGTGAGGAGTGTGATCTGCTGATCACTGTGAGGTGTGTGATCTGCTGATCACTGGGAAGAGTGTGATCTGCTGATCACTGGGAGGAGTGTGATCTGCTGATCACTGGGAGGAGTGTGATCTGCTGATCACTGGGAGGAGTGTGATCTGCTGATCACTGGGAGGAGTGTGATCTGCTGATCACTGGGAGGAGTGTGATCTGCTGATCACTGGGAGGAGTGTGATCTGCTGATCACTGGGAGGAGTGTGATCTGCTGATCACTGGGAGGAGTGTGATCTGCTGATCACTGGGAGGAGTGTGATCTGCTGATCACTGGGAGGAGTGTGATCTGCTGATCACTGGGAGGAGTGTGATCTGCTGATCACTGGGAGGAGTGTGATCTGCTGATCACTGGGAGGAGTGTGATCTGCTGATCACTGGGAGGAGTGTGATCTGATGATCACTGTGAGGAGTGTGATCTGCTGATCACTGTGAGGAGTGTGATCTGCTGATCACTGGGAGGAGTGTGATCTGCTGATCACTGGGAGGAGTGTGATCTGCTGATCACTGGGAGGAGTGTGATCTGCTGATCACTGGGAGGAGTGTGATCTGCTGATCACTGGGAGGAGTGTGATCTGCTGATCACTGGGAGGAGTGTGATCTGCTGATCACTGGGAGGAGTGTGATCTGCTGATCACTGGGAGGAGTGTGATCTGCTGATCACTGGGAGGAGTGTGATCTGCTGATCACTGGGAGGAGTGTGATCTGCTGATCACTGTAAGGAGTATGATCTGCTGATCACTGTGAGGAGTGTGATCTGCTGATCACTGGGAGGAGTGTGATCTGCTGATCACTGGGAGGAATGTGATCTGCTGATCACTGGGAGGAGTGTGATCTGCTGATCACCGGGACGCGTGTGATCGTAGCTAAAATACTCATTCCGGGGTTTAACGAGAGACTCGGACAAACTACTCTTTGAGACAAAAGAGCATAACAAACTAGCTCAATCTAGAATCTCTCCTAAAATTCCTACTTTATCCATTCTTACTTTAACTTCCGAAGCATTTCATGGGTTACAGCTAGTATACTTCTACACTTTTTACACGGATTAAATTTACAGAATAGTTTTTTGCTAATTTTAACTGTGTAATTTATAAGTGGTAAAATGTTTAAAATAATATTTAGTTTTTAAGATGGGAACTTCCTTCGCAGTAAAACATGTTATCACCTCTTATAATAGCATATCATGTAAGTTGATGCTGTGTATTGCATTGCGCCGTGTTGTGTCTTGTCTGTGGTGTATTGATGTTCACGGCGCCGACGTTATCGAGTTGTCTGTCACTGCTTTATGGCACCGATACGATAAAAATATCAAAGCCATCCTACCTATTTATCGTGATAAACTTATACTTTTTATTTGGAATACATAAAGAGATAAGATTAGCCATAGAGGTTATAAAGTCCATTACCTTTATCACAATTTAAACGGAATTATAGAATTTCCATTGGCAATGAACAATTAATGATGTTCTCATAACCATTTGAAATTAACTATTTCAATGTAGCCTATATTGAGGTTTGTTTATATAAATAGTTATTAAATTGAAATAAAAAGTAGATCTCAACTTCAACAGATAATTATCAAATTCCTGATTGTCCTGATTAAATGAAAGTTTTAAGGTGGATTTCAAAACTTGCTACTTAACAGCTATTACTCTAATTACAGATGTTACTCTAAAAATGTGTTAAACTATTTTATATTGAAAAACATACAAAATAAAACTTAATAAAATCCATCTTCAATCTTTTAGAAACAAGCATATAGGTTTTTTTTGTAGATTTATGTTAGATCTATGTGCCTTATCCCTGATATATCAGTAGAAATAAATGGTATTAGTAAAATAATCTTAAAAATAAGAAAATTGAGTTATTTTGCGACACCACATTTGCTAACTTTTCAAGTATGAGGATATAATACAACTACCCAACTAACCAATTACCAATTTTAAA
>CM061537.1:65050318-65079567 GCA_030545055.2 Neoaliturus tenellus | reverse complement strand
TAAGTGGTTGAATACGAGGATGTTAAGGTCTGATGGTTGTGTAGATAGTTGTTTACAATTTTGTGTACATGAAAATATATACGTAGTGGTCTAGTATCGTTGTTGTAGGTGGAGTGGGTAAATAGTTGGACGTAGGTTTAAATGTTAGGTAGGTGGATTGGACGAATAGGAGTATTTGAAGGTCTATATGTATTGTGTAATGGATAAATAGAAGTTCTTGACGCAGTAGCCAGAAAACCCAACCAGGGCTTCAGTGATGCAGGAGAAAACAAAGTTGTCATAGCATTTCTATATCTTGGCTATCCAACAATTGCTCTTCCCTCATGATTCAATCATGTTCTGCACAAGATGTAAGCCTCAAAGCATAGACACCATAAGCTGAGAAATATTAGTGGACAGGAGGTTGTGCTCCCTTTTAGGGGGCAGAGCGGGGTACGCATGTTTAAACATAAAAGTCAGATGTCACAGGAGCACGAAAAGTGGCCCTGTTATAGTAGGATTTACGAAAATAGTCCGATGAGACGATACATTTTTGCCAAATTTATTCTGAAACATATTTCTATACTGTAATACACATGTTAAACATAACCACAAATGACAACACTTCAAGACGAGAGGGGGTGAGAGAGGACACAGCTGTTTAAACTTCTATCGGACTATTTTCGTGCATCTTACTATAGTGGTAAATTGGCCGTCTACTGTCCCATTTCTCATACGAGGAATGCCCCTCGTATTTTCCTATCATTCCATATCCTATCCTTCTTGAGGCTTACTGAGGAAGCTAATTCGAGTCAGACGTGCTTAATGAATCGTCCGGGGTCTCCTTATTCACCGATAAAAATACAGTGTGTTTTTTTTCGAGTAATTGTTTTATATTTTAGCAAAGTAATCTCATTTTTGAAAAAATATCAATGCATTTATTACCTTCTAACGCCTTACCCATACACTCCGAGTTTTTATCTGTTGTACTGTTTCAGTATCGCCTTCGGCGAGGACGGACTAGTGTACGAGGGGAGGGAGTGGGAGTTCAGACCCGGAAACAGCTCCGAGTACCCCGGGTTCGAGGGGCACTATGCAGAATTCACCTTCATTGGGAACTATAAAGGTAAGTAAGGCATATTGGCTGGCATAGAGGAACCCACAGCAGAACTCATATCTGAATCTTCTATGAGAAGTCACAAAAATTAAGAAAAAAATTGAAAATAAGTATAGGTGCTCTGACAAATAATCTTTGTGAAAGATGAATGAAACCCTATATCATTACAGAAAAGAATATCATACATTTTATTGAAAAAAATCTCATAATGCTGTAAATTTGTATCGACAGTACAACATAGGCCGTATATAATTATGTTTTATATTATTTTTATGGTTTATCTTGTTGAAATTTTGACATATGACTACATATTTTACAGGGTGAAAATAAAGTCCCGGGAGGGTTAAAAATATATAGATAGTTGCAAAACTTTTAACAAAGTTACTGTTCATAAAATAGTAGTTTTCATCACTAAGCTATTGTTATGGGTTATTATGGAGTTGAAATTTTACGTTAGAATAATCAAAAGTTTTCAGCTTTTTAGACCATAAAAAGTGACGTATAATAAATCTATAATTCAATCATCCTACAGATATTAAGTCCCTAGTAAATAGTTTAAAGACATGATAGACGTAAATTTAAGTTATATTATTTTATTTTAAAAAGTTCTAAAAAAGTCTAATTTATGTGTTTATTGTTCAGTGGCGCCAGCAAGGAGATCGGTAATGCAATACATCAGACTCTCGAAAACCTTTCAGTTCATAAAAAATGACGTTAGGCTTCTGGAAGATAAAAGATACCTAAAGGAAGATCGTCTCGAAATTATTAAGCCTACAAAGCTCTTTGATTTGGAAATATAGATGGACCTGTAAACAATGTCCAGTGCAGTTTATTAGCTATTAAAATAATTTGTTCTAAAAACCTTAATCTATAGTTTTTCCCTTAAATAAACTCGTGGCATATGTACGGTTTTACTATTAGTTATAAGTAAATTAAAATAAATAAAAAAAATGTCATTGCAAATAATATTATATAGCCTAAATACAGAAAAACCTGCTAACGGAAAATCTGTAAATAAATAAAGATGTTATAGACTTTGTAGGATCCTCAGTGAGGCAACTGAATCATGAACGATTCGTAAAATAGATTAGACGTGATTGGTTGAATTGGGGGCTGAAAATCAAACAAATTTGTTGTCTCAGCCAATGAGAACGCCACTCTACCGGCGTATATAAGGTGAGGTTCGGCCACCAACGGTCGGTTTGATGTAAGATTCGACAGTGTTAAGTTGTTTATTTGTGATCTAACGTGTCAGTTACCACTTTTTGGGATGAGTACTTTTTATTTGTTATACTAGATTAAGTTTTATAGGTTTAAATTTGTCTTTCTAACATTATTTTCCTCTTCCAGCTTTATTTTTTTGTACTGTTTTAGGCGCTCATGAATTTTAGATCAAGTAAAATAAAAGCAAAAGAAAATCATTTGCACTCATAAAGAAAATTAATGTAACTAAATTAAACTATAGAGCAGAGCAAAATAAAACGTAATTTAAGAAACGTTATAGAGAATTTGATTCAAATAAGATGATTATTTTGAAATTTAATCAAAAAATAATGTTCACAAATTTCCTGATTTTTTTTCTCTACGCTACAAAATAATAAAAAATTATAAAAACGGTATTGTAGATCTTTAGGAAAAATATTGCAAAGTATATAATGCGTTAATTTATGTTTAGGTTAAATTCTTCTTGGTTTTTTTACAGTTAAAAGTCAATAAAAGGAATTATTTTGGTTACAATTTTTTGTATTAGGCTACAACTATGAAGTTTAGTTAATTAATATAATTCAGAGTCAACATAATTTAGTCTTACTCTTTAAAAAATCAGTAATTTAATTATTTAGATTAAATAAAGTATTTTCCACATGGAAAACGATGTCATGATTATTGAACTTCCATGAAATATTTGTTCCGAAATAAGCTAATTATAGAAAGACAAGATTCATTGACAACCCATTGTTTAAAAACTAATAACAATTAAACATTCATTAGGTTCATTAGGGTTTTCTATATGAAATTAATAAAGTTGTTAAAAGAACATTTTAAAGTCATTTTAAAAATATAATCCTCTTGGTTCAACCAGAAATTAAATAAAACTGTTAAACGTGCATTACCAGTAGATTATATTTTGATTACCAGTAGAATCAGATTAGTTTTAGCAGATTGTAATTAAAAGCACAACCCCACTTAAAACTGTTTCATTTATGATGAATTATCGGTCTATTTGTAATTAAGAGCAGCTAAGATTTTATCAATTTTTAAAACAAAAATCGGTGTTACTAAAATCTCAGGAAAAATACCCCTTTAATTTGATAAGAATAACCTTAGAGTTATATATTCCAAGTCTGCTGAAGATATTTTAACACAACCTTAATTATTATGCTATATTATCGGTTTTAGCATTGTAAGAAAACCTTCTGTTTTCTAAAACTAAAAATATTCTTCTCTCCTTCTTTTTATTAACCGGTTCGCAATCAGGATGTGCAAGGGTGTAAAGCGTAACGGAAGGGAGGCTGACCTAGCCAATGTCTCTAGGGGAAGATATTTCTCTCGACTGATTGGACCGTAAATCAACTCAGCCTCATTGATTCTTGGTCTTCTGTCGCTGACGTTGAACAGGCCTAAGCTTCCAAACTTTTTATGGCTCGTATAGGAATCACTTTCTCATCCACTATAAGCTTATAACATTTCTTAAGGCTTTTAATTCAGTTATGCTACTAAGTTATTGTTTAACTCTTGAGTTTAATATTTTTTTAAATCTTAAAATGTAAAAAAAAAAAAAAAAAAAAAAAAACAACATTAAATAGGTATTTTCACGATGTTGAGATTTTTGGATAGAAAGTACATAAAGGACAATAAAACGTTTTATATATATGAAATTTGTTGATATGTGTTAAACAGTGATTGTTTTGAAGTAAAATTTTACCACAGCTGATAAAAGATCATCTAAATAATATTTCACTTACGATAATGATTGTGAAAAGTGAAGTAATTCAAATAAAAATATTTATTATTAATTAGTTCTATTGATAAAATTAAATATATTTTTACCTTCTTAGTTTTTTTTATGCGTTAGTCGAAGTAGATCACAAAAGGGTGAGAGGAAGAAACAAATGAATACAATTTTCTTAAACACTGGGTTTTTCTAGTAAAAGTATTTTATTGTATTATTTAATACGAAATGTTCTTTAAACCAAAGTTATATAAAGAGAGAACAAGTCAGCGTTTGAAGATTTAAGTGGCATACAGACGTAAAAAGAAAATGTTCCAAATCCCCCATGAAAAATCAGATACCTATATTGTAAATTGCAATGAACTGTTCATTACCTGTTGTGAAATTTGTATAAACACAAGGTGAGTTTCTTAAAGTGATCCAATAGCTAACCATTTATTACATATCTGACTCTTCACTTCTTATGGGGGATACCCTTTACTTTTTTTGTTGCTTTCAGTTGTGTATTTTAATTTAAACAAATTATGTTTAATGTTTTAGAAATTGCAAAATAATTTTTAGATTTCTTATTAAGACTGCGAAGGCCTATGACACCGACAAAAAACCCTAAAGGATTGTTCAAGTTTGTTCCAAATCTGCCTGGAATATTATCAAAAACTCAATCAAATGTCCCAATCGATCAAAACCCATTCAACTCTAGATCAATAATCAAACAATCGAAAATTCTCAGGAAGTGGCAGGGAGCTCAATAAATAATTTGCATCAGTTGCATTGCCAGATAGTACTCTCCCCGGGAACCGTGCTCTTGCAAACATCAACTCTGGAGGTCAGGTTTCTTCTATGGCTCTGACACCTGAGAATGAGTGGGATGTTACTCGTGACATTGAGGGACTCAAACCAAAACAGTCAACAAACTTCAATGGCATGTTCGTATGGCTACTCAAACGTCTCTTCAGGCACATTTTAAAACGTTAGACCAAACTAATCAATTTGCTTTCCAAACCGGGACTTTCCCGTCTTCACTTAAACTCTCAAAGGTTATCCCGATTTCAAAAAGAAAGATCGATGGCTCCCCAGTAACTATCGTCATATAATAATTATACCATTTCTCAGTAAGGTTTTCGAAAAGCTTTTCCTTGAAAATCTTGGAAGTTTTCTCGAACATTTCGAATTATCAATTTGGGTTGATAAAATCCAATACCACAATTGATGCAGTTGCAAATTTCTTTGAATCAGTTTTCGATGGCTTCAAGAGGCGAGAACATGTGCTTAGCATATTTCTTAACCTTGCGAAAGCATTTGACTGTGTGCATCATGCGACACTGTTGCGCCAGTTAGATGCGTACGGCATCGTGGTCTGCCATAAAAGGTGGCTCCCGTCCTACCTGAGTGGCAGGTTCCAATGTGTTCAAAATGAAGACCCAACTTCCCAGAAAGAAGATATGGTTCAAGCATGGCTCAAGGATCCATCATAGGACCAGTTATATTTTTGATGTATGTAAATCAAACTGGTTCATCGATTCAGAATGGAGAGGTGATCCAGTACGCAGATGGCACTACTATCTGCATCAAATCCCACTCGAAACAAGAATTGGAAATCAATTTATTCATTAACCTTAACTCGTGCATTTAGGTATTTTCCAAAATTAATCTGAGAACAAACAACCCAAAATCAAAAGTAATGGAAATTGACCTAATGGAATGTAATTGGAACTGTACGTAATGTAATTTTTACATTACGTAAAAGTAATGGTATGATTAAGTATGTTCAAGAGTCTCTTCTGGTATTTTTTTATTGCTTAATTTATAAAAATTTTGCTCACAGGAAGTCCTGCCCATGGCCTATTTTGGTCTTATATACCTCCACATTTCCTATGGAATATTGCTGCTTAAATCACAGACTTGAAAAGGTGTTTCAATTACAGAAAAAAAGCAAAATTTACCCCAAGGAAATCATGTAGAGGGGCTTTTAAGGAGGTTGGACAATGGACAATGTATACAGAACCTAATAATTAAGGACATCCTTATGGGGAAGTGAGAACGCCGCCCCCGAAACATAGATATCACCACGAAGGTGGTAAGAATTATGCTCATTGGTTAAACGGAAACAGAAGATTAGAATAACTTTACAAACGGTAGGTTTGTTATTATTTTTTATTTTTGTAAACAAACGTGCTCATTTTGACATTTAAGAGGTAGAAAGAGCGTGTCAAGTGACAATAAGGGGAAAGGTCACTATGAATATGGGACATGATGTAATCCTAGCATCAGAGCTATATTTTCCTCTGGTTTTTGAGGGCGAATCTAGAATTTTTAATACGGAATATCGCTACTTGTTCTGTTCAGTATACATTGAATTGGATTACTAACACTGCCCTGTCTCTACATTTTTGAAGTGGATATCCACTACACATAAAAATGCTCACTTCTTCAAAACGGTGACATCCACTCCCATTACACCAGGGGCAGGGCTAATCTTAGAGTGCAACAACACAGAACCGTGACCATTGCCTTCGCAGTTCGGAATAATAATTCTAAATAAGCTCCTTGAAGGCGTCAAAGATGTTCAATATCAAAATAAATTAAAAACTCGATTGAATAGCATTCTTGTATCAAACGTTCGGTTGATGAGTTCATGATGAGTCAGTGGGATAGCCAAATTAAAGGGAAAAATGTTACCGGGAATTGAATTTCGTTTCAGATTAAAAGTGATAACCTGCAAAAGTGTTAGCCTACATTGATAGTGAGGAGCATCAACGATCGAACATTTAATGGCGTACATTGAATTTATAAATTTCTATTTCTATGACGTTTTCAATTTAATTGTACAATTTTTTACTGCAAATAAAAATTATTATTTATATTATTTAAATTTACCGCAATTTTTACAATTTAGGAATATTATTCTTTCCAAATAGAAATTTTAAATACAAAACCCCTTATTTGGATATGAAATTTGGTTTTACACATAATTTCAAGGCATTTTTATAAAGTGAGATTTGTCTATAAACCTAATGGATAGGCCCTAACCTAGCGGCGATTTAAGTTCATTTTTAGACTCTTAAGAATAACATAAGCGAAACCTTCACTGCCTGTATCTTGGAAACTTCAGTAGAATAAAAAATACTAAGTAGTAAATTTTTCTTTAGAGCATTTTGCTTATACAATTTTAAACATAAACAAATTTATTTTCCAATTAAATATTGTCCACGTTATTCTTGAATTTCACTTTCAAGTGAAATTCAATCACCCTTAGCTAGCTAACGATTAGGTTTAGACATAAATGTCAAAAAATAAAAATGTCTTGAATGTATATACAACAACAAAATGATATAAAATTGGGGGCTCTTATTAAATATTTATGTTGGCCGCCATCCATATTGGAAAATAGTGGGAAATTTCGTAAACTGAAATGCACACCTGAAAACAACATAAAAAGTGAAAGGGGACCTCCTATAAGAAGTATAATGTCAGATATGGAATATAAAGTGTAGCTATTGGATCACTTTAAGAACCTCACCTTGTATAGTTCACTTTCCTTGCAACTAAAATAAAGAATACATAATTAAAATATAACTTAGTGACAACCACTTAGGTATTTATCAAGTTTTATTCAATCCTCAACTAATTTCTTTTCAAAGAAAGAAATCCTTGTATAGGTGAAGTCTTTAAGAGCAGCGATCTGTAAAATTGAGGGACGGAAGAGTTCAACCGACCCAAACCCCTAAAGTCTTTCCAACTTGGGAGTTTTACAATAGAAACTAGATTTTTATGTAACAGATGGAGAGTTTAACTGAGGTTTTAAAAGTGAAATAGTTTTTAGTCTACGTTATCTTATCAAGCTAGATGAAATTAGATTGAATTGAGTAGATACGTACAAACTATCTGAAATAAGAGTAACGACAACAAACACGAATGGATATAGATCATTATGTAAGCCTAATCGATAACAAGATCGATATCAAGAGAGTATTTTGTTTAGAGAGTATTTGTAGTGTTCAGTATCAATGGTACCAACGATTCCTATACAGGGCCTTAAACCCGATGAAGATTATAAGCGGTTTCCTTTGTTTGAAATAGGTATTTAGTTCAGTTACCTTTGGATATTAAAAATATGTAAACCAACAAACTAATGGTGGTATTGTTTTGTAAAATAATATATTACTGGTACCAAAAATATAAATATCTGTAGTATACTTGAAATAACTAATTTCACTATTCGGTGATTTATTCATTATTATTTTTTTTTTATTGAAGATTCAAGCTTTATTATTGCATGTCCTACATCAAATAAACTCTTTTATTATTATTGTTTCAACTATGCCAAACTCTTTACCTAAACCCAACTACTAAAAAATAATCAAGATTGAAAAAAATATTAATTTTGTTTTTATGAATTACTTTTTATTATAATTATCAAAATGGATTTATATGTTGGATAAAGTGAATCAAAGGTGTATTTTTAAAGATAAAGAGTTCTACGATGACTTTGCTGACATAACAAAGAAAGTTCGGGCCAGAGAACAATGGGGAGCGAAGCCGCCGAAGCGAGCGCCCTTGGACGAACCCTTGTTTGAGCCGGTGCGGTTCCTGGTACTGTCCTCGTTCTACAGCGAACAGCCGGGGTACCCCACCAGGGCGTCGGTGATGCAGGAGATGCAGCGACGGGATTTCGCGAGAGGACTGCCTGACATGCAATGCAAGTAAACAGCACTCACCTTGTTAAGTAAGAAAATCTTTTTTGTATTCAAGCAATAAATTGGTTAAGAGATCAACAAAATGTTAGGAAAAGTTTTTCAAACCAATTTGGGCCGAGAAAACTTCGATCAGTTGAATTACGACGCCACGTTAGGATAGTAGACACATAGTATAGACGAGTATTCCTGGTAAAAATCTCTGAAAGTAGAATACTCTAAAGGTAGGTAATAACTACGGCTGATTCCAAGAAAAAAGCACCAAGTGCGTCACGTCTATTTATCAGTTGCTATCACCTGAACCACCAACTACGTCACTGATTTGTTATTTTTGTTCATGTAAATTACCTTATTGCATTCTAGATTCCTTGGTAAAAATTTTAATTGAACATCTAAATTTGACTTCGCATTGATATTTTTCGAAAAAAAAAGAATTAAAGATCTATTTCTCACAAAGTTGAATACAGTTATAAACTGAAACCCTTGTATATAAGTTAAATATGGGAAATTATAGTACGCACTAATGTATATTTCTCAAACTGACATTTGGTTATTTGATAATATGTAAGGACTCAAAATAGATGATAATAATATTAAATAAGTCTTTAACATGATTTTTTTTATTTGTTACGAACAAATTTAGTTTTAAATTTGTATATAATTTGTTAATTAATTGTTTGTTATAAACATTACAAAGGTTCTGTTCATGTTCTCATATTTTTCGTAATTATTTATAGTTGGGCCATCGGAACGGACGGGCTAGTCTACGAGGCCAGACATTGGGTCTACCGACCCGGAAATAGTTGCGAATATCCCGGATTCGAAGGGCACTATGCGGAGTTGACCCAGTTTGGTGATCATAGAGGTAAAAACAATGATAAATACAAATCGTTCCATAGAGTAATAAGCAAAAATAATGCATACTAAACATTCGAATGTATTTCTACTATGCACAATATATTTCGCACTACTATAGTTATATTTATAACGTTTTTTAGATGCGCTGCAATTGTCCTGTGAAAGTGGACTTTATTTATTACTTTAATGAGCACAAAGCATTGAGATTGAAAAGTATTATTCTCACAAAAGTGTTATAATAGAATATAATAACTCTAATAATACAGCCATTGTAAAACAATTCTCATTCAGTAAGTGAAATAGTTTCGGTTAAAATATAAGTAAGAGAGTCTTCATAATTTTTAAGTGGTTTTTTAAGTTTCATAATTACATAACAAAATTCAATGAAAAATTCTTTATTTCAACAGGCAAAGCTTGTTTCAACAGGCATCATGGCCATTTCCTACACTTAACCTTATTACATGAATTTGCTTAGTTTAAATACATCGAACTAAATAATAATTAAACAAGATACATCTTTATTACTTTCTAACAAAACAAAATTAAAATACTGCATGTGATTTATTTCTAAATATAGTAACAAAACTAATGATAACACACCAGAGACTCTGCAATGACAACACCCCCTAGGACGCACCGACCAAGAAGCTCAAAGAAAAAATTCTTTAGTTCTGCCACAACCGGGGGAGGCTATCAATGGACTTTATGGATAGGGGCAAATCATTCTAGAGGCGGCAACAGTAACAACAAAAGCTCTGTCATACACCACCGTCCTTGGTGAGGCATATACAAGGTGGATGAAACAGACCGCGAGGACCTAAGACTACTTTGTGAGACAAATCTGAAATCATTTTCAAAATATTTTGGAATTGAAGTTTTCAAAATTAAAGACCAATGAAAAATTATTGCTCGCTCTCAAGTCATTCAGTTTCAATAGTTGTGAATCAATAAAAAAGGTTTGATACGCTCGTAGTGTCTCAGATCACTGACATTTTAAGCATTCGATAATGGGTTGACATTTAGTATAATACTAAATTTATTCAAAGTAATTCACTTCGATTGTACTAGTTTATCCAAAGTGATGAACCCAATTTCATTCATTTGCTACTCAGTATAAATTGAAATTAAATGTTTTTTTCCGATAAAAACAGGGAATTTCAAATTAAACAGCTGCCAGAGTTCTTGTTAAGGTCAAAATGTCATAACTTAAGTGATAACTTTACCGCTCTGCATATACCTAGTAAACTAATAATGAAGTTGTCATTTATTTATTTGGCTCAACTTAAAGAACGGTTGTCTACCAGAAACAATCAAATGTCATAAAATCAGCATTAATGCAGTATATCTGATAATACTGTTAAGTCTTGCAATCAATGTCTCAAGCCACGTTTTACATGGCTTTACTTAATTTCTTAAAATTTTTGGTAGTAAGTTTAAATTTTTTGTATTTTTCAGCTAATCTTTCAAGGCAATCATTGATGCAATTTATCAGGTTCTCACAAGTTTTTGGAAACTTTCGGAAAGACCTTAGACTGTTGGAAGACAAAAGATATTTGAAGAAAGAGTACTCCGAAGTATAACATCAAAAGAGTTCTACTTATTAGATGTCACGTGAAATATGCATTTAACTTTCAGATAAAAAATATAGTTTTTTATCATTCTTTACGAAATTAGTCTGCATTTTGTTCTCTCAACAGTACCAAAAACGTTTATTTTTTCTTAGGATTGGAAAATCAGCTGGGATATTTTTTTATTTCCTGCGATTTAAAAGTCAGCTGTTTGAAAAGTTATATTTAAAAATTTTTAGGTAGAATAGTGAAATTAAAACCTTATATTAAAACATTGTTTTTCAAATAACATCAACTTAAACACTGTATATTACTTATCTTGTAAATGTAACCTCAAAAATACAACTTTATCTATCTATATCTATAAAAGGCAAAGCCCTCACTCACTCACTCACTCACTCACTCACTCACTCATCACTAATTCTCCGACTTCCCGACTAGCGTGCTGAAATTTGGTATACTCATTCTTTAGGCTCAAAATATGAAGCTTCAGCTTCTTTGTACAAGATTGTCAGGACAACTACTGTATAGCCTACGTGTTGAAATTTGACAAGGACGATTCTCTTAACTCATATTTACTATCTATCTAATCTAAGAAACTTTTAGCAAATATGGTTTTGAAGGTTTTTAGGTCTACACCTCACTGGACTTTCAAATTCCTCTAGGGCCCACGGGGTTGAAATGATGGAGGATTTCCTTTGCTCATGGGTACTTACTAAGAACAGGGTTTGCAAATATACTTTTTAAGGCACGTTAGGGCTCCACCCCACTGGATTTCAGAACAACATAAGGGCCTTCACGGGGTTGAAATTTGACATGGACATTCCTCTTTGCTCATGGATGTTTACTAAGAAACGGTTTTGCAAATATAGTTTTCGAAGTTCTTTAGGGCTCTGCCCAACAGGACTTCAAAAACATTTTAGGGCCTACGGGGTTGAAATTTGACATGGACATTCCCCTTAGCTCATATGTATGTTACTCACTAAGAAAGCGTTTTTCAAATATATATTTTGAAATTCTTTAGGGCTCCGTCCCACAAGTCTTGAATTACTCTGGGCCCGCGGGGTTGAAAGTTGACATGGACGTTCCTCTTTGCTCATAGTTGCTCACTAAGAAACAATTTAGCAAATTTACTTTAGTGCTCCACCCCACAGAACATCAAAATTACCATATATGTTAAGGGATTAAAATCTAACGTGGATGCTCCGTTTTGCAAATAGGTGCTTACTTGGAAACGGTTTTGCAAATATAGTTTTCGAAGTTCTTTAGGGCTCCGCCCCATAGGACTTTAAAATTATTCCAGGGGCTTCCCCACACAAATCCTCAAAATTACCATAAATCCTAAGGTGTTGAAATATAACGTTTATGTTCCGTTTTGCTAATGCGTTTACTAAGAAACAGTTTTAGAAATATAGTTTTTTATGTTCTTTAGGGCTCCGCCCTACATGATTTTAAAATGACTGAAGTGCCTACGGGGCTGAAATTTGACATGGTTGTTCTTTCTTTTTTGCTCAATGGTTCTCATTACGAAAATGTTTTCCAAAATTTCTCCAGAGCTTGACACACAGAAATTTGTTGTTTCAATGTCATTCTTAAGGAAGACGATTTTGTTGCTCTTTTAAAGATTTTATTACTTAAAAAAATAAACTCAATCACGGGCGAAGCCGTGACGGGAAACAGCTAGTAGTTAATATTTTAAAAAAAAGTTAACTATCTATTGTGATAAAAACGTTGTTCATCACTCGGAGCAAAAGTGTCTTTTTATCATTCTGCACGAAATCAGCCTGTTTTTTGTTCTCTCAATAGTACCAAAACCGATTCTTTTTTGTCCTAGGACTAAAAAAATCATCTGGAGAATTTTTTATGCCCTAGGACTAAAAAATTAGCTGTTTTCTAAGTGTATTGTTATTGATTTATTAATGTTGAGGAGCAGAATTTTGAAATTAAAACGTTATAAAGATTATTGTTTGTAAATAACAGAAATGTAAACACTGCATATAACTTACTTTGTAAATATAACCTCGAATATACAACTTAATAGTTAATATTTTTAACGATTAAAAAGTCAAATTTCGCATTATGATAAGAAACGTTGTTTATCACTCGTAGCAAAAGTATCTTTTTGATGCTTAATCTTTTTAAAACACGATTGCGCACCAAAAAGACCCACTTTTGCTCCTAGTGATGAAAACTACTATTTTAGTGCGTAACCTTTTTTAAAAACTCGGCTGCTCTTCGTTTAAAACACGATGGCCCACTAAAAAGAACCACTTTTGCTCCTGGCGATGAAAACTTTTATATGAAGTGTTAAACCAAAATTACGAGATACGTTTATTTGAGTTGACTTTCAATAGGGAGAGGCTGTCTACAATGTGTGGGACATGTATATTCTCGTACATGTATCAAAATTTTGTTTTTGGCTGTTTACAGATCTGTCAATATCATTAAGTACTATAAGTACTATCAGAACTTTAAATAAGTGTAGCTGATCGTGTGAGTCTTGATACATTCGTTGCTTTAATAAATTTTCAGACGTACGTATTGTGAATAAACATGCCATGAACATTGTATTAAAGAAAGGATATAAGGTGACACACCATTTCTTTTATTTGTTTTCAAAGCAGTTTTCGTAATTCAATTCAATTTGTTTATTTTTAAAAATAATATGCTACTCAAAGCTACAATTCCTATTTAGAATGAGTATAAATATAAAAATTTAAGATTACTCTATCGACATAATGTTATTTCTTATCTAAAGCCTGTCTCTTTCTTTATCTTTCTTGACTGTTCGTCTTAATAAGATACGTAATTAGCTTGATTATACATTAAATGAAACTATAGTGATTTAGATAAAGCTAGAAACAACACTTAAGTCTGAATCAGTATGATTTGGACATAGATACAAGTGCAATTTCATCGGTTTTGTTGATCAAAATAGAGAAGTGTCCACATGGGAGAAAAATTTGTTGGTGAAAGAACGAATCATCTTGCCCATTGAGCAAACATATTGGAAAAGAATGGTTCAACCTGAAATAAAATGGGAAGAGGTGGACCGTAAGTAAAGTTTAATTTGAAAACCAACATAGACGATTTTATACATTCAAAATAGAAATCCATTTATTTTAAAATACAGAATTTATTAAAAAAAAAAAACTTGCAGTAATTATCACGTATTTTATAGGGATAACCATCAGTAAAAATAAGTATTTAAATACCGTATTTATTATTTTGTAATTTGTGTATTTTCCTGTTTGTGAGTGTAATAAGACCATATGAAAAACGTCAAATGATTTTTTAACACACCATAAAAGCTTGTTTGTTATGAATTTTATTAACTTTATAAAGTAAAGTTCTACAATAGAAACATTTAAGGTTTTACTTTATTTTTTATTCCATGCAACTTAAACTTATATCTTTTCATCTAGCATTCTTTACACTTTATCATCTTCGAAATAATTATTTTTCAAGTATGTTCTATTAGAATAGACCTATTCTACCTCCTCGCAAAAAAAATAAATAGGGTACTAAAAGATGTACATTTTACTCTTTTAAACGTAACCCTGTATTTCCACAAAAAATTGTTCATGTCATAATGTATTATAAAGTAATTACGAGTAATTATCACAAGGTAATTTTTAACCTAATAGGTTAAAACATGGTTAGTTTTGGTAGTAATTTTTTAACTAATACGCCGAAGTAATAGGGGAATTCATTTTTCTATCTTGATTATTAAACTTTTAACTCAGAAGGTCACCTTAGTATGGGAACAATAAAGAAACTTGCTTTTTGTTGATTAAGTTAAAGATACTTGCGATAGGGTTAAAATTCATAGTTGTAATACCAAATGAACTTAATGTGAATAATGTAGCATTATAGAAAAGTTTCAATTTAATAATATTTACTTATGCACCTTTAATTCATAATGTACGTTTACGTTTTATGCCAGTTGAAAAATAAAACTTGATTGTCGATTGAAATGTTAAGATCCTCGAGTTTTTTATCTTCTAGGCGATCACTACCAAAACGCTTTCTTCAACGTAATAGCCAAGTTCAACTCCAGGGCCGACTGGAAAGCTTTGAGACCGAGCTTCCAGCTTCAAAAGTTGAAGACTCCCGTCCCTTATGTGGTGTTCTCTTCCATCCGAGTCACCGGGAACGAAAAAAAGTCCAGTGACGATATAATACGGGAAATGCAGAAACGGGACATGAGCCTAGGCATGGGGGACATACAATGCAAGTAATTGTATATGATTGATATAAAATAGCCTGAAATACGGGAAGTAAAGACAAGTAATATGACAGTTTTCATCACTCTTGAAATTTAAGTTTAATATGACTTACTGTTGATATTTATTTATGAAAATTAGTACAAAATTCACTACATATGTCAAAAATGATCACTAATACTGAGGTACAAATGTAACAATCATAATTGCAAGTGGCGTAATACATAATAAATATATGTAAAAAGAATATTTATAACCAAATGAACCTTAATAACAGAGCAATAACTACAACTTGTGTACCAAACGAACAACTAATTTTGATGCTGACAGCAGCCCAGCAGTGACTGGAAAGAAAAAAAGTCAGGACCGAACACAATTGATAAATTAATCCTGTAACACAAGAAATGTAACATTTATAATTGGAATTTGCGTTGTACATAATAAATAGAAATAATAATATGTACAAAGTTAACAAAAACTTGAGCCACTCTTAACTGACAAAGAAGAATAAAAACTGTACATGTAATTTTTTTTATATACTTTTTTTTATATACTAGTAATTTTTTTACTTTATATACTTTTTAGGTAACTGTAGGTAATGTTTTGATGAAATTCCAGAAACATTTTTTACAGAAAATAACGATCATAAAAATTCTGTGCGCTGAAAAAAATATTCATTGTCAAGTACGTTTGTGAAAATCCAGCCTGTTTTGTGATAAGGGGTGTGTTCAATGATGCTAATATAATAACATATTTTGGTACAAGCGCATAAACGTAAAACATATGCCACACACAATAAAAAAATGTAAAATGTTAGTAAACAAACACGATACGTTAAAACACAGACAAGTCACAGATACACAGCTCAACGAGTGAGTGAGTGCAGACGGTGGCGTGTGTCCTTCGTAATCGCTGGAGCTGACATTTTCACTATCGTTCTATTGTTGTGTTGTACTCCTGACATCCTACTCTATAACACGAAATACTGTGTAAAGAGTTAAATTAGTGTGAAAGATTTTGTTGATCGTCAAAAGCTCTGTTTTCATTATTTTATAGATTTTAAATCCGTTCTAACACTTAAGTTTGCACAAAAAGACTTTCTTGTTCCAGATATTTCTATTGGAAATAAATTTCTCATTGTAAGTTAAATTAAATTTGGTTAGGATAAGATTTAAAATGTTTTGAAATTTACTTTGTTACCTAAACCAATGAGGTTTTAAAGGTACAAAGTGACTGGTGTATTTATTTGAGGTGTTTGTTGTTTAGCTTCGTAGTGACAGACGACGGGATGATATGGGAAGGGCGGGGGTGGGACGTCCGGCCAGGATGCGACGATGACTACCCAGGCTACGAGGGAAAGTTCGTCGAGATCACCAACGTTGGCAACTTTTCAAGTGAGTATTAGAAAACATTAAATACCCCCGTCAAAGGAGACCTGTGTACGCAGTGAATTTCCAATGGAATTGGGTATTTATTTCGCCATAAACAGCATGGGATTGATGATGAAGATTGCTGCGATTGGTGGGTGATGTAAGCAAATAGACGATAATTCCTTTTCAGTGCAGGTAAATTCTAAATTATATAAAATACTCGTATTTTTTTTTTTTTTATTTTCCTCTTAAACTCCATGAGTATGAGTATGTAGGTTTGCCTCTATATGTGTGTTGTAAGTATATAAAGGGTATCTCTAAACTCTCTACCAACCTCTGAAGGTATTATTCATGACCTAAAGACAAGCCGAAATATCGCATTAAAAATTTTCAAAACTCCATAATTAACCATACACCCACCGTTTTGCATTTTTAGAGAATATTTTTTTATTTATGAACGGTTTGTTGTGGTAAAATAAAAATAGGTATACAACTTCCAAAAAAGGGCTAACTACAAAAAAAGGAATCTTTTCCAAGTAATATTTTTAAAATGGCTGATGTTTAAAATGTTTAATCCTAAATTGCATAAACATTACATAAGGTCTTATGTTAATAATTTTAAGTTTATGTTAATATGTGATTTTTAGAAAATTGATTTACAAACTGTAACGATGTAAAAATTATGGAGATCGATTCATAAAAAGCGAGATAGAGTGATAGAGTGATATTAATACAAATAGTTACACGTGTGAGCTCTTTGCCTCCCGAAAAGCACAGTCGCGGCGCAATGTTAACAATGATATGGGTTTCATACCCAAAATTGTTCCCAAAGAATTGGTACGGCCGTGACTAGCTTCAGTTAAATCTATCTATCTTGCTTATACTGGGTTACCCTGTACATTGAAATTATCATCAACGGATAGAGTGCAACCATTTTACCTATAATGGCTTACTTTGTTTTTGTGAATAAACAATTTTGTAGATTTTAAAAGGGGTGTATGGGTGGTCTGGGACACCCGGTATATTAACTGATTCTCATTATCTTTATTTCATCATTGGGCTTTTTCATGGGATGAATTTAATTTTCTTTATCTTTCAGCTGACAAAGTTAGAAGATCCACAAGTCACCTGGTGGACATTGGGATGCTTTACGAATTCTTGGACAGAGACCTTAAGCAGCTTTTGCCAGACAAGAGGAAGAAAGGATTGGTTGTAAAGGATCCACCATGCCCGTTTGAGCAGCCTGACAAACCGGCATATATACAATCATAAATAATACAGAAATAGCGTATTTACAAAAACAATAAATGAATTAGGCAAATCATTGCCAAAAACTATTTTGTAGGTTTACACCAGCGACCAAGGAATACTATAGACTGGCAATCCCTATCCTTTAACATTGATAGGTGTTGAAGCCACTTTCTTTAGTTCCACATAGGTGCAACTAGCGGGTCCGCTGCTCGCGACGGGCGTAAATTTTAATTCGCCGCGTTTCATTAACACTGTAAAATATTATAGGTATAGTCAAGATAAAATTTTGATATTTTAGTATGATAAACACTACTATATAACGGTGCCTATGGTAATGTTTTTATGTCAAAATTAAAATAATAACATAAAATAATAAAAAATTCAAAATTATAACAAAGCACTTTTGTAGGAAATTCATGACATCAAAAAGTTAGTATGCGAGGAAGTTTTTTATTTATTGGTCAGGTGAATTTTGTCAGCGAGAAAGTTGTTGGAAAAGACTTAAATCGCAACTTTGTATTTACAATTTTGTTGTAGAACGCTTAGTTTTGGTTTTATTCTAATTCAAAGTTAATAGTTAAATCGTCGACGGGCCGGCTGCCGCGGCCCGTACCGACGACGCTCGGAGCGCATGTCGCACGTATAAAACTTTGACAATTTTTGTTTTGCGAATTTTTTTTAAGGTGACTGTATCAAAATTAATTACTGTATAATTACTGCAAAACCTGATTATTGATTAATGGCAAAGGAAAGACATTAATCAACAAGAAAAACATTAGATTCCTTGAAAACAAAAAAAATTAAATATGTATGATTTTTAAAAATACGTATTTATTTAAAACGAAAATTAGCTTATACAAACTTAATAAGACACTAACTATTACAAAAAATACATTACAAAAATACAAATATACGGCGTATTTTTGATTAAAGTTTTTTAATTGAGTTTTTATATAGCAAATTTTACTAAGATAGCCTATTTATTAGAAATAAAAACTGGTTCTTTTTAAAACACAGAAAAAGTAGCCTCCCTTATTCACTGTATAACATGGCTGTTAAAACCAGCCTATCAATATTTTTACATAAAAATTATTTTTACAAAAAATAGTTAAGCCTAATATTTAACAACTTTATGATATAAAAAAGTTCTGAACTAAAAATAAAAAATAAACTGACAGTAAAGGTTTAATTTTGTCCCCTTCTCTTAAAAAGTAACCACACTTATCATAACAACAAATGATCTGGCAAATATAAATGACGTTGCCATGCACCAACAAGTGGACAATTCTGACACTGCCTCGCACACGTGTCTTATAGATAAACATCGTGTAGGCCTATTGTTGTTTGTATACGTACTGGTTGTGTCAACAGTTGTCCAGATGCTGTATGTCTAAATTGTGTCTGCAGTTAGTATTCAATAATTTGTGACAGTCTATAGTTTTATGGTTTATCATGGAAGGAAATCGTAATAAACGGGGTCGTCCACGTATACGCCCAATAAAAGAGGCAAAATCTTATCATTCAGTTATTTGGAAGGGGGGTACCACTTCGCAGCTAAGCTCATGGCTTTCCATCATAAAAAATTTTATAAATAGTTTAGGGATTTCTTAATTCTTAATTATTTACTTATTATTTCTTAATTAGTCATAGCGATGGGTAACGCTTCTTATCACAGTATAAAATCCTCGAAAAGCGCAAACAGTGTATTTTACCAAACAAGTTAATGCAATACAGTATTTCGTATTTTGTAATAGTGTATAGTTAACATACATAGAGTGTGTAGTAAACATTAAGTAGACAGTGATAAAATTTTAAAATATTATGCAGTTCAACAGTGGATGTAAGTTATGGACTGAGCAAACTAAAAAACAAATTTACCGTAGACCTAAAAAATAAGTTGATTAGTTGGTAGCTATTTAACAAATTTGCAGCTAATCAACTGCGTACCCGTGGAAAGTTACACCAACCGGTTTCTTTCTTGAATTTTTATTGCCTCCTCATGCGACACAATGGCATCGTAAACCAAAATTACTCAAAGCGCAAGGGTAGTCGCTGCACTGACAGTGACAGTTCATAGCCGCTCGACGCTGGGTATTGTGCGACGTACGCGCACTCACGTGCCTCACTCCCCTCCACCATTGGCGCAGCCCGGCTTCAATCCGCGAGCCACATTGCCAGTATATAGTATTCCTTGGTCGCTGGTTTACACTGTTAAAAGTATGAATTAATAAATTGTTTTTGTTTCATTGCTCGGGTGTTCTTTAATAAACTCCGGTTCAATCTAATTAGTGTTTGTTACTATTTTAAATGCCTTTTTATATTTACATTTTTGTGAAATATACATGCACATTGTTTAACATTAAAGGAACTGGAACTTTTTAATCAGCTTCATTTTAAACATATTCAATACTTCATATTAGAAAGTGGAAATATTTGTCTTTCACTTCCTTCAAATAAATATGATACAAAGCGGTAGTAAGATTGAGACAAACAAATTTCGAAGTCGAAATAGGGTCTACTACACATATTATGGTCTAATTTGTAGTTTAAATAATGTATAATAAATATAAGTAGAAGGTTCTAATATTTATTTGAATAGATACCAACAGAAATGATATTGACTAGTAAAAATCTTTGAAGTGAATACTATTATAAAATTAATAATGATTTAGTTAATTACACAGAAAAAATATCAAATAACCTCTTTTAATAATCATGTTAATTAAAAGATTAAAAATACTATTTCATATCAAAGCATTAAGTTAACGGTCTACAATTCATTTCTATAACTCTTTTATGCACAAAAAAACTGTATTAATTTTTTTTAAGTAATTTTCAGTCCGTATGTCTTATGGAAACACTTGGGTTTTCACAGATAGCAGTAATCAAGATACAAATAAATTTAAATAAATATTGTGTTTAAATTTTAAAACTACTTAGATGTACTACGAAACGTAAACTATCTATGTTCGTTCGAGCTGCCACGGTCGGTTGACTTTTAATATTTTATCAGAAAACAAGTTACTTAACAATAACGGGTTGATAATGAAGACGGATAAAATACGATTATTGATTTGCTAATCAGTCATTGTAGGTCTAAATTGAAACGTAGAATTCACATAGCTCGATCGTGCATTCTAGGATGGTTTCCGTTTATTGTCAATCACTGCACATGTATCTAAAGTGTCATAATAGCTAATATTTTAAAATTGAGTGTATATAAACTTAAACAAAGTATGAAGACCATTTATAGAATAAGAGACCGAGTTCTGCCAGCAATCAGGGGCCATAGTAAATTTGCCTATCAAGAATTTGTACCGGACGACAGTAAGTAAACTAAATAACAGTTTTCTCAGTTACAACGTATGATTAAAATTTGCTATTGTTAAGAATAATATGTTATCACACTAATAAATTGGGTTTTTATAGAGTATTTTATACTACTAAATGTTTGGGAATGGCTTATTTTATAAGTTAAATAGGCCTAATGCATAAAGTAAAATATTTTATTTAAATATATTTATGACGAAAGTAGTGTGAAATTGAGGATGCTGGCCCAGTTCAAGGTCACCTGAGGGATGACGTCATCGAGGTCAATGACCTCACCGATGACGTCATCGATGACGTCATCGATGACGCAATCGATGACGTCATCACTAATGACGTCATTTCGATGACGTCACACCCATGACGTCACAGAAATGACGTGCTGATGACGTCATCACCCCTTACGTCATCAAAACGACGTCACCGACGCCACTAAGGTCAAGGTCACGCAGAAACTTAAAATTTTTTGGCACTTTTGCCGTTTCTCGCACTACGCTCCGAGTTTCAGTCAGAGTCCCCGTGACCTTGACCACTTGGAGCGAATATTGGACGAGAAACGGCAAAAGTGCCAAGTTAAACCTGAGTTTCTGACATGACTCTGCCTAAATGGGCAATCGGTAATCCCTCAGGTGACCTTGAACTAGCACAACACCCCCAATTTCATATTACTGTGACCTTGAAAACTTAACAACGGAGCGCCGACACCGATGCGCACCCCACGACAGCCACCGAGTGACTGACTGTCAGGCTCTGTGTACTCTAGGTATATGGAGAAGTGGAGGGGGAAATCTCAAGGTCATTCAAATGGATTTTTAAAAAAGTTGAAGAGTAGAAAGACTACTCTTGTGCTTCCTGGGCGACCTCATCAATTTCCAACGGATCTGTAAACCAATCCGATCTGTAGCGGCAGGAGTCCAGAAAACAGGTGCACCACCCATCAGGTTGTCCGTAGCATTTCCGACAATTGGTAAGATTGGAGAAGTGAAATTTAATACACCGCTGCGGACAACAAGTATAAAAGTATTTGGATTTGTAGATTTTGAAAGTTTGTAGTACCGGTGGTGGCAGCTGTTGGTTCTTGCATCTACACCTGCAACATCCGAAGCATTCACATTGCCGGCAGGCCAGCCCATCCACTTGCCACTTTGGTAAGAGGAAACACTTATCCTCACAGCAATAGGTTGTCCCCGTCTCTTCCTCCCAACGCTTCTTTGCACAATATGTGACGCCTTGTATCTCCAAACACCTATGCTCGCAACATGAGATGCGCTTACTTTCCATAGCTGATGTTGCTTTGACGAGGGAGCACGATGAAGTGATGCTGTGGTCAGTGGGAATGGGGTTTATATAAACTAAGGTGAGTGGAGGGGGAAAGGTCAAGGTCATCCAAATGGAGTTTTAAAAAAGAAAAGAGTAGAAAGACTACTCTTGTGTATTTATAGCGATTTCATTGATAGTGAGTGCTTCTGTATGCCAAGTTGATCTGTACTGACAGGCTCCTAAATAATGTTTGCAAAAACCTGCAAAATGATTGTTGCACAATTTGCAGCCAGTTAGCTGTTTTAGTGTGAATTCAATGCAACGTTCAGGGCAACAAGTGTACTTATGCCCTCTCATCTGGTACACATGGAATGTCTTCAACTCTGGTTTCGGCTTCTTCCAAGACTTGCACTTACACATGCATTGACCAAAAGCTTCACATTTTCTACACGCCAGGCCATCCGCAACATCAATGTCATTTGGCCATGAAAAACATTTCTGTTCGCAACAGTAGTTGAGTTGACTCTCCATGTTGCTGTGGTGAAGGTGCGCGATGAAATGATGCTGCAGTCATTGAGAGTGCACCTTAAATAAACTCAGTGGAGGGGGAAAGGTCAAGGCCATCCAAACGGAGTTTTAAAAAAGATAACTAGTCGTCCTCCTCCTCCTCGTCCGTTGTACTTGGAGAGCTGTCAGACGAAGAGCCCCGTGCAGGTGCTCCCCAGATGAAAAACAAATCAATTTTAAAACGAAGACCAGGATCTTGCATCATCAAGTCCTTTAACTTGTCACATACTAAGTCGACCTTGTGTAAGGTGTCAACAACAAGCTTCCAATTCGTTGGCTCAATATAACTTGTAGTAGAGTCTGCCTCGCTGATAACCACATCCTCCGGCCGTATTGGAGTGTAAAGATGTGTAAAGTTCTTCGGCTGTACCTGAGGTTCAGGCTGGCTGGAAGTGGAAGGTTGAGTGTGGACCCCTGTCGCATCGAAATCCATAGTCATTCTACATTCAATGTTGGGGTTTTCGTTTAATACATACACCAATTTCTCATGCAACATATCCACTTCTGCCGAGTCTTGCAGATGAACATTCCAGGAAAATGGCCATTCTTCATCCGTAGTGGAGTCAACTCGAGAAAGAGTGCTGTCCGCCATGATAGCTAAGCAAGGAATGATGTGAGCTACAGACTGTGGTAACAGTATTGAAAAGTAGAGGGGGTAAACCAAAAGTATGTGGAGGGGGAATTCTCAAGGTCATCCAATTTGGGTTTTAAAAAAAAAGGAATGAAGGTTACTCCTCTTCAGCCTCGTTGTCCCCCACATCCTCATTAGCCTCATCTTCATCGACGTCAGACTCGCCGTAAGGGTAGATCGGGGACATGGGTGAATATTGTGGAGATTGTTGACCGTTGTTATCGTCCCCTTGCATTCTAACTTGGGACCAATCATAATTTAAATTCATTTGTATTATGATCCCAGGGTTGTCCCGCAGTATTTCCTTCATCCGTTCGCAAATTGTTTCCAAATAGTGTACACTATCGATCGACAGTGTCCAACCCGTACTTGTACCAACATCAGTAGTGGAGTCAGCTTGGCTGATGGTGTTGTTGTCTGCCATGGTTGCTTGTCGGACAAGGAATGACGGTTGATGTGATGCTCATGCAGGAACATGGTGAAGTGGTGGGGGGTGTGGTGGAGTAGTGGGGGAATTTTCAAGGTCATCCAAACGGAGTTTTAAAAAAAGGAAAACCTACAAAGTAACATTGAAACTTTCCAATTGATGGTGGCGAGCGTTTTCTTCTGCAACCTTGCCGACACATGTGACTATGCCATACAGTATGAAAAGTACAACCATAATAAGGCCGAACAATAAAAGATAGCCGTTGACTATCATGATATTTTCTGAGTGTATCTGCTTTCTTCGTATCACCCTCTCCTGCATCCTCTTCTCCAACTCGTGGACGAAGTCACAGCAAACGTGAGGACATGTTTTATCCGTTGGTAGGTTTGCCATTGTTGATGTTGTCGGTTTGGCTGTTGAAGATGGAATGAGGTTTCCAATTGTGATGTGCCATGTACATCAATAGTCAAGTGGTGGGGGTAGCAAAGCAGTGGAGGGGGAAGTTTCAAGGTCATCCAAATTGTGTTTTAAAAAACCTATCTTGTTACTGAGCTTATAAGTCAGTAACAAGATAGGTGTTTTTGTTCTTTTACTTCTTTAATATAATGAAAAAATATACATATTCTATTATTGTAAGAACAAGGAAGACAACTGCTAGTCAGCTGAAGTAGTCCAAGTTGTCTGGCTCGGTCTTCATTGACGCCGGTGAGGAAGCTGTCGAGGAGTGTCCAGGCTCTTCCTTTGGCTGCCGGGTGTTCCGTATATTGCAAGCGTAAACCTGCACGTTTATACGGTAGCCTCGTGCCACCATCAGCTGCAACTCCTTGTACAAGTCGTTTAGCTCCTGCTGAGTCTTGATGCTCACCTCCTCGTAACTTGCGCAACTAACGTTCAGAGACATCTTGATGTTGCTAGGTTGGCTGCTGGAGTAGAAATGAAGCCGAGGCACAGCGCTTGGAGGTACATGAAAAAGTGGTGGGGTAATAGTGGTGGGGGTATAGAAGATCCAATTAAACAGTTCTAAACTTTTTCCATCGATACAATGGAATGGAACAAATAGCGCAGGTGTCCTTGTAATTTTCAAATCGAAACAGTGGCGCTAGAAATCCGAATTGTTTTATACCACCATCCTGTACGAATCGCCGAAGGTCTCTGACGGCGGCCTCGCCACAAGGCCTACAAAACTTTTCCCCATCGTGGAACTTATACCAGGAGTATTCCGAATACCCTGTATTTTCCCTCCTGTAGCGTTTGACATCTTCTTTTATTGTTAGTGGGATATTGTCTTGTAAACATGTTGGGAACAAGTCCTTGTGAGTTATAACTCGTTGTATGCAAAGCTCGTACAAGGTGCTCATCGTTTGCTAGTTGGCAACAGACTGACCGTTTTTCGCATCCAAGCAGGTTTGAATCCTAGTGCGGTAGTGGGGGTAATTACAGTAGTGGGGGTAATTGTGAAATGCAAAGGTCAAAGGTCAAGGTCACCCGCGAAGTTTAAAAAAAAAATGCAACATATCAATACGTGAAGTCTGTCACATATTGATATGTTGCATTTTTGTTTTTTTTTATTTTTTTTTTGTCTTTTATGATTCGTTTATTTATAAAACATTACAACAACAACATATGTACAACATTAAAACTTAAATCTAACACTGCTGCTTGTCAGCGATGTGGATGGTCAACTCTGTAGAATTGCTACCCGTGCAGCCGTGGGACACCAGGTATAGACACCCGGGTTGAATAGAGCGAAGATCCTCGTTTTGTAGAAGATGGACGAATCTCTTGGGCAGGTACACCTGGAACTTTGGTTCATCCCCCGGAGTAAACGGTGCCTCGCTGAGACTGCAGCAGATGGCCTCCCCAACTGTAGTCTCCATCTTCTTCATAGCATGGATTATGTAGTGCTTCTCGTCTTTTAGTTCCGAGCACTTCTTTACAGGTAATATTGTTGACTTGGAGTGAGCATTGAACTGCTCGACCAAAGTCTGAAGGAACTGGTGAGATGCCATGGTCAGGTTACAGATCGTCTTCTTGCTCGGAGATGTTGTCGTCTCGGAATCTCGAGTAATACTCATGCCAGGTCCCTGTCTGCTCCCCACTTATATACTCTCCGTTACCCCCACCAGTCCCCAATTCCCCACTTTGAAGGTAAGAGGCGAGTTTATAGGCATTTTTCAAAGCGCAATGTCTATCTTTATCATGTTCTGGGCTTTTTGTACAAATACATATGGTTTCCAGCATGTATTGATAATTCTTATCCAATTCCACATCATTAACCGGAACATGAGTAAATCCTTCGATCCATCTTTTCTTTTCCAGCCCCTTTGTGTAAATATTGGTAAACTTGTCTGAAAAGTGATGCATAATGTGATACAAGTCCGTGTAACTTGTAAAACCATCATACCAATCGATATGATGGAAGTGTTTTGAAATCCATCTGTTGGTAGTAGCGGCTTTACTAGTTAAAGACGAATAAGAACATGGTGGTTTAAATAAAAACGAATAAGGAACACTTGTATTTATGTCCAAAAACACAAGTTCTTTTATAATGAATCTATCATCATTACCACGAAACGCTTGAAACTCAATAATACCAGGCTTGGACTTTACTTGTTGTTCTTCTCCCTTGTCCATTTTGAAGGTCACACGTCTGCTCATTACGAAGTCAGGAGGTCAACTGATTTCCACACCACGGTAGGTACTACTTTTATACCAGGCCGTACAGTTGTTGGCGCGTTGGTGTATATTTAACGTGGGCACCGTCCCCAATAGGCCTAACCCCACAAAATGTTGGTTATTGTTTTAAAAACTAACCATTGTCATTTAAGTTTCCATCTTTATATTTTCCTTATTTTCATTTTCATCACTAACACTTGATTCTTCTCCTCCATCTTCCTCTTCTTCCTGTTTTACTGATTTCTTATGTAGTTGAGCGTACTTTTCCAATTGTCTCCACATCTGTACTTCATGAGGAACTCTATTAAATATAGAAGTATCCACAGGTCCGTATAATATAGGTGCGTCCGGTTGTTTGTCCAAAGTGTCTTCCAGATAATCTTTAATAATCGAACTTGAAAACACCAGTTGTCTCAAGTATCTTGTTATAGGTTCAGTAGCACAAGTTAAAATGAAAAACTCCTCTCGATTAAGTTGAATTTTGTTATCATGTCTTGTTGTGTCTCTAAACCGCAGCTGATGATCACCACGTTGTTTAATAATATCAATTTCCACATTTGAATCTAAAAGTCCTACTCTTGTCTTCCTTCCAAACATGTTACTACTTAAATAGCATTCTAGCAGATGCAAGTGTTTCATAAATGATTCCCAAGCACTGTCCGTAAACAAAATCATTTTGGGTCCATGAGTTAAAATTACAGTAGGGGAATAATCTGTAGATTTCATAACACCGATTAAAACACTTTTGTCCAAACTGGAAGAGATTGGGTAAAATATTCGCAAAAATACCTCACTCAATATGTTTGGAGAAATATTATCTTCAATATCCCTTTTTCTCTTTTGTATATTCTTTCTTCTTTTACCTTTTTCTTCAACATTATTACTGGCGTGAAGTTGTCCGCAAATGTTTTGTTCACCTCCTTCCTGGTGACCTTGAGGATCTAAAAACTCAGATATTTCCTTCTCAATATCTATCACATTTTCAGGTGTACCACTAGGAGAAGCCATATTGAATACGATGCTACCCATACAACAGTAGGCAACAAACTGATGAGGAGCGGTCTGTACGCTCTGCTTTTATACTCGCGGAATGAAACAAAACCGGTTCTTACAATACATTTTTAACAATTCCAGTTAAAGGTGTGTATGTTACGATTTTATCATGTAGAATTAAACAGTATGCAGTTGTATTAGCCGGTATAGCATCGTTGAATTCCATTTCTATTTTTATATCCACACTTGAAGACTTTACTGATTCATTTTGTTTAGAACAATCGATTACAACTATTGGGTAGGCATCGAAATATTTGTCAGGTGGTAATAAAGGTGTATTTGTTTTACCGTAATATGAACTTTGGAATCTCGCGTACATATCGTACAATATACTGTATTTCTTCTTAGTGAATGACACATTTAAATTGTCGTATGGAAAGAATTGTGAATTTAAATAAACTTTAATATTTTTCAAGTCACAATGATCAAATTGTCCTGCATGTTTAGTAATGGCGTCTCTTCTACCTGTTTGTAAACCAAATATAATATACCTGGCTCGTTCTACATAATTCGATGTTTTAACAGTCCAAGTGTGTCGATCCGTAGTAGGTAAACTGGGATGCTCATGAAATTCCCGACTTCTAAATGGAATAACAATATCACGATCGGCTTTTAATTTTCTTAAAAGTAGCATTCTATGCTCGTCAGCCAATTTAACATGTGGAACTCTCCATACAATTTTGTCTAATTTTAATTTCCATTCTAAAGTCGCATCTGTAGTAGCATCTGCAGCTTTAATAATGTCTTTATCGTTAGAAGATCTCAACAAAACTAATTCTTGTTTAACGTTTAATATTATTTTCCTATAATCTTCAGCAAAACCAAGCAGCAAACGTAATGGAATATGAAAATCAAAATATCCATTTGGATTTGGAGTGATCGTGTCAATCGTAGGTAATACCCATCCGGCAGGTTTAAGTAAATTGGTTTCATTGGGTGTTATAGATGTTAATCCTTTTAAAGTTGTTGTAATACCTACTTTTTTAGTGGAATCAACTGTTACACCTGATATTTCATATCTAATTTCATCAAATAGGAAAGCCATAGGATTATTTATAATGGAACTGTTGTACCAACAGTAGTACCGTCCTTTTTAGTAACTTGTCCTTCAATATACAAGTAACTTTCACATGGTAGTGTGTAAATGTCTTGATTTTGTATGGGAATACGAATTTCATCGTTATTGTTTAATTTCGATGAAGTGTAAGGGTTGTGGGTGTGATATTCTTTTTCCCATAGGGTTTCGTCGAATGTTGGACCCTGCGCTATATCCAGTATATCCATACTCGGTTAAT
>CM061537.1:64718562-65050218 GCA_030545055.2 Neoaliturus tenellus | reverse complement strand
CCTATGAATAATGACTGGCAATAAATGAAGTATAAATGTTTTAGTTAATTTCAATCTAATAACTCAAACAACTCAAAAAGTTGTCTAAAAACAAAAATTAATTTCTTAACCTTCTTTGTAAATAATCCTTGTGGGCCAATCAATTTATGCTACTGTTGAAATCACTGAAAATTTGTAATATTTGTCTAATTTAGCAATTTCCCCACAGTTACAGTGTTGAGACGAAGAATCTCCAGAATAAAAAAGTTTCAGTGTTTCAAAGTTTCATTAAAAATTTTCAACTGATTTTTAAGATTTAGGGGTCATTTTAAAGTTTATTATCTAACGCACGTGAATGGTGATTAAAAAGGTTATTTCATTTCGGGCTTCGCCTCCCTCCACATTTGATTTTTTACTAGAGGGCACTTTATAATGTTGACCAACTTTCATTATTAGATTTTTAAATGTGAATTGTAACTTAACAGCTGATTACGTTCAGAAAAATTTTTAAGTCAGATTGTTAACAAAAATAGATCGTCTGTCACTGCATATCAACATAAATTTTATCAAAACATTCACACTAAAGTCATACAATTTCATCTAAATGTACTGTTGGTGAGTTTCTTATAAAAAGAAAGAAATATATTACAAAATGCGCAATATGCGCACGGGCCTTCTAGTTTACTTAATTTTTCTCTTTTCCTTGTGTATCTAATAAGTCCGGTATAAAAATGTCCCAAGTAAAAATATTTAAGTTGTGTTTGCTAAAGTATTATCATAGTGTTGTTTAAGATTCTGATCTAAAAAAAGTGGTGTCAACATCACTGTCGTGTGTTATGTACAAAGCCAGTAAATTTAACTTTCTGCCGTCACTATAGTAAGGTTCACAACAATAGTGCAAGAGAGTTGATGGATGGTTGCCAAATCCATCCAGAAACATATTTTTACACAATATTACACCTGGTAAACATAACCACAAATGTTAACATTGCAGTGCGAGAGGGGGGGTTATATGTAGGCTTGTGTACATACTGAATCTGAAATACACTTTACATACTGAAATACTGAATCAAAAACTATACAAACAGTGTGACAAAATGAATGTGTGAATGAGTGCAATGTTTGAAATTCCCCAATTTAATCTTTTTTTAACTAACTAGTGCACGTGTTACTCGACATCGAGCAATTTATTTTGATACATAACAAAAGTTACATTCAGTTCTAAATTAATGACATACTGTGAAATTAATCCAATATTGTGAATATCAGTGATCACCATAAACTACAGCTGTACATTAGCATATGTTTAAAATGCTCAAACCAATCTCAATGTTATTCTAATGGGAAAATTTCAAATTTCATTTGTGGATAGCGCCCTTATTTTACGTCCGATTCTCATCAATTTTTGCAGGGGCGGCTTTAGAGGGTAGGCAGGGTAGGCATCTGCCTACCCAAAAATAAAAATAAAATGGTATTTATTTTTTTAATGTTTGAATTGCAGTATTGATAGCCGGATCTTTTACAGAAAAGTAATGTTCGACCATAAGCTTCAACCGTATTAAAAGTAGTTAATTAACTGTCCAGAACTGTTATCCTGACTAAGCCTACGCAAAACTTGCGAGGATACAAGCGCTTCAATATCATTTGACTACACTGTAAAGATTTGGCAACGGAGCGCGGCATCAGCAAAACGGAGATGAAAGGCAGAAGAAGTCTAATACTCGACTTGTCTTTTTCGACTCCGTCCGTCAGTCAACAGAACTACGGAAGCCCTGAAGGGCCAAAGAGTAAGCATACATTTTTTACACCGCCGTGTTTAAAAGACGGCGAGCCGTCTTTATAAGTCGTCGAGCAGTGTTTGAAAGTCGGCGATCGCCGTGTTTGAGAGTCGGCGAGCTGAGTTTGAAAGTCGCCGAGATGTATTTGAAATTCGGCGAGTGTTTTGATAAAGTAATTAAGAGTAATAATTAGATATCTAATATTAGATTAGGTATATGATTATATATAATCTCATTTGCAAACTAATTAAAAAATATAACAACTTTCATGCCAGATTTCTATGAAATCCGAGGTCCCAACAAAGAAAAGTGTATGGTTATGGTCATTATAACAAATGCACAGACTATTTTTGTTCCAAAGATTTGATTGTTTCGGTTATTTTCAGTTTTATAAGTAGATGAAAATCCGTTTAAGAGTCAATAAAAAATCTTTTAATTATTAGTCTTAATTAATTTATCAAAATGCTCGCCGAATTTCAGATACTTCTCCCCAACTTTCAAACACGGCTCGCCGACTTTCTAACATGGCGATCGCCGACTTTCAAACACTGCTCGCCGACTTTCAAACACGGCTCGCCGACTTTCAAACACGGCTCGCCGACTCATAAACACGGCTCGCCGTCTTTTAAACACTGCTCGCCGATTTTGAAACACGGCGGTGTAATAAATTTATGCTTACTCTTTGGCCCTTCAGGGCTTCCGTAACAGAACAGACCTCACCTCTCTTTGTTTAGTGTGCCGTGTTGTGATGGTTATGTTACAATATAGAAAAATATATTGTAAAATTGAAGAGAGGAAGTACTTAGAGTACACCTAGCGATCAGGACAATAAAAGGCCTAAGTTAGAGGAGCCACATACACATGGAAACGTTTCTAAGACTAATTCTAGCTCTGACTCATCACCTTTCATTTCAAGTTGTTAATGTCCCAAACGAAATTTATACGTCTACCATAATCACAGATATCAGCAGTAACTATAATGCCGGGCCCACGCAGCCAAGAATAAACTTTCCTAAACGGGTTGTTAGGGAAATTCTAGATCGTTTAAAAGTCCCGTTATGGTACGGTAAATGTTTGTTTCGGCTCTATTGAAAAGAGAGAACTTGGCTACAACCTCCTGAGTCATCCTGGTGTTTTATCGTTTTATTTCTCAAAATAATAAATTTGATTTCATTAAACGTATAAGATATTTATAAGATGGTTTGTTTAAAACAATTGGTTACGTTGATACAATATGAGAAAATGAGCCATGGCTTTCAAATGACTTAGGCCTATCATTAATTTGAATAAACACCAATTTTCTTCAATAAATTACTCTTTCACTGATCCTCATGAGAGTCCTTAGATAGCTCAAAACTCTTTTAAAAGCAATAGATTTTTTAAATTTTCTAGGTACTCAATACCCCCGCAGGCCTCCCTCCATACCTCCCAGAAAGTTGCCTACCCAATATATAAAACCTAGAGCCGCCCCTGAATTTTTAGCGGAAACAACTACAGACCAAGCCCTATCCAACGACACCAAAAGCTTTGAAATCAGTTGAGAATTGTAGGAAGAGTTCTCAACACAAAAAAACCCTTAGCGTATTAAATAAGTATAGATTAAAACACCATTATTAGCTGTACTAAGGGAAAGTGAAAATGCTGCCCCCCAAACACCGATAGCACCACCATGTTTTCATTTTTAGTGAAGAATTAAGCTGATTTGTTGAATGTAACCAGATGGCCAAAATAATGTTGTAGACCATTGTTATTGTTTTGATTTTTTTCTAACCAAATAGGCTCACTTTGACATTTGAGAGGTAGAAAGAAGTGGCTTCCCATGATGGCAATTAGAAAAAGTAATCTTAGCACCAGAACTTCATTTTATGCTGTTTTCAGGGGCGAAACCAAAATTTTTTCACTGAGATGTCCCTACTTATTGGATTCAGTATGCATTGTTAGAAGTCTCAAATGTGTTCCACAAATTTTAAATCAATTAATTCAATTCTATTAAATATTTAGGAGTTGTAGTAGAATCCCGCTAACCCGCAATTCTGGATAACTCGGGAAGCCTGCTAAACAGTAAAGTACACTGGATTTCAAGGTGCTAAGTGCCATGGGATCCGCTTGAGCCATGATGTAATGTTTTAAAAATTTTTTATTGATGAGGTTTAAGTTTTAAGTTTTGGTTATGTATATTATGCAGTAAATAAATATTTTTTATAGGAAACTGAAGCCACATATTGGGCATATTGGGTGTGAATACTTGCCAACGAGTAAGTTTAGGGGGTTTTATTAGTGCGGGAAACTCATAACTTCAATGAACGATTCATTGCTCTTCTAAATAAAACATATTTCAAATTCTTCAATGTGATTTTAAGGCTATTTTAACATAATCATGGTTTTTAACATTTAGTTTCTCAGAGAAAAACAGATTTTATTCCTCATATTAAAATGTGAAACTTTGCTCTGTACTTACCAAATCTTAAAACGTAATAATTTAACCAAGACAAATTTTATCGATACATTTAAATTCATGGAATTTAGAATTAACACGTTGGCTACCGATGGTCGGAAATTCGGGTCACCAGGAGTTCCCAGCAGACCGATCCTAGTACTCGATACTCTCACCACAGACCGAGTAATTGTGACAAATACTAACCCAGAGACCGAAAAATCGTTTTCGCTATTTTTATATGATTTGATGTATAATATATATAATTGCTCATAAAAGCTGGAAAAAAATTTATTTCAGTTCTATTTTAGCATTTCTATTGCACCACATATGTGTGACGTTGGTCTATAGTAATATTTTGTATTATGTTTCTTTGCTATTGAGCGACTGTCTCACATATGTGTCATGAGTTGGATGACTGGGAAATAAATGAAAATAGTTTTACTACACTAAAAAATATTAAAATATACAGGACAATGTGTCACGCAATAAAAAACGCCATGTGGAATGTGTAGTAAACAAACACTAATGGCATCATGTGAGCAGACAAGATGGTCAACTTTGAAAATCTGTAAAAAATCAAAATTGAGGTCGTACCCAGAGACCAAGCAACACACATGTGTGACACACATTCCTATAGACCGATAAACAGGTTTTATATCGATCCAGTGGACCAAATGGGCGTGGCGAGTCATTTAACTGAAACACACATGTGTGACACACATTCCTATAGACCGATAAACAGGTTTTATATCGATCCAGTGGACCAAATGGCGTGGCGAGTCATTTAACTGAACCGTGACTGCGTCCCATATATGTGACGCTGGTCTATAATTAAGGTTTTTTTTTTAACATTACATCCCATATGTGTGACGTTCGGTAGCCAATGTGTTAAACCACTAAATAAGACCTGTGATTATTTACATTTGACGATAGATGACAATGTAATTGAAAAAGTAAGGTGCATAAAATTGTTAGGCATTCTAGTGTATGAAAATTTGAAATTTGATAAACATATTGATTTTTATTTGCAACAGATTGTCAACAAATTTATTTATCATAAGAAGACTGTCCAAATTTTGTAAAAGAGAAGTGTTGATGAATGTATATCATACTCTTTTTATTCCACACATCAGATAATATTAGAATAATATTGGAATACCAATATGGGGAATGGACAATGCCAATGTTGGTAAAATATTCAAACTGCAAAAAGCTGCTCTACGGATCATTTACCGACTAAAGCCACGAGATTCTTGTAAACCAGTTTTCAAAAAACATAAATTATTAACATTTTGGTCAATCTACATTTATAAAAAGTAGATTTTTAATTTTGAAATTTAAAATTAAATTTTGAATTGACTTTAAATTTTGTTAAAAAGAATATAAATCTATTTCAAGGTGATGAACAAACTAGGTATGGTCATCATCTTTGGGAAAATATATTACCTGTAAATTATTATAGAACATTCTTTTTCGAACATCACCAAATGTATAATGGAAGAAGACTGTTAAATAAATTGCCAGATCAATTTCAAAATTTATTTGTAAATGATTTTTACAGTTTCAAATCAAATTTTAGAAAATATCTTATTGAAAATGCAATCTATTCAATGCAAGAATATTTAGACCCAGAATCAATAGGAAAAGATGACAGTTACACAAACCTATATGGTCAAAGAAGATGATCACTTTAGAAGAACTAGTTTTAGATTATAATTTAGCACATATAAAACATTCTTGTAATGCTGATGCAAATTATTTTGTCAAAGCAATAAAAATATTTATTTATTTTGAGTTAGGTCGCCATTTCAGTAAAGGTATTAAAGGTATTTAACTTTAATTTATTGCATCCACAAGCCTATATCCTGTGATGTTGCCCCTCGCACTATTCTCTAAGTCTTCTACATGTGTTTCTTGTAGTGCAAGGACATCGACATTATTTTCTAGCAGCACTTTGCTGAGGCAGTCACTTTTGGATTTGCTCAGTCCCTCTACGTTAAAATGACAAATATTTAAAACTGAGCCTATATTTCTAAAGTGGCCCTGGGAAGGGCCGTTTGGATTTGGTCTGGCAGCTGGAATAGCTGAGAGATCACTTGCACAATAGTTCAGCTGCCAAAAATTGTTGTTCGTTTTTAGCACCACCCGGGGAGTACGTGCAACTTTAATGGAATGCTGCGGACGTGAACATTAACACCCCCCAATAGGACACAGGGTCTATGGCGTTGCGACTTACGTTAGCAAGACATAGACGACATGTCAGTCTCCCACATAAGTTGTGTGAACAGCATATTTACTGTTGCTGTTAAGGTATCTGAGACTACCATTGTAAATGTCTACAAACCGCCGAACATCCAGTGGTCAGATACAGTCCCAACTTTTGAACATCCTGTGTTATATGTAGGTGACTTTAACAGTCATCACACCCAGTGGGGATACTCGTCTGATGATGACAACGGCACTCGTCTTTCAAGCTGGGCTGAAAATACCAACTTTTTCCTGGTATTTAGCGCCAAAGACCCACACACTTTCCATTCAGCTCGATGGCATCGGGGATACTCTCCAGACTTGTGCTTTTGTTCTTGTGACCGATCAACAACACCTACACCAACTTGCAGGAGGGTCCATAGGTGCCTTTCCTCATTCTCAGCATAGGCCTGTACTAATATCAGTGTGAATCCAAATTCCTCTCATAAGATCTTTTCCTCGGCCTAGGTGGAACTTCAACAAAGCTGAGTGGGAGGCCTTCTCCACCAGGCTTGACAAAGGCATCAGGTTCATCCCTTCTAAAATAAAAAACTACGATCGGTTCACACAACTTGTTCTGTCTTGCGCTAAAGCGTCTATTCTAAGAGGTTTCAGGAAAGAGTATATACCAGGATGGAGTCAAGAGTGCGAAGACCTTTACAGTGAGTTCACTGATACTGCTGACAGGTATGTAGCGGACCAACTGCTTAACTCTCTCGACAACACCAGGAGAGAGAAATGGGTGAAAACCGTTGAGAACACAAACTTTACCCAAAGCAGTCGCAAAGCCTTCTCAGAAAGCTCTGCACTGGTAAAACAAATGATAAAAACACTGTCTCGCAACCCCGCCCTTGTGATATTGCAAAACGCCTCTCCTGTTTGTCTGAACCCGTGCGTACATCTGCGGACAGGAAGGTGAACTTCAAGCTAAATGAAATAAAGCAAAGTCGGCAAGCACCATTGGAAGTCTCTAGACGTTTCACTATGGATGAGCTAGATGCGGCGATTGATGCGATGCCAATTGGCAAAGCAGCAGGCTTGGATGAAATCTTCCCGGAGTTTATAAAACACTCGGGTAAAAAGGCTAGACAGTGGCTTCTTGCAGTTTTTGACACCATTATGGAAACCGGCGACTTGCCTGGTATATTTAGAAAATCCAAAATAATAGCTGTCTTGAAGCCGGTAAAGATCCAAAACTGCCCGAAAGCATACCCGTCGAACAAGCTGTGTTTAGACCTGGGCGCAACTGTTGTGACCAGGTTCTAGCTCTTACTTCTTTCATCGAGAATGGGTTAGAGCGCAGACTGAAAACCTCCGTTGCTTTCTTAGATCTTACTGCAGCTTATGACACTGTCTGTAGAAAAGGCCTCCTTATTAAATTTTACAACCTGATTCCTTGCCCTTTCCTGTTGCGTCTCCTAAACTCAATCCTCTCCAACAGAATGATTAAAGTATATGTGGGACAAAAGGAAAGTACTTATAGGCAACTAAAGGATGGCCTGCCACAGGGGTCAGTGCTCGTCCCACTGCTGTTTAATGTGTAGTACCAGGAGGACCGAGCGTTGCTCGGTGAAATATTAGTAAATTTAAATATCAGAATAAACTTTATTGACATTTAATATGCAGTACATAAACAGCTGTTACATTTCTTTTTGAAGTTCTGAATGTACTTCTTGTTTATATGTTGTTAATTCGTTGCCAACATGGCAACCCATAAGCCCAATGTTAAAATTTTGTAATTTTAAACTTTAATTTTTAGCAAAATTAGATTTTCCCTGGGGCGAGACCCATCTCAATCGTATTTTTAAGGTAAAACTAAGTTTATTCCAAAATTTGAAGGAAATCGTCGGAGCCGTTTTTGAGATAATTGTGCAAGCAAGCAAGCAAGCAAACAAGCAAACATTGCTCGTATAAGAGTATAGGATACAGCCGACATTCCAGACACTCGCTCCTCAAAGTTCGTTTACGCAGATGATATAGCTCTGGCTTATCAGCACAAGGAATTCCAACTAGCTGAGGAAACACTAACGAATGACCTCACGACCCTCGGTGAATACTTTAAAGCCTGGAAGCTAAATCCAAACCCAACAAAAACCGAGGTTTCTTGCTTCCACTTGAACAATAGAATGGCCCACCAAAAGCTTAAAATTGTATTTGACGGTGTTGAGCTAAAGCACAATGAAAACCCACAGTACCTGGGGGTCACTTTAGATCGGTCCCTGACATTCAAAACCCACCTACAAAAGACAGCAGCCAAGGTGAGAACCAGGACTAACATTGTCCATCACCTTGCTGGCTCCACATGGGGAGCAAACGCACAAGTTCTGCGAACCACTGCTCTGTCCCTAGTTTACTCAACTGCTGAGTACTGTGCTCCCATGTGGTTGAACAGTGTACATGTCAGGGATATCGACGTCCAGCTAAACAGGGCTATGAGAGCCATTAGTGGTACACTCATGGCAACCCCCGTCCCCTGGCTCCCGGTCCTGTGTAATATAGCTCCACCTGAAACCAGACGAAGGGATGCACTCATTAGGGAATATACTAAGATCTTATCTGCTCCACACCTACCCATCCATGATTACCTACCCCAGGAGACGGGCAGATTGAGGTCCCGAAGACCACCACTGCGGACAGCATCCCAGTTGATGGACACAAACTTTTCAATACATACCGACTGGACTTCCTCCTGGGACTCTTTCCAAGGTCGGAATCACTTTTTGATTGCTGATCCAACCTTAGAAGTAAGTGATATGGATCTTCCTCAGAAGCAGTGGACTGTTCTCAATCAATTCCGCACTGGAGTGGGAAGATGTAATTATTGGAAATACAAATGGGGAATGACAGAAGACCAGTCATGCGGCTGTGGAGCGGAGTTCCAGACTAAGACTCACATAGTCAATGAGTGCCCTTTGAGTGCTTTCCCGGAAGGGCTGATGGGCCTTCATTGTGCAAGTGAAGCTGGGCTGCAATGGCTTAGCGCCCTGGATTTAGCTTTATAGAGAGATCATTAATGTTTATTTTAGTTTTATTTTAAATGTATTGACGCAGGTGCTTTGCACTGCAGAACATCTTTTATTTATTTAATTATTATTATCTGTAAGATTATGGCTGGCTATGACAGCCATACGATATATATAACTTTAATTTAGGATTTTTATTTAAAATCATAGATGTTTGCTGGCACCAGCAACCTCCACTAGACGGCAAAATCTTGGAACTGGGCTACACTTTTGTGTAGCCTAGTTAACATGTTATTTTATACACATTTTCATCAACTCCATAATTACCTAGATTTTCAGCTAGAGTAGGAATTACATCATTACAAATCTATAAATCATTTTCTATGACTAATTCATTTTACATTTCTCATGTTCTGTATCGCAATTTATGTAATAATTTTCAACACTTGGAATTATTTGACTCTATTTCATTATCTGTATTTAAAAATCGCATCAAAGATTGGTTATTGGGGATGAGCCGGGACGAGGCCGAGTTTATTATTGCGGCAGATTACAGGCGTGACTGACTTGACCCTTGCACTCCGCCTTCCTCTCCACTCACCCCTCTGGCCCCTCTACCGACCTGCCGTCGACGCAGCATAATCACACATTAGTTCTATGAATTGAATTCTTTTCTTTCGTTTTTCATTTTCATTTTTTTTTTTTTTTAACTCAATGAACTTACATAACAATACTTTCCACTTAAAAGATTTTCATTTTCCTGGAAATATTATATTTCTGGACGCAACTCTGAGCTGACGCACAGGCCTGAGTGCCCATGTCAGCTCATTCCATTCCAAATAAAATAATGTAATTATTAATTACAATTTCTTATCATGTACCTTTTTATTTCTTTGTTAATTTATGCAGATAGTTATTATTATTATTTATTTATTTTTAGTTGTAGCACAGTATGTTTAATTTGTACATGTATATTTATGGGAATAAACGCATTCATTCATTCATTCATTCATTCATTCATTCATTCATTCACCTTGTCTGTTTCTGTTACAGCCATGGGAGAGGAAAATTCTCTACTAAGGGGTTAAAGATATGCGTAGACTATTTTGCCACAAGGGGTCACACCACAATCAAACTTTTTTTGCCACAATTCCGACAACAGGAGTTTTCAGCAGAACTTTTGGAAGCATTAAAAATCAAATGTGATGTTGTTTTTACTCCAAGTCAATGCATAAATGGGCAGAGAAGGACACCCTACGATGACCGGTAACTATACCAACAAATAACTTCATACCGGGGTTCAAAAAAGCCCAGGAACTTTTTATAATGTTTTATTACTGTAGACAGACTAATAAAATCTAAAATGTAGGTTAAGGAATAAATAATACTATTTAAACCTATGTTCAGTGATTTCTTACCTACAAGGAGTCAGAAGACAATCTTAATTAGGGGGGTGCTATATACACCCCCTCTCTCCCCTTCCTGCTATACCTTCTTAAACATCACCTCTTTAACAGCCTGCCGGATTGTCCGCCTTTCTTCTTTTAAAAATTTCCTTCTTACCAATGACTTAAAAGCGTAAATAAAACACTCAGGTTACAAAAATACAATAATGTCCTACTCCTAAAATGTCAAATATTTAAAAAATAGACATCATATGATAAGTATATGCGCTTCTAATGATTGGCGCTAAACATAATTTTGGAAACAGACGAGACGCTTTCAAAAACCTGGAATAGATTGTTGTCAGCAGTGGCGATATTCCAGGTCTTTGACAGAGTCTCATCTGTTTTCAAAATTATGTTTAGCGCCAATCGCTAGAAGCATACATACTTATCATATGATGTCTATTTTTTTTTTTAAATATTCGACATTCACAATGAGATGTTTGGTCATTACATCACCCTTTACCCAAGTGAAGGGTGGTCGAAGGGCTTCTTTTCAACCAGAAATTATATGTCTTTTAATTAGAACTTAATGCTCCAAACCAAACTCAAAGATGACCGGGCAAAAATTGGTTGGCAATCAAACATACATTAAAAACTAATTTTTAAACGTCAAAATGTAATTTCTTGGGATTCATGCAAAATTGGTTTATGTTGTGATTTAAGGTAAACAAAATTTTGCCAAGTTTTCAGTAGGGGACTTACCATTGAGAAAGGTTTGGAACAGTTCATAGGTTTACACATAGGTTCTTCATATTGCTTGGATCGCAGCAACTGTGGTCAGATTTACCAGTGAGTTTTTATTGAATGACATAATATATTAAAAAAGGTAGACTACAATAGGGTTGTCTCTTATTTGCTTGTCGTCATGAAAAAAAAAGTTGGTGGGTTGTTGATCATTACTCTCCAAGTTCACGCATTGTCTTGATGTTATGATTACTTCGCTGTAAACCTGATCCAATAGGTTACACATTTGGGAAATTATTGCATTTTAATATGTTTCAATGATTTTTTCATGCAAAATATAGTAGCCTACCGCTATCGACGTGGTTTGATATTTCAGGTCTGGTTTACAACAGTATGTTTTTATTAAAATAGAACCCATTTACAAAGACTCTACATTTTCTTGTAATTCCTCTGGAATCAGGATTTTGTGTTAATCAGACTGTCCCGTAGTTCAGCAATTATCAAACAACGTTAACCGCTTTGTGTTTATTTCCACAACCCAGTTTTTAGCGAATTTCCCTATAGGGAATACGCTATTACAGTAGTAGCCATGGTAAGACCTAAGACCAAGACCACTTTACTTTTTCATTTTGAGGTCCCCAGAAGCCAAAAACACCATTCGTTCATTTTCATATATATATATATACTATGAACATATATATATATATATATATACTTGACATATATATATATATATGTCCGTGGTACTGATAACTTTTGAAGGGGACTTCCGATTTTGATGAAATTTGGTATGAAGGTGTAAGACCAGGTCTATTTTCATAAGTTCGCGAACCAGCGTGATCGGGTTATGGGAACGGGGTGTTATGGGGTTTCAAAGGGGTCAAAAATGGGTTTTTGGCATATTTGGACCTTACTTTTCAAAATTTATCAATTTTAACTGAAACCATTTAAAAGAGCTAAAAAAAAAAAAACAAACAATTTGGTGTTTTGAATTTTCATCTTAGCATAAGTGGTTACGGGGAAAATCCAAAAATATGTTTGCCATGTTATTCTTATGGGAAATCAAGAAAACCCTATATCTTGCTTATTTATTGACATAACTTATGGTATGTACATTATCTAGATAGGGTTTAACTTATACTTTCTTACAAAACCCATATGGCGGCAAACCTACATACTCACCCCCATGGGGTTTATGGGGACAATAAAAAATTGCCATAGCTTGATAGCATTTTGTGTTTATATTCACCAATTATTGATTAACTTAAATTTTCTAACAACACCCCATGGCAGCAAACCTACAAACTCGATCCTATGGTGTTTTATGGGGAAAGTAAATAATCTGAAATTCCATTGGAAATTCGCTGAGTACGCAGGTCTGCTGCGACGGGGGTATTTATTTTTTGCAGAGTTAAATTATTATATGTGATTCCATCACTATTACAGCCACTTTGTCATGTTTTGATGTCATTGATAGAAGTAGACCTGATGAGAGTATATCCCAGCCCTCTGATTGGTCGAGAGGTGGTCACGTGACCGATGACGTCACCAGGCCACGCCCCTTTTCCAAGATGGCGGCTTTTTGGCGGGAAATGGTGGTCACGTGACCGATGACGTCATCAGTCACGTGGTGTAGGCCACGCCCTCAAGATGGCGGCTGTTTTGGCGGGAAATTTCTAAACTTTTGACCACGTGTTCTAACCTCACTTTTACCGCGTGTTAGGTCATTTCTAACCTAACAAGCCTTATAGTCCACCATTAATTAAATTTTTATGAATAAAATTTATACATGGTGAGGTCAGGATTCGAACCCGGCCCGCTGGCGCGTGAGTTGCGAGCTTTACCTCTTAGCCACCGAGGTACTTGTTTGATGGTGGCGGAAATGTGTCTGATAACGCAGTGTTTGCGATGGCGCATTATTTAACAAATTAATGAAAAGAATGAAATAGCGCTATCAACAAAGTATTCGTTAACCTCTGTAACCTTTGATAGCGGCAATCGCTAAACAACGGGAAAACTGTCTGCCCTTAATGACCTCAGATAAAGATAACTATAGATAAGTGTGCAAAGCGTTTGTCAGTTTATCCAGTTGAACTTTCCTAGTATACTGTACGTTCCGCAACCAACTTGCGCCTACAGTCCGTTCATGTTTCTATTGGACACTTTCGGTTTTTGTATCTCCCCCATTTATACTTCCACAGGGTTGTAACTTGGTATAGGGGTGTACATACAACATATAATTTTTATAAACTACCCTCTGGGGGTGAACTACCCCTGGAACAACCCTTAACTTAAAAAGTGCAAAATATCATCATAATCGTTTGAGACCCTTAATTCTAGCGTTATTAACATTGAATCGCATGAAAATACCCAGTTTTTCGATGGGGCTCATTTCAACCCTTAACTGTTTTACACCTATTGCTCAGGTGTTTGAAGGCTGAGGTAAACCAGATTCGGGTTGTAGGTATGTGTACTCTATGTAACTCTTTCAACCAAGTTTAACCATCATCCCTTATATTTTTTAAATCAACCCCTATGGGTTTTCTCCCATAACATGCTTACCATTAGAGCAAAAATTCTGAAACATGGTGTGTAGTTAGATACTAGTGTCTAGTATATGGCCTTACATGTTGTTTTGTCGCCAGAGTGTATCACGTGTCCACAAGATGGTGGCGCCCATGTATTTTCGCGCCGATTTCATGCAGTTTGATATTTCTCCGCTAGAGTGGTTGGCGCGATGGCCTAAGTGACCGGCCGCGTGTTCCATTGCTGTATCGCAATGGCCTATGTGACCGCATGAACGTTACCGGCCACGTGTTCCATTTCTTGACCGCTTTGGCCTACGTGACCGTAAGAATGTCACCAACTGCATGTTCCATTTCTGTACCGATGGCGCAATGGCCTATAAGACCGCTTAAGTTGGTCGTGGGCCTCTACATGGGATGACGTAATTGTGCAAAATTTTGGCTCAGCGTTTCCACACCACCCAAGGGGTAGGAGCCTCGGCGCGTTCTTTTTGTAAACCCAGAGCATCCCCTGGAGGCCTAACCTCTGGGGTAGACCATCGCAGTCTACGGTGCATGCATCCCGTGGGGGCTCAGCATTTCCACACCACCCAAGGGGTGGGAGCCTCGGCGCGTTCTTTTTGTTAACCCAGAGCATCCCCTGGAGGCCTAACCTCTGGGGTAGACCATTGCAGTCTACGGTGCATCCCGTGGGGGCTCAGCGTTTCCACACCACCCAAGGGGTAGGAGCCTCGGCGCATTCTTTTTGTTAACCCAGAGCATCCCTAACCTCTGGGTAGACTGCCCCATCCATCGCAGTCTACGGTGGTAGCCACTCCATAACAAATATTGCTACCTCCCATTATTTACTTTTGACCACGTGTTCTAACCTCACTTATCATGTGTTTGACCACGTGTATCAAGATGGCGGCTGTTTTGGCGGGAAATTTCCAAACTGTTGACCATGTGTTCTAACCTCACTTTTATCATGTGGTTGACCACGTGTGTCAAGATGGCGGCTGTTTTGGCGGGAAATTTCTAAACTGTTGGCCATGTGTTCTAACCTCACTTTTATCATGTGTTTGACCACGTGTGTCAAGATGACGGCGGTTTTGGCAGGAAATTTCCAAACTGTTGACCATGTGTTCAAACTTCACTTTTATCATGTGTTTGACCACGTGTGTCAAGATGACGGCGGTTTTGGCAGGAAATTTCCAAACTGTTGACCATGTGTTCAAACTTCACTTTTATCATGTGTTTGACCACGTGTGTCAAGATGGCGGCTGTTTTGGCGGGAAATTTCCAAACTGTTGACCATGTTTTCTAACCTCACTTTTATCATGTGTTTGACCACGTGTGTCAAGATGGCGGCTGTTTTGGCGGGAAATTTCCAAACTTTTGACCACATTTTCTAACCTTACTTTCACCACGTGTTTGACCACGTGAATCAAGTTGGCGGGAAATTTCCAAACTTTTGACCACATGTTCTAACCTCACTTTTACCACGTGTTTGAACACGTGAGTCAAGATGGCGTCTGGAGGGAAATTCCCAAACTTTTGACCTTGTGTTCTAACTTCACTTTTACCACGTGTTTGAACACGTGAGTCAAGACGGCATCTGGCGGAACATTTTCTAACCTCGCTTTTAATTATGTGTTCTAACCTCACTTTTACCATGTGTTTGACTACTTGAGCGTTCTTCCTGTACTTTCCTGTAGCTGTGTTTGACGATCTTCCTCCAGAGTGTACTGTTTTCGCTACATCAAAAAATTTTAATTTTACTATTTAAATTTTGTAGTCATGGAAGTTTGATGTTTCTACACTTGTTGGCAGAGCTGAGGTACGTTAGTTTGATTTTCCCCACCAGAGTGCAACACTTCTAGAAAGTTGGCCAACTGAAACCAAGTAGGTATATTATTAGTAATGTGTATATAATATATGGTGGTACTGTTTATGATTATTTAGCGGCATACACCACTATGGTAGCTCCTATGACAGCTCTACGTGGGTTGATTGCCGCGATTTCCATTTCGGGACCAAGCAACGCAATAGGCTACACAGCTGTGATTGGTAATTTTGAGATGTGGCTAGTTTACTGTTATCCCACTAGAGTGTACTGCGCGTACGAATACGGCCTTACCTGTTGTTTTGTCACTACATTGAATCATGTGTACGTAAGCATGTGTTGAATGAATTCCCCCAATTACCTGCAATTCTCTGCAGTGTTACCAACTTATGTTATTTACTAAAACATAGTCTATAAGGTATGTTATATACTACAATGTATATATTATAGCGTATTGGTACTGTTGCCAACTTACAACCTCACTTTGACCACGTGAGTCAAGATGGCGGCTGTTTTTGCGGGAAATTCCAAACTTTCGACCACGTGTTATAACCTCACTTTTGACACGGGTTGACCACGTGAGTCAAGATGGCGGCTGTTTTGGCGGGGAAATTCCAAACTTTTGACCACATTTTCTAACCTTACTAGACCATGTGTTCTAACCTCACTTTTGACACGTGTTTGACCACGTGAGTGAAGATGGCGGAAAATTTCCAAACTTTTGACCATGTGATTTAACCTACTTTTACTATGTGTTTGACCACGTGAGTCAAGATGGCGTCTTGAGGGAAATTTCCAAACTTTTGACCATGCGTTCTAACCTTCCTTTACCACGTGTTTGACCACGTGTTCTAACCTCACTTTTACCACGTGTTTGACCACGTGAGTCAAGATGGCGGCTGTTTTGGCGCAAAATTCCCAAACTTTTGACCACGTGTTCTAACATCACTTTTACCACGTTATTGACCACGTTAGTCAAGATGGCGTCTGGCGGAAAAATCTTATAACTTTTGACCATGTGTTTTAACCTAACTTTTGACCACATGTTTGACTACGTGAGTCAAGATGGCGGGAAATTTCCAAACTTTTGACCTTGTGTTCTAACCTCACCTTAAACATGTGTTTGACCACGTGAGTCAAGATGGCGTCTGGCGGGAAATTTTCTAACCTCACTTTTGACCATGTGTTCTAACCTCTATTTTACCACGTGTTTGACTACTTGAGTCAAGATAGCGTTTGCAAAATTTTCACTGTGCCGAGTTTGAAACCTGGGCAATAGCCCCACTATGGTATGACATTTGTTATGTTTTTCATCATGGAACCTTACCATGTAGTTTGATGATTTTTCAGAGTGTAGCTGTATGCAGAGCGTATAGTATGTTGTTTGACGATCTTCCTCCAGAGTGTACTGTTTCCGCTACATCAAAAAATTTTAATTTTACTATTTACATTTTGTAGTCATGGAAGTTTTATGTTTCTACACTTGTTGACAGAGCTGAGGTTCGTTAGTTTCATTTTTCCCCACCAGAGTGCAACACTACCAGAAAGTTGGTCAACCGAAACCAAGTATATTATTAGTAATGTGTATATAATATATGGTGGTACTGTTTATGATTATTTAGTGGCATACACCAATATGGTAGCCCCTATGACAGCTCTACGTGGGTTGATTGCCGCGTTTTCCATTTCGGGACTAAGCAACGCAATAGGCTACACAGCTGTGATTGGTAATTTTGAGATGTGGCTTGTTTAATGTTATCCCACTAGAGTGTACTGCGCGTACGAATACGGCCTTACTTGTTGTTTTGTCACTACATTGTATCACGTGTACGTAAGAATGTGTAGAATGAATTCCCCCAATTAACCGGCAATTTCCATGTAAATTCTATGTAGTGTTACCAACTTATGTTATTTACCAAAAACATAGTCTATAAGGTATGTTATATACTACAAAGTATATACTATAGCGTATTGGTACTGTTGCCAATTTACAAAATATCTGCTTTGCTAAAGAACTCTAACCTCTCTTTTACCACATGTTTGACCACGTGAGTCAAGATGATGGGAAATTTCCTAACTTTTGTTCACATGTTCTAACCTTACTTTTACCACGTGTTTGACCACGTGAATCAAGATGATGTCTTAAACTCACTTTTACCACGTGATTCAAAATGGCATTTAGCGGGAAATTTTCTAACTTTTAACCACGTGTTCTAACCTCGATTTTACCACTTGTTTGACCACGTAAATCAAGATGATAGCTTAACCTCACTTTTACCATGTGTTTGACTACTTGAGTCAAGATAGCGTTTGCAAAATTTTCACTGTGCCGAGTTTGAACCCTTAGCAATAGTCCCACTATGGGTTGACATATGTTATGTTTTCCATCATCGAACCTTACCGTATAGTTTAATGATTTTTTAGAGTGTAGCTGTATGCAGAGCATACAGTATGTTGTTTGACGATCTTCCACCAGAGTGTACTGTTTTCGCTACATCAAAAAATTTTAATTTTACTATTTACATTCTGTAGTCATGGAAGTTTTATGTTTCTACACTTGTTGGCAGAGCTGAGGTTCGTTAGTTTGATTTTTCCCCACCAGAGTGCAACACTAGCAAAAAGTTGGTCAACCGAAACCAAGTATACTATTAGTAATGTGTATATGATATATGGAGGTACTGGTTGTAATTATTTAGCGGCATACACCAATATAGTAGCCCCTATGACAGCTCTACGTGGGTTGATTGCCATTCCATTTCGGGACCAAGCAACGCAATAGGCCGCACAGTTGTGATTGGTATTTGTGAACCATGTAAACGTTGTCAACACCAGTGAAATGTATGTCAGACGATTAAGAATGTATGGTCATAAGACCACTTTTAAGTTTAACACTCCATCGGAGGAGAGTGTCCGAGATCGATAAGCTCAGAGGAGGGTTTTCCAGCCTCGTGGAAAATATGAAAGCTGACGCTTCGGAAGGGGATCAGCTCGGGTTCACCTTACGCAGCCTTAATTTAAAAAATAAGGAGCCAGGGTATCTAGCTTTTGGACCGGTCTCCGAGGTCGATGGTGATGTGTTGTGAGAAATTTTCGGTGGTATCGTTCAGAGTAACGCTGACTCCATCAACTCGGCAAACACCTTCCAGGTCAAATGTACTCGCGTCAATCTCCCAGTAGGCTCTGGCAGGATCCACCCGAGTATGTTCAGCACATTCAATGAAGAATGTCACAAACGGCAGGGCATCATTGTAATAAATAATAAAGACCGACCCTGCCTGTCTAGAGCAATCGTTGTGGCTAAGGCCAAGGCTAAGGCTAAAGAAATCCTGACTATAAAGCCATTTTTCAAGATAGACGGAACAGACAGCTTAACAAGGCGACAAAACTTATGCAAAAGGCCAGGGTGGAAATACCTGAAAAGAGGGTGGGTATCCAAAAATTGGTCAAATTTCAAGATCACCTTAAGAAGTATAAGATAACCGCCTGTAATTATGACAGGAAAGGTCGAGATGTGTACTTTGAAGGAAATAACCCTGATGCCCAGTTCAAAATCAATCTACTTTTCCACAACGGTTACTTCAATGTTATCACATCCCTTACTGACGCTTTTGCCTGCTCACACTTTTGAGAAGCCTGCCATGTCCCATACAACAACAATTTATTACCTTTATTACCCAAGGTAATAAAGGGGTCCACAGATGTACCAGAATTTGCCCAGCCTGCCAGACTGTCTCCTCACCCTGCACAGAGCAAAACGGGACCATAACATGCACTGAGTGTAACACGAAATACAAAAATGAAATTTGTTTGTTAGCACACAAAAGCAAAATATGTAAATCAATCAGAAAATGCATGGACTGTAGAAATTTGTCAACTTGCTAAACAGAAAGTCTGATCATGTCTGTGGGGAAGATTTTTGTGTCATTTGCAGGGAATTCCTGGCTCCTGACCACCAGTGTTTTATGAAGGTTGACAAGTCTTCCCCCAAAATCAAGGATGCCTTGTACATATTTTTCGATTTAGAAACGTGTCAAGACGAACCGGATGGCCAACGATTGGCCAACGATTCCGAGTCCAAACCTCACATTGCTAATCTATGCATCTCCCACCAATATTGTTGGAAGTGCATAGAAGGGCAACATTGTGACACCTCTACTGACCGCACCAAGATTTTCAGGAAAGACCCCGTCAATGCATTTGTGGGACTATGTAATGGAAGCGTGCAAAAACTTTAAAACCTCTTGCGTAATCGTCCACAACGGTCAAGGTTTTAATTTCAAATTTATTTAGAAACACATAATTGAAAACACTAAATTCACTCCTGAATTAATCATACGCGGAACAAAAGCGATCTTGATGGAATTAGACGACGTACACTTTAATAGCAGTGAACAAGACTAATGGTAAACACCTAACAACAAATTTGTTACGCTCTAGTAGAAAAAAATTCTAACCATGAAACACTGTGCTCCGGTATGCAAAATAACTTAGCTTCCACTACCCTTCCCCAGTAGTTGGTCATTTGTTAAACTGTGTCACTTCGAACCATCATGTAGAATAGAAACACATTACTCCACTCTGGTAAAGAGCAATTTTATAAACTACACATGTACTGCAGTACGTACCATACGGTGTATTAAAATTGGAGGCAGAAGAACAATCGAAAAACACATGGTAATGGAACACTAATGGCAAGACTAATGGTAAACAATACATTTGCTACGGTCTAGTAGAAAAACTCTAACCATAAACCGATGTGTTCTAGTAGGTAAAAATAACTTAACTTTCACTACCCTTCCCCAGTAGTTGGTCATTTGTTAAACTGTGTCACTTCGAACCATCATGTAGAATAGAAACACATTACTCCACTCTGGTGAAGAGAAATCTGATAAACTACACATGTACTGCAGTCCGATGGGATTGTTTCGTAAGTTAAATGTACCATATGGTGTTTTAAAATTGCAGTGAAGAAGACTGATGGCAAATAACACATTTGTTACACCCTAGTATAAAACCTCTAACAACGACCCACTGTGCTCTGGTATGCAAAAATAGCTTAACTTCCACTACCCTTGCCCCAGTAGTCTGTCATGTGTTAAACTGTGGCACTTTGACCTATCATGTATATTAGAAACACATTACTCAACTCTAGTAAAGACCAATCTGATAAACTACAAATGTGCTGCAGTCCAATTGAAAAATTATTGTATCGTAAGTCAAATATACCATATGGTGTATTAAAATTGAAGTGAAGACTAATGACAAATAACACATTTGTTACGCTCTAGTAGAAAACATCTAATCGTGAACCACTGTGCTCTGGTAGGTAAAAATAACTTAACTTTCACTACCCTTGCCCCAGTAGTTGTTCATGTGTTAAGCTTTGGTAAAGAACTATCATGCACTTTGATCTGCACTTTGAACTATCATGTATAATAGAAACACATTACACCAGTCTGGTAAAAAGCATTTTGGCTAACTACACAGGTGCTGCAGTCCGATGGAAAACATGATTGTTTCGTAAGTTGAATGTACCATATCGGGTATGGAAAATACAATGGTAGGGTATGAATACCACACATATAAACCAAAGTAAAATTTACAGGTTTAGTTTTTTGTATTGGCTTTTCTGTTCCCTATAGAAGTTTTACTCGCAATATATAGTTTACTCTCAAAAGACACAGTAATAATATCTTGTTGACTAATGGATATCCTGCTTTCATCGTTATTTTTAAACGTGCACGATGCATATGGTTTATATGTGTGGTATTCATACCCTACCATTGTATTTTCCATACCCGATATGGTACATTCAACTTACGAAACAATCATGTTTTCCATCGGACTGCAGCACCTGTGTAGTTAGCCAAAATACTTTTTACCAGACTGGTGTAATGTGTTTCTATTATACTTGATAGTTCAAAGTGCAGATCAAAGTGCATGATAGTTCTTTACCAAAGCTTAACACATGAACAACTACTGGGGCAAGGGTAGTGAAAGTTAAGTTATTTTTACCTACCAGAGCACAGTGGTTCACGATTAGATGTTTTCTACTAGAGCGTAACAAATGTGTTTTTATCATTCTGCACGAAATCAGCCTGTTTTTTGTTCTCTCAATAGTACCAAAACCGATTCTTTCTTGTCCTAGTACTGAAAAATCATCTGGAGAATTTTTTAGGTCCTAGTACTGAAAAGTCAGCTGTTTGCTAAGTATATTATTATTAATTTATTAATGTTGAGGAGCAGAATTTTGAAATTCAAACGTTATAAAGAGCATTGTTTGTAAATAACAGAAATGTAAACACTGCATATTACTTACTTTGTAAATATAACCTCAAAATCTTAATAGTTAATATTTTTAATGATCAAAAGTCTAATTTTGCATTATGATAAAAACCGTTGTTCATAACTCAGAGCAAAAGTGTCTTTTTGATGCTTAATCGTTTTTAAAAACTCGGCTGCGCCTCGTTTTTAAAACACGATTGCTCACCAAAAAGACCCACTTTTGCTCCTAGTGATGAAAACTACTATATTTGTCATTAGTCTTCACTTCAATTTTAATACACCATATGGTATATTTGACTTACGATACAATAATTTTTCAATTGGACTGCAGCACATTTGTAGTTTATCAGATTGGTCTTTACTAGAGTTGAGTAATGTGTTTCTAATATACATGATAGGTCAAAGTGCCACAGTTTAACACATGACAGACTACTGGGGCAAGGGTAGTGGAAGTTAAGCTATTTTTGCATACCAGAGCACAGTGGGTCGTTGTTAGAGGTTTTATACTAGGGTGTAACAAATGTGTTATTTGCCATCAGTCTTCTTCACTGCAATTTTAAAACACCATATGGTACATTTAACTTACGAAACAATCCCATCGGACTGCAGTACATGTGTAGTTTATCAGATTTCTCTTCACCAGAGTGGAGTAATGTGTTTCTATTCTACATGATGGTTCGAAGTGACACAGTTTAACAAATGACCAACTACTGGGGAAGGGTAGTGAAAGTTAAGTTATTTTTACCTACTAGAACACATCGGTTTATGGTTAGAGTTTTTCTACTAGACCGTAGCAAATGTATTGTTTACCATTAGTCTTGCCATTAGTGTTCCATTACCATGTGTTTTTCGATTGTTCTTCTGCCTCCAATTTTAATACACCGTATGGTACGTACTGCAGTACATGTGTAGTTTATAAAATTGCTCTTTACCAGAGTGGAGTAATGTGTTTCTATTCTACATGATGGTTCGAAGTGACACAGTTTAACAAATGACCAACTACTGGGGAAGGGTAGTGGAAGCTAAGTTATTTTGCATACCGGAGCACAGTGTTTCATGGTTAGAATTTTTTTCTACTAGAGCGTAACAAATTTGTTGTTAGGTGTTTACCATTAGTCTTGTTCACTGCTATTAAAGCGTACGTCGTCTAATTCCATCAAGATCGCTTTTGTTCCGCGTATGATTAATTCAGGAGTGAATTTAGTGTTTTCAATTATGTGTTTCTAAATAAATTTGAAATTAAAACCTTGACCGTTGTGGACGATTACGCAAGAGGTTTTAAAGTTTTTGCACGCTTCCATTACATAGTCCACAAATGCATTGACGGGGTCTTTCCTGAAAATCTTGGTGCGGTCAGTAGAGGTGTCACAATGTTGCCCTTCTATGCACTTCCAACAATATTGGTGGGAGATGCATAGATTAGCAATGTGAGGTTTGGACTCGGAATCGTTGGCCAATCGTTGGCCATCCGGTTCGTCTTGACACGTTTCTAAATCGAAAAATATGTACAAGGCATCCTTGATTTTGGGGGGAGACTTGTCAACCTTCATAAAACACTGGTGGTCAGGAGCCAGGAATTCCCTGCAAATGACACAAAAATCTTCCCCACAGACATGATCAGACTTTCTGTTTAGCAATTTGACAAATTTCTACAGTCCATGCATTTTCTGATTGATTTACATATTTTGCTTTTGTGTGCTAACAAACAAATTTCATTTTTGTATTTCGTGTTACACTCAGTGCATGTTATGGTCCCGTTTTGCTCTGTGCAGGGTGAGGAGACAGTCTGGCAGGCTGGGCAAATTCTGGTTCATCTGTGGACCCCTTTATTACTGTATGGGACATGGCAGGCTTCTCAAAAGTGTGAGCAGGCAAAAGCGTCAGTAAGGGATGTGATAACATTGAAGTAACCGTTGTGGAAAAGTAGATTGATTTTGAACTGGGCATCAGGGTTATTTCCTTCAAAGTACACATCTCGACCTTTCCTATCATAATTACAGGCGGTTATCTTATACTTCTTAAGGTGATCTTGAAATTTGACCAATTTTTGGATACCCACCCTCTTTTCAGGTATTTCCACCCTGGCCTTTTGCATAAGTTTTGTCGCCTTGTTAAGCTGTCTGTTCCGTCTATCTTGAAAAATGGCTTTATAGTCAGGATTCCTTTAGCCTTAGCCTTGGCCTTAGCCACAACGATTGCTCTAGACAGGCAGGGTCGGTCTTTATTATTTATTACAATGATGCCCTGCCGTTTGTGACATTCTTCATTGAATGTGCTGAACATACTCGGGTGGATCCTGCCAGAGCCTACTGGGAGATTGACGCGAGTACATTTGACCTGGAAGGTGTTTGCCGAGTTGATGGAGTCAGCGTTACTCTGAACGATACCACCAAAAATTTCTCACAACACATCACCATCGACCTCGGAGACCGGTCCAAAAGCTAGATACCCTGGCTCCTTATTTTTTAAATTAAGGCTGCGTAAGGTGAACCCGAGCTGATCCCCTTCCGAAGCGTCAGCTTTCATATTTTCCACGAGGCTGGAAAACCCTCCTCTGAGCTTATCGATCTCGGACACTCTCCTCCGATGGAGTGTTAAACTTAAAAGTGGTCTTATGACCATACATTCTTAATCGTCTGACATACGTTTCACTGGTGTTGACAACGTTTACATGGTTCACAAATACCAATCACAACTGTGCGGCCTATTGCGTTGATTGGTCCCGAAATGGAAAACGCGGCAATCAACCCACGTAGAGCTACTATATTGGTGTATGCCGCTAAATAATTACAACCAGTACCTCCATATATCATATACACATTACTAATAGTATACTTGGTTTCGGTTGACCAACTTTTTGCTAGTGTTGCACTCTGGTGGGGAAAAATCAAACTAACGAACCTCAGCTCTGTCAACAAGTGTAGAAACATAAAACTTCCATGACTACAAAATGTAAATAGTAAAATTAAAATTTTTTGATGTAGCGAAAACAGTACACTCTGGTGGAAGATCGTCAAACAACATACTGTATGCTCTGCATACAGCTACACTCCAAAAAATCATTAAACTATACGGTAAGGTTCGATGATGGAAAACATTGTAACCCCGCACGTCTTCTTAGGGAATTAAATAAAAAGAATCATTTAACACACTAACACAATTTATTTGTCAGGTTGGCCTAAAATGTAATATTACAAACTTTACGATTATTAACTGATTAAACACAAATGAAACAACACCGCTCACTACCAGATTATCGATACATACGGGGGACAGAGGACAAACACCCGATAAACCGAAACTCGGGCCACCGCCATTAACGCAGCGGTGGCGCCGCGGCGCGCAACGCCAGACGCAGGCGCTTAACACGACTTCACGGATCCGACTGGGGCGAGGTGACGATCGTTCGTCAGCACGCTGAAGCAGTGTCAACCAATCAGAGCACTGCTGCTTCACGCTGGTGCCTTGATTAGTGGAGCGCTCTTTGGATCACCACGGACATTAATGAAACTAAAGCTGGACATTGTCGACAACTCAACGCACCGCTTGGTGATGACAGACACCACGTCAGCACATTCCATAACCCAAACGCCGCCTGAGCCGGGATCGGTGGTATTATCCAAGAGGCTATTTTCTTGTTGCCTTACCGTCTTGCCAAGATGGGCTAGACTACAAATAAAGCACCATGCCCTAAAATACGATATTTAGTGACGGTAAAATTGTTATGATTAGGGTGGTGCAAATTGAAAGTGTTGTTTATGGGTCTAGGGATTTTTGGGCCGTCACACTCCCCTCACCCTTAGACCTTGCTGTCCCCAGCAAGAGATCACAGCAAATAAACTGGAACAGACAGTCTGTTGACCAGGGATCTTCAGCCTCAGAAAGCTTTTGCTTGAACCCACCGAACCTCAACTCATGGCAGCCTCAGGTCTCTAAATGGTCCAAAAAAAGAATGAATGTTCGCTCATTACTGATTTACTACATAAGATCGAATTGACAATGAATTCTAATTTGGAAGATACGGCAGCGAATGTCCTCTGTCTCGTTAGAAATCCCCTCTTAACTTTATTTTTGTTTTGTTAAACAAAAGAACAAAATAACACGCTAAATAAGTCAATCAACCCCAACTTATCACGTAACACACGATCTACAATATCACCCTCATGTACAAAAATTCAATAATTACAATAAAATCGAACAATACAATTATTACATAAATCTAAACGTTGATACAACCAAATCAATGCAAAATCTAAACTTTATAAACAATTAATTATGAAAACTCAAAAATAGCAGCCTATCTCAAGATTTGTACAAAATCAGTCGGAAATCTCATCAACAAGACAAAATTGTTCCACGGGGAGGCTCACCTACAACGGCCTTGGCAAACGTTTGAACCGTAAAAAAAAATACACAAGATAATTTAACCCAACTCAAGTTTACATAATACACAATCTACAATACTTGTTCTACAATGAGTTGGACACGAATGACAAAATTTAACAACAAATAAACGACCTAATCGTAAAGTTTCACGACACAAAATCCAACGTCATAAATAACCAATTATGACAACTCACAAAGAGTATCTCAGCCTTTGCACAATTTAACCAAAAATCTCATCAATAACGGATGCTCCACAGGGGAGGCTCTCTTGCAACAGGCTCCATCAAGTGTTTCTTACATACAAAATACTAATTAAAATGAATAACACAAACTTAATAAACTAAAACTTTCAAGCACTTAGGCTACTCAGCTTTGTGTGTGTTTTTAGCTGGAAAACACGCACAAGCTATCAATTTACAAAATACACTCGAGTAAGCAAACAGTCAGTCAATCAGTAGGCACTAACAAAATGCTTCTTACCATTACCTGACGGATTTCTGTTAAAATTGTTCAACAAAGACTCTTGAAGCAATCCATGCCTGACCTGTAGAGGTTCTGCGCAGAGTCCCCCTGACTCATCCCGTATATATCTTACTGTGAGACCTGCTCACACTTCTAGGAAGGGCCGGAACACCTACCGGGCACCGTTCCATAAGAAAATCTAAAAAAAACAATTTTGACACAAAACCTCGTCGTCACTATTGGAGACTCTGTTCGCAACCCATTCTACAGGTGGCCGACCAGGCTGTGGTAGCTTCAGTTGCCTTGTACTGTAACTGATTATTTAAATAGGTCTAACCACTAAAAATCCATTAAATTATTTCAAGTTATTGAATGCAAAACTCAACTAAGCTAGCGTGCTGATTGAATGACTGCGCGTTCTGACCCACAAACACATACGGTAACATATACAACCAACAAAAATCACAACTCATGAAAATACTTATTTTACACCAAATCAAAATTACAACAACTAATTAACATCATAACACGTTTTGAAGGCCTGGTAATGTGCTAACGTCTTGTCTTGCTAGAAGGGTCCGGAACACCCTCCAGCAAGGCATGTTCCATCGCGGTATCATGGTTATGTCACTCAAATGAAATGATAAAAAGTTTTATTTTGGGTTGAGCCTAAGTGTTCACAGTCCAGCTTAAGAAGAAGGGAGGGGATAATGTTTTAGGAGAAAAGGTTTGCGCGCATACCTTCCTGTGGACACAAGACTCCCCTATACTTGTCTTCAATACAACCAATTTATACTGCCAAAGCAAACAGAAAATGAGGAAATTATTGTTACCAGCCTTCAACCGAAACCCAAAGGGATATATCCCACTAAAATACAACAACTAAAACATTTCCAGTTAATAAAAAACAATTTACAAAATAATTATCCTTAAAATAACATTCATCCTCGAAACTTCCAGATCAGTTCACAAAATTCCTGACACAGTCCATCTAGGTCGGAGATTTGTCCAAAACATCACTGGGTTCCGTTATCCAGACTCGTGGTACCAAATCATGATTAACGCATTACTAGTTCATCCACACCAAATTCCCTCTTTCGCAGTTCAGGTTAGTACGTCCATACAGCGCAACGCGGCTGCTGCATACCGCATACGGGAGTTCGGTATTGCTCCGTCAATACGTCTCTTCTTGAACCTCAAGAAATATAATAACTAAAAATTTGAAACTTATCAGAAGTCCGGAATTCAATACTGTACAAGTTGGCCAACTATTGAAGCATGCACTTAAGCAATGTCCAAATCTGGATTATTCCACTCTACCGGTATACTGCACAGCCGTGGGGATCCCCTATAACTCTCGATATATCGATTACACCCGACGACTCCTCTGGGTCAACAGCAGCTTCTGGATAAGGCTACTGGAGACAATCTCGTCCTGGACGTCCAAACACCTCCACCGGCTCGTCACTCTCCACCGGCGCGTAACTCTCCACGCAGATCTGCTCATCATGCATGTCCGGGCAGCACCCCTGCATTGTCTACGACCCAGGCACTGGCACGGAGCAGCACGGCATTCCCTCCTCAGGTGCACCTGGACAGAAAAACCACACACAGGAAACATTCTTCACCAGGAACAACAATCACGAACAACACACTCACCATCTTGTTGTTCCATGAGCAATGTCTGAGGCTTAGAGGAGCTAAGCGCGCAGAGCAGCTCAAACCAGGGGCTCTAGTCATCACATCCGCCCCAACAACCACCATGCCGCTCATGCGGGCAGGGGTACTCATTACTCAACACCGAGGGACTCCAAAACTCAACCCAATCGCCAGGGGAGACCAAGACTCAAGTCTTAACACCAGGAACAACGAACACTTACAACACTAACCACCTCGTTGTTCCACGAGCAATGTCTGGGGCTTAGAGAAGCTAAGCGCGCAGAGCAGCTCAAACCAAGGGCTCTACTCTAACCATCACATCCGCCCCAACTACCACCATGCCGCTCCTGCGGGCATGGGTGAATAACACCAGGGGACACAGAAACTCAACCCTATCGCCAGGGGAGACCAAAACTCAACCACAACTTGACCGTGTCCCCAACAACTCAACTGGAGCTGCCGACAAGTCGGGCAGGCATCCTGAATCCAGTCTCGCCTACAAAAATCGCCAGAAAATCGCCTCTATCTCACTTTCTGGCAATGTCCATTCATGTCCATCTCAACTGCTGCCAAAAATTTATTCCTCATGAAGTTTTTGGGCAGACAGGAGGATACAAAAAATCTTTTACCCTCTCTCCCTCTTACTGCACACACAAAAATAAAACAAGTGGTCGAAGTTGGCAATCTCCAAGCTATTCAAGCCAGCCACTTTTTATCCCCATATAAAAAAAACAACAACACTTAACACTAAACACAATCTCAAAATTTTCCATCAAACTCCCTCCCAATAGTACTTTCTAACTAGGTATTTCATTCAGTACAAAATTTTCATTCAGGGGTGGCAACTCAACTGGTTAGCTTACTGTAAAAGATGTTTATGTATGAAATAAAAGTTATGGAAACCAAAACAACCAACTTCCCATATACCAATCCTATCCCAACTTAAAACATCCTACCACTTGCTGCTAGGCAGAGGGCCTGATCATTGCAGGGCGCGCTCTCCTACTATGAGCACTAGCTTCACGTTTGTCAGGTCCCCAAGACCATCTGACATATAACCTACCAGAAACACTCTTACCCTCTCGACTCTAGTTCACCGTGCTGTCAGCTGCAAAAAGCAGGCACGACACTCGGAATTTTTTTCAACTATAAATACAAAGTAACCTTCCACTCTTGGATTAAACCGCAACAAAATAACAACTTATTGAAAAATAATAATGATAGTTCTTTGTAGCAAAAACATTTCTCCTATACTTGTCCTTATTTTTTATTTTTTTTTTATGTATAAAATTATTAAAATCCTGCTAACAACGCGTAACCAGTCAAGCCACCCTCCCCTTCCTTTTCCAGAATCGTTTGCAGTCTACTATTAACTCCAATGAAATAAAAATAAAAATGAACACATGATTGATACTTGAATTTATACTTAGGTCTCATTCTTGAGCATCCCAGTGACGTCCATCGTGGATTCCCATCGGCATTCGATCAGCGTGAGCAATCCTCAGGAACTTCTGTCCGAGGGCGACTACAAGTGCAACCTAATTCTATCCTATTACTGTCAAACAGAAAAAAATGTTATTGACTGTCCAGTACAATTTGTACTATTTCCTAGGCTATCACCGTAACCCAAAAAAAGGAGCCAAACAAAAAAAATTTCATAAATTTAAGATCAAACTTATGACCCAGAAATCACTCATTAACCCCCATTAATAAAAGTAACCTAGTTAGATTGTAAATAAGAAAGTCCATACTATTTTCAATTAAAATTTCCTCAATTTAACACCATTTTTGTGTACAAAAACTCAACTCCTCCACGATTTCCAAAAACAACAACAAGCCTACGCGGTTGGTCGCCTCTGAAAGGTTCACCTCTCGAACGCTGTACCATCGGTGAGCGCAACGCGTATATCAATTTCTCCAACTCATCCTGAGTTCCACGGGAGATACCATAACAAAGTCACAATGTTATGCTCTCTAAATCACACGGTCAACGAGTAATTAATTCTATCCCCGTCCTCCGTCCCACCCACAAAATAAAATAAATTTTATCCATTCCAATATTACCCCAGTCGGTCACCACTCAAAAAATGAAAACTCAATTTAATTTTCAAAATACTAAGCGGTTCTAATTTCATATCAACTCAGAGGTCGGCTATGTTCAAAAGTCCCAAGCACCTCCTAGTACGTAATAATAAATCTTCCCAATAGTAATTTAAGTCAACAATGCTCCAACATCAATAATTAATTGAATATCCCTCTTCACGAAAAAGATGTGCTATGCTCCCCATATAGCCACTACTAATTTTCCTGAATAAAATTTCAAACACCTGCCGTCCATATGAAAATCATTCTCAATTATTCACCTGTTAGTAATGAAGTGAAAATATTCGATTCTTAAAAATTTTGCAAGTCAACTCATGAACTTCAGAAATTCGGCTAAGTCCTGAGCTGAAAATCCGCAATAAATTTTTAAATCAATAACACATCAGCATTCCCTTGCAAGTAAGTCAGCCCGCGAGACTTTGTCCCAAGTCCGGATCGATATTATTCCGATGGCCCAAGACCCCCCTTTCTCCACTTACTGTTCTCTTCAGAATATAAATATAAAAAAAAAATAATAAAATTCATATCTTAATTTCTAGTGTGAACCAAGTGTGTTGGTGTCCTTTGACCTGACAAAGAAAATTGGCCGGAAGCTTTTCTCACAAAATAAATCACTTTAACTAAAAAGAAAATTCAAAGAAAATTTGAAAAACAAAATTTTTCCAGTCATTTAAGTTATCTATTTATTTACCTTTTAAAAATAGCTTTTTAAATGTGTTGGCCTATTTTCAATGACGCCCAGACATCTTCCAACACACCCATCGATTCACAATAATCTAAGTTTGGCCCAATGTTAATGCAACATGCAAGTAAATTTAGGTTAAGCCTACTTCAAAAGCCAAGTGTTAGTTTATTAATAAAGCCCTGTGAATACCAGTTTTTGTCAACACAAAATTTCAATAAGACAAACCACAATCACAAATCGGACTAAACTCTCAACGTAGTCAGCCGTATTAAGCTTCAATATTCAATTCACAACACAAGCCTCCTTGATCGCGGCGACTGACAGAAAAATTAATGTTTATAAGTCTTGGTCCTATAATTAAATCAACAATTTATTACAATATTCCAAAATATTATAACAGTTACTCAATAAATTTGCGATCTCCCCTCTTGCTGAAATCACGGTCAGCTCAATTAAATATCAAAGTCCGATTCAACTATTAGTGTCGTCTGCAGTAACGATCTTTTACAAATTATTCAGTTGCGGCCATATTGTCTTCACGCTTTGTACAAAGACATAAGTGGGGGAACCCACGTACAAAGCTACACCACACGTTAACAATGGCGGCCCGACATGTTTCAAAAAATTATTTAAATTACTTCAAAATTCTGTAATAAATCAGGAAACTGTTATTTCTTTACGGGAGTTTCGCCAAAACTTTTTAATTTATTTACTCTAGCTAATTAAGTGATTAAATTCTGCATTTTCTGAGTTTTAGAAAAATGTTTAACATCAAACAATAAATCACATAATGTAGGCCTACTTACCGAAATCCATCTTGGCCGTGAGTTCCTCTTTATCAGCGTAATTCTTGCAACACACCGCACACCTCGACACCACTTGTAACCCCGCACGTCTTCTTAGGGAATTAAATAAAAAGAATCATTTAACACACTAACACAATTTATTTGTCAGGTTGGCCTAAAATGTAATATTACAAACTTTACGATTATTAACTGATTAAACACAAATGAAACAACACCGCTCACTACCAGATTATCGATACATACGGGGGACAGAGGACAAACACCCGATAAACCGAAACTCGGGCCACCGCCATTAACGCAGCGGTGGCGCCGCGGCGCGCAACGCCAGACGCAGGCGCTTAACACGACTTCACGGATCCGACTGGGGCGAGGTGACGATCGTTCGTCAGCACGCTGAAGCAGTGTCAACCAATCAGAGCACTGCTGCTTCACGCTGGTGCCTTGATTAGTGGAGCGCTCTTTGGATCACCACGGACATTAATGAAACTAAAGCTGGACATTGTCGACAACTCAACGCACCGCTTGGTGATGACAGACACCACGTCAGCACATTCCATAACCCAAACGCCGCCTGAGCCGGGATCGGTGGTATTATCCAAGAGGCTATTTTCTTGTTGCCTTACCGTCTTGCCAAGATGGGCTAGACTACAAATAAAGCACCATGCCCTAAAATACGATATTTAGTGACGGTAAAATTGTTATGATTAGGGTGGTGCAAATTGAGAGTGTTGTTTATGGGTCTAGGGATTTTTGGGCCGTCACAACATAACATATGTCAACCCATAGTGGGACTATTGCTAAGGGTTCAAACTCGTCACAGTGAAAATTTTGCAAACGCTATCTTGACTCAAGTAGTCAAACACATGGTAAAAGTGAGGTTAAGCTATCATCTTGATTTACGTGGTCAAACAAGTGGTAAAAGTGAGGTTAGAACAAGTGAGGTAAAAGTTAGAAAATTTCCCGCTAAATGCCATTTTGAATCACGTGGTAAAAGTGAGTTTAAGACATCATCTTGATTCACGTGGTCAAACACGTGGTAAAAGTAAGGTTAGAACATGTGAACAAAAGTTAGGAAATTTCCCATCATCTTGACTCGCGTGGTCAATTATGTGGTAAAAGAGAGGTTAGAGTTCTTTAGCAATGCAGATATTTTGTAAATTGGCAACAGTACCAATACGCTATAGTATATACTTTGTAGTATATAACATACCTTATAGACTATGTTTTTGGTAAATAACATAAGTTGGTAACACTGCATAGAATTTACATGGAAATTGCCGGTTAATTGGGGGAATTCATTCTACACATTCTTACGTACACGTGATACAATGTAGTGACAAAACAACAGGCAAGGCCGTATTCGTGTGCGCAGTACACTCTAGTGGGATAACATTAAAAAAGCCACATCTCAAAATTACCAATCACAGCTGTGTAGCCTATTGCGTTGCTTGGTCCCAAAATGGAAAACGCGGCAATCAACCCACGGGGCTACCATATTGGTGTATGCCACTAAATAATCATAAACAGTACCACCATATACAGGGTTGCCACAGACATTAAAAGTCAGGAAAAGTCAGGAATAGTCAGGATTTTTGGGTTTTGGTCAGGAAAAGTCAGGAAAAAGTTTGAAAAAATGCCGAAAGTCAGGAAAAAATAGGGGAAAAGTGCCAAAAGTCAGGAAAATTTGCAGAGGCACAATCCGACCGTCTAAATTTTTGACCACTCTCATAAATCAAAATTACTAAGTAGTGGGTGAAATGTATTAATTTTATACATTAACTAGCTGTTTCCCGTCACAGCTTCGCCCGTGATTGAATTTATTTTTTAGGTAATAAAATCTTTAAAAGAGCAACAAAATCTTTTTCCTTAAGAATGACATTGAAACAACAAAGTACTGTGTGTTGAGCTCTGAGGGAATTTTGCAAAAAATTTTCTTAATGAGAACCATTTAGCAAAAAAGAACAACAATGTCAAATTTCAACCCCGTAGGCCCTACAGTCATTTTAAAATCATGTAGGGCTGAGCCCTAAAGAACATAAAAAACTATATATCTAAAACTGTTTCTTAGTAAACACCTATTAGCAAAACGGAACATAAACGTTAAATTTCCACACCGTAGGATTTATGGTAATTTTGAGGATTTGTGGGGGGAAGCCCTGGATTAATTTTGAAGTTCTATGAGGCAGAGAACTAAAGAACTTCTAAAACTGTATTTCTAAACCCATTTCTAAGTGAGCACCTATTTGCAAAATGAAGCATCCTCGTTAGATTTTAATCCCTTAGCATATATGGTAATTTTGGGGTTCTGTGGGGTGGAGCCCTAAAGTAAATTTGCTAAATTGTTTCTTAGTGAGCAATTATGAGCAAAGAGGAACGTCCATGTCAACTTTCAACCCCGCTGGCCCAGAGTAATTTTCAAGACTTGTGGGACGGAGCCCTAAAGAATTTCAACATATATATTTGAAAAACCTTTTCTTAGTAAGCACCCATGAGCAAAGAGGAATGGTCATGTCAAATTTCAACAACGCGAAGGCCCTAATGTAATTTTGAAATCCAGTGGGGTAGAGCCCTAAAGTGCTTTAAAAACTATATTTGTAAACCCTTTCCTTAGTGAGTACCCATGAGCAAAGGGAATCCTCCATCATATTTCAACCCCGAGGGCCCTAGAGTAATTTGAAAGTCCAGTGTGGCGGAGACCTAAAGGGCTTCAAAACTATATTTGCAGAACGTTTCTTAGATTAGATAGATAGTACCTATGAGCTAAGAGAATCGTTCTTGTCAAATTTCAACACGTAGGCTATACAGTAATTGTCAGCTTCTTTGAGGTAGAGCCCTAAATAATTTTGAAAACTATAATGGTAAAACAGTTTCTTAGTGAGCACCCATGAGCAAAGAGGAACGTCCATGTCAAAAATTTCAACCCCGCGAATGCCCTAAAGTAGTTTTGAAATCCAGTGTGGCGAGCTCTTAAGTGCTTCAAAAACTATATTTGCAAAACTGTTTGTTACCTATGAACAGTAAAAAAGTATATAGTAATAAAATACGAAATAAAGTATACTGCACTTAATACAACGAAAGTACACAACACTAAAAGTAATAGTACATCACTCTAATCGTGACAATGACAAACATAAATAAACATTATCTCACACCTGGTTACTTCTATGCTTATAATATTATCTTGAATGAATCATCATGTGGCAGATGTAAACAAACCTAATTCAATTTCCATTATCATATGTTAGAATACAAAAATGTTGCTTCCATAAGAATAACATGGTAACTTTGAGGACGTCTAGGGCTTAGCCCTTTGTGAATATTAATATGAAAATAGTCAGACTTTCCTATTTTGAGCCTAAAGAATGAGTATACCAAATTTCAGTACTGTAGCTAGTCGGGAAGTTGGAGAATTAGTGATGAGTGAGTCAGTGAGTGAGTGAGGGCTTTGCCTTTTATAGATATAAGATTACCTATTAATAATGTATATTTCTATTGTTTCTTTCACTTTGTTTTATTTTTAGCCAATTTTTTAGCCCTCTAGGGAATACGCTATTACGATAATACTCGTGATAAGACGTAAGGCCGGGACCATATTACTTTTTTGTTTTGAGGTCCATAGGAGCCAAAAACACTGTTTGTTCAAATTCATATATATGTGTCCGTTTACACAATAAATTTTGAAAGACACCTTTTATTTCAATGAAAATTGGTAAGGTGTAAGACAGCGTTCTTCAGGTTAAGTTCGAAAACCAGGTTAGGACATTCGGAACAGGGTTTTATGGGGTTTCACAAAGGTCAACCTAGGGGTTTTTGGTATTTTTCACCCTAAAAATTTTAAATCATCAATTTAAAAAAAAAAACCATTCAAAAAACTTTAAAAAACCAAATAATTTTGTATTTTGAATCATTTACTTAGCTTCACTGGTTACGGAGAAAATTAAAAAACCAAGTTTTCCATTTAATTTTTATAGGAAACCAATAAAACCTGGTATATTGCTTATTTTTTAAAATTTCCCAATAAAAATCTAAAAATTCTTAATTAATGCTATATGTAAGTACATTTCTTTTAGTTAATTAACTAAACCATTGGAAATTCACTGAGTATTTCGCTGTGACGGGGGGCATTTCAATACAAATTTTAGGGATGGGCAACTTAGGGAATGGAGGAGATTGCATTAAAAAATATTCAAAAGAAAATTCACTAAAAACAAAAAAAACGTGCCTTTATTTGTAAAACCCCGCGGTTCCAAAAAGTCAGGAAAAATCTCTCAGATTGGTCAGTAAAAGTTAGGAAAAGTCAGGAAAAATGGCCTCCAAAATTCTGTGGCAACCCTGCATATATTATATACACATTACTAATAATATACTTGGTTTCGGTTGACCAACTTTCTGGTAGTGTTGCACTCTGGTGGGGAAAAATGAAACTAACGAACCTCAGCTCTGTCAACAAGTGTAGAAACATAAAACTTCCATGACTACAAAATGTAAATAGTAAAATTAAAATTTTTTGATGTAGCGGAAACAGTACACTCTGGAGGAAGATCGTCAAACAACATACTGTACGCTCTGCATACAGCTACACTCTGAAAAATCATCAAACTACATGGTAAGGTTCCATGATGAAAAACATAACAAATGTCATACCATAGTGGGGCTATTGCCCAGGTTTCAAACTCGGCACAGTGAAAATTTTGCAAACGCTATCTTGACTCAAGTAGTCAAACACGTGGTAAAATAGAGGTTAGAACACATGGTCAAAAGTGAGGTTAGAAAATTTCCCGCCAGACGCCATCTTGACTCACGTGGTCAAACACATGTTTAAGGTGAGGTTAGAACACAAGGTCAAAAGTTTGGAAATTTCCCGCCATCTTGACTCACGTAGTCAAACATGTGGTCAAAAGTTAGGTTAAAACACATGGTCAAAAGTTATAAGATTTTTCCGCCAGACGCCATCTTGACTAACGTGGTCAATAACGTGGTAAAAGTGATGTTAGAACACGTGGTCAAAAGTTTGGGAATTTTGCGCCAAAACAGCCGCCATCTTGACTCACGTGGTCAAACACGTGGTAAAAGTGAGGTTAGAACACGTGGTCAAACACGTGGTAAAGGTAGGTTAGAACGCATGGTCAAAAGTTTGGAAATTTCCCTCCAGACGCCATCTTGACTCACGTGGTCAAACACATAGTAAAAGTAGGTTAAATCACATGGTCAAAAGTTTGGAAATTTTCCGCCATCTTGACTCACGTAGTCAAACATGTGGTCAAAAAATAGGTTAAAACACATGGTCAAAAGTTATAAGATTTTTCCGCCAGACGCCATCTTCACTCACGTGGTCAAACACGTGTCAAAAGTGAGGTTAGAACACATGGTCTAGTAAGGTTAGAAAATGTGGTCAAAAGTTTGGAATTTCCCCGCCAAAACAGCCGCCATCTTGACTCACGTGGTCAACCCGTGTCAAAAGTGAGGTTATAACACGTGGTCGAAAGTTTGGAATTTCCCGCAAAAACAGCCGCCATCTTGATCGAGATGGCGGTGGATAAAGTGGAGGAGCTGGTAACTTGTGACTATTGTAAAAATTGTGTAAAAGAAGACGATTTTGCGCTTGGGTGCGAGGGACTGTGTGACAATTGGTTCCATATTGAGTGTATTGGAATTGTTAAAAAGGATTATGACAAATTTGTGGCGTTAGGAGACAATTCTGTGTGGTACTGCGAGTCGTGTAGAGGTGAGGTTAAATCCATACTGAAGTCTCGACGTGATCTGGTGAAAGCTGGAAAATCTTCTGACGTGAGTGGCCAACCTGCTCTTAGTATTATACTTGACGAAATTATTATTTTGAACTCTAATTTTACGATGCTTGAACGTAAATTGTTGGACATTGAGAGTAAAGGAACAAACTGTGTACATGCGGTTAATGACGTCACCCTACCGTCTGCTAGCGGTGGCGATCAAAACGGCACTTGTGACGTCACCACTGCTGGGAGTCGTCTGAGTGAAGATGGTAGTATTGAAGACAAGCAACATAAAGACAGTTGCATTGAACCGAAAGCGGGTGAGGTTGCATGTCGAAAATCTCGGACCGCCTCTGCGTCTCGGCAAAAAAGTGGAAAAAAGACCGGGAAAGGTTTGCATAGTAATGAAATTGAAATCAAGAACGCTGTGAACTTGGGGAACAATGGAAAAGGAACGGAAACGATGACTAATGTAATTTGTGAGAAAATCGTTCTTGATCGTGAAAACGTTGACGAACACGCTGATAATTTTGTAGACGCTTCTAGAAATATTTGTGAAAGTGATTTAAGATCTACTAATTTGGACGGAAAGTGGAGTACAGTAGTTGGAAGAAAGAAGAACAGAGCTAATATTGCCCACGAAAAGCATACTCAGAGTGCTACTCGAAACTCAAACCGACAGTTAGTTATCGGAGCGGGCAGCCCTAGCTCATTAGCTGGAGTTACGGCTGTGGAAAAATCTTGCTGGTTATTTGTATCTCGACTTGCGACTAACGTTACACTTCAAAACATTATTGACTACGTTAAAGGTATTTGTGGTGATATTCCTGTTTCGGGTGAGGAGTTGCAGACTAAATTCCCGGGCTACAAATCTTTCAAGGTCAAGGTCCCGCTGGACCACAAGGAAGCTATTTTAAGTGCTAATGTATGGCCTAAAGGAGTTTTGGTGAGTAAATTTCTTTTCCCAAGGGCTAAAACTGCCGACAAACAGTCTTCTCCATCTGGTGAGAAACATTTTTTTAGGACAATCTCAAAAGACAGCACTTGCGAGGTAGGCCTAGGACAGTCTCCTCCCATTCATATTAGCGATAGTTTTTGTGTTTCTTTTTTAAATGTACAATGTATTTGGACTAAATGGGACATGTTATCAATCTTTGATGAGGTTAAGAAACCTGACGTTCTTTGTGTGAGTGAACATTGGTTGTCTGAACCAGAGACTCAAGCGAACATTATAGGCCTAGGTAATAAATTTTTGGCTTCTGCCTTCTGCAGGACCATTAAGAAAAATGGTGGCGTTGCGATTTTTGTAAATAATAGATTTAAATGTGAGAGACTTGACCTCAATATTTTCTGTGTCGAGCAGGTATTGGAGGTCACAGGTGTTGTGCTTTGCGACAAATCCATAATAATACTCTGTGTGTATCACTCCCCAGCCGCCAGCTGTGATAAATTTTTTGAACTTTTGGATGGATGTCTGACTTTTGTTGCTAGTCGCAATCTGCGTGTGATAGTTGGAGGAGATTTCAATGTTCACCTAAATGATGGTGCCCCTACAACGCTTCAGTTTATCAACCTGCTGAGATCCCACGGCTTCTACTTGACCAATTTCCAGCCCACGAGGGGTGGGGCCTGTCTGGACAGCGCAGCGGTGAATTTCGACCTGGGGGACTGCATGACCACTGTGGAGGATCCTGTGGTGGCTGACCATTCTGCTGTATCTGTGAGGGTTCTGGATCACACTGTAAGTAACCTCTCATCTCCTTCTTGGCATAAGGACTATAATTTTTTATATAGATCTATTGATGACAATTTATTGCCCCATTTCTGCCTAGCTCTTAGTAACATTCCTTGGAGGGATATTTTGGCTGATGTAAATGCGCTAGATCAATTTAACTTGTTTTTTGACAAGTTTATGGACTGTTTTGATGAGTTTTTCCCTTTAAAAATTAAAAGGAAGCGCAATGTCTTAAATAAATCTAAGTGTAAAGGGACATCTAGTTGCCCAGCCTTGAAAAATTGGTATACCCCTGATCTGGGGCGATGTAGAGATTTAGTTATTGCTTTAAATGATAGATATAAGAATGCAGTAACTGCTGATGTTCGAAAACACTACTACAGTACTTATCTGTGTGCAAAGAGGTTATATAGATCTAAGATTGCTAGTGCTAAGAAGGCAGCTTATGGAAAATTCATTGAAGAGGCGCACAACCCCTGTAAGGCAGCGTGGAGCATTGTGAATGCCCAGCGGAAGAAACCAGCTGACTCCTGTTGTCAGGCCAGCCCCGATGAGATTAACAGATTTTTCATTGATGCTGTTGAGCAAATAGCAAGTGGCCTTGAAGCGACTGCTGATCCTGATCTCGGTGGGCCCATCAAGATTGATGTTGCCGTGAGGCGAAACCTGGAGACTTGGAAGCCTGTTTCACCTGCTGAAGTTGTACACATTGTGTCAAATTTCCGTTCTTCCCCCAGTGCTGACATCTATGGCATGAACACCTTGTTATTAAAGAAAGTCATTCACACTGTTACGGAACCCCTCACTTCTGTTATTAATACTTGTCTTAGTCTAGGGATATTCCCTGAGAAATTAAAAACTGCAAAGGTTGTGCCTGTCTTTAAAAAAGGTGACCGTGAGGCCATCAGTAGCTACAGGCCTATTGCGATTGTTCCCATAGTCTCTAAAATCCTTGAAAAGATAATGTATGATCAACTTGTCCTGCACTTCGATCAAAATGGACTTTTCTCCGAGGCACAACACGGTTTTAGGAAAGGACGGTCAACGTCAACTGCAGTCATGAGGGTTGCTGAGAGGGTGTCGGATGCCTTTGAGCGTGAGGAATCGGTGGGACTTGCAATGCTAGACCTGAGTAAAGCGTTTGACGTCGTCTCACACCCCATTTTACTGGAGAAACTTGAACAGTATGGTGTGGTTGGTGTACCTTTGAGGACTCTGTCATCATACCTTGCTGACAGGAGACAGGTGGTGGTGGTGGGGGGTGCACCCTCTAGTGAGCTTCCTGTGACCCACGGTGTGCCGCAAGGCTCGACCCTTGGGCCCTTATTGTTCATCTTATTGGTCAATGACTTCGTTGGTGGAGACGAGGCTCTGATGTACGCGGATGATACCACGCTCATCCGTAGTGGTTGTACAGTTGGTGAAGTTGAGGCGGCAGTGGAGGAAGACCTTGCGCTGGCAGAAGGGTGGTTTTCAAGAAACAAACTACAACTCAATATCAATAAAACGCAAAAGTTAGTCTGCACCCTTGGACGGACCCCCTCGGTCATTTCGGCTCAACACGTCAATCTTCTGGGTTTCACCCTAGATGGGAAACTAAATTGGCAACTCCATGTCGATGAATTATGCAAAAAGCTGTCCAGAGTAATTTTTCTGCTCCGCAGGTTGAAATCAAGTCTCAATATAGCATATTTAATTACAGTTTATCACAGTTTGTTCCATAGTCACTTGAACTACGGAATTCTGCTCTGGGGGCATGTCCCCGCGTGTGATGCGGTCCTGAAGCTCCAAAAAGCTGCCCTCCGGGTAATAACATCTAGTGCTCACCTGGAGCATTGCAAACCAATCTTTAGAAACCTAGGAATTTTCACAATTTATAGCCAATACATCTTTTCTTCGGTCATCTATGTCAAAAAGAATTATCAGGATCTTAGAACAAGAGGGGATGTTCACACCTACAATACCCGCACCAGGACAAACATTGACATTCCTCGTTTCCGTCTTCGGAGTACTCAGTGCCGTTTTCCAGCTTTGGCCTGGAAGTTGTACAACAAATTGCCACTCAACATCAGAGACATGGAGAATAAAACCTTCATCAGGGTCACACGGGAGAGGATCACTCATGGGCTTACTACTCCATTAAGGAATATTTAGAATCAGACTTAGAATAACCAGCTCCACTCTACCACGTTCTTACCGCCGCCATCTTTTCGTAAGTTATTAAAATTATGTTTATTTTACTTGACCAGTTGCAAAGTTTTTCTTAAGTTTCTTAAGACGCAGTCTATCCACCAAAAGTGGTCAAAGACGAAGTGATGGTATTTCAAGGTATTTCAAGGTATTTGCATGTCAGCAGTTCCCTAACCTTACAGGACGCTCACTTTCGTCTCGTGGTCTCAGTCCGTTAAGCTTATCTCGATTGCTTTCGGCCTTTTATTTTCCAGGCACGTTAATCTTTTTGAACGTGACCTTAGTTTCGCCTATGGTGGCTTCCCCTTTTTAATTTATTTAAACATTTTGTAAAGTGGTATTGTTTTGTTCATTAAACTATTGTCCCTGTTCACTAACATAAATTGCAGTGAATTTATAGTGTGTGTCTAGTGCGTGTCGGGCAACTCTCGGTCTCCCGCGTATATGAACATTGGACTGTACGAGAGCTCAAATCATTACTCAATTGTGTGTACGTGCGAATTCGCAGCAAGAGAGAAGATTCCCTGGACCAAGTCGGAGAGACTTTCCTGGCCCTGCAGTTCCCCGTGCCCTGGTGGCGTCCAGTCGGCCATCTTGGCGTCCCTTCCAGCTCCTCATACGGAGTTTAACGTCAGTGAGTTTAAACATTTCTCTTGATTATATTCATAAACAGTGTTGTAGGAATTTATTATTCTCTGGTACATGGTACCTGGTCCTTCGAACATTTTGATTTTGAACCTGACTAGTAAATTTCAAAAAATTGACTTTTCACATTTTTCAATATTTTTCAATAAATTAATCCGCCCTTTCTCGAACACTATTACTATAAAATATGTTTTTATTACTAAAATTATGTTTTTCCTAGTTGACTTAAAGGTTATAAAAGATTTATTATTTCATCGGTTTGATTAAAATTAGATCTCTCGTGCTGTTGTTGTAAGCTAGGAGAGTATGACGAGCGCTCTGACCGTGTAAAGAGCTTCTATACGCCGGAAACTTAAATCCCCTATCCTGACCCTCTCCGGGCACACGGATTAAACCCGTGAACCCTGCATTATCTCAAACATGGTCAGTCAAGAACCGAGGAAATAAATCCCATTCCCTCTTTCGCATTTTTTCCTCGGCTTAAACAAATAACAGTCGACTTAATAAAATTTACAATACTAATTATTGCCGTGTGTTTAAAACCATGTCTCGTAGAAAATTTGTGTGTTCAAAATTTTTAATGTACTCAATTTGTGAAAATAATTTGAATGTAATTAAAGTGTAACTAACTTTATTCTAAGCTAAACGATTACCAGGTTTTGGAATGCTGTATAGGGTTTAATTTTTTTTATTCATTCATAGGTAAAGGCTGACTCTATTTTTATCACATATTCAGTAATTCCATGTGTAAAAATGTTCTTTTCTAAGACCATCTAACTATTTCACATTCACATTAAATCTACTAACCAATGCTTATACATGTATTCGAATACGAAAACCCTTTAAGCAAAAAAGGTTTTAAAATAAGTAATAATAAATGTAACGTAATTTTACTGTAACTTTTTATATTACTTTGGAAAAATGGTGTTTATAGTCAAAGATACTTTCCTGGTAGATTTTTAAACTCTAAAAGTGTATCTGGCCAACTTATTTCATAATAAATTTAAGGATTCTAATTACGAGTTAACCACAAGTCTTACTTAGATACAAAACATGAGCAATAAAAAGTTAAACTTATTAGGAAGTGAAAGCAAAGAGGAGGTGTAACTTTGTTATGATACAAGTTAATTTTGAGAGGAAGGTAAACTTGGTATTGGAAGTTAAAAGTAATAATTGGTGTTGGACTGACCTGAACCACTTCGGTTGGTCACGTGGTTGACCTATATCACCAAGGTACAGTAGATTGGCAGTAAGATAGCATTATAGACGTTTGAATTTACCAAATTACTTTATTTAATAGGTTTTACGTACATAGAAAATATTTTAAGAACAATATGTAAAAATATATACAAGTTAAAAGAGGCTATACACATTGGTATTAATAGTTGTTTCACAGAAAACTGTTACTTATAATAAGTAAAACGAGAGCCTCTTGTACCTATTCATCCTCTCATCGCCTTAACAAATCAAAGCGCTCGGTAACACACAGCACCGCAGACCTTCCATCTCTGTCCGCTTTGCTTACTTTCTTTCCTGTAACAAAAAATAAATATTTTCTTCCCAAAGTTGATTTTCCTTTGGACTTTTAATTTTTTTGTGTATACTTCTTTATTTTTATTCTTCTTATTTTTTTATTTTTCTTTATTTTTATTGTAAATTTTATTTTGGTCTACATTGGCTGAGCCTAGTGTAAAAAATTTTAATAAACACAGAACTAAAGTAAATAATAATTTTACAAATTCAGTAAATATGTGCCTGATATTGAAAGATATTTAGATTTTTTATCAAATTTTAAAGTGATATATTTTTATAATAAAAACTATGTAACTGTTTCTATTCTATTGTTGTACTTAAGTAATGAATAATTTTACTGTAAGTTTATATTAGTTTTAACCATAAACACGGCCTCAGCTAGAAGTTTGTTATTTGTTCTCGAAATAATAAGACACGCTTACTCACCCGTTTGCAATATTATGAAAACTTTTTAATTGTGTAAAATTCAAATTGACATGATTAATTTTAATACCAATTGAGGAATAAATATTTTGTAATGTGTAACAGAAATTGATTAAAGGGGTTGTCGCTGAACTCTCATTTCTCGTGTCGCTCCATAGCCAATATTGAAGTTCCATGTTTGGTCGTGGCAAAATAAGCCGCAAGATAAACGTTTGAACACACGTGTTCGACCTTCCATGATTTATCCTGTAATTAACTATCAATTACGTGAAACGTCTAGTTGTCCAAGTAATGTTTTATTCCATTATAAAAATTATTTTGGACAATTTTATTTTGTAACAATTTATATTAAAAGTCATAGTGAAAGCCCCGGAACTGCGATTTTTCAATCTGCAATTTAACGTAATATGTCAGTTATTAATTTTTATTGCGAATAAATATTTTTTTTAGAGCAAACTATATATTTTAATAAAGTTTTAATAAAGCAAACTTTAAATAAAATAATTAAGTAATTGCAAGTTTGGTTGTTAATTTAAATAACCTTGCCGACTTGGTTGAGATACCTTGAAGTTGTGAGGCCTGGAAGTTATTTCGCTCTTATTATCATCTGATTTTACAGACCTGGTAGTTGTGAAATCTGGAAGTTAAAATAGCTGGAAGTTGGATGTGAATATAATTTAATACTAAACTAAACACACCTTTTAGAACGTACACCTAGAAGTTATGATATTCTCATTGTTTATTTATTTTTAGCGACCTGGTAGTTGTGATCCCTGGAAGTTATGAACAACACCCATTTAATGATGGGTAATTTGTTTGTCTTCCTAGAATGTTATCCTTCAAAATCATAATGGACAGTATATTTTAAAAATGTTGGTTCAAAGAATTTAAGTAAAATTGTTATTCCAAAATGTAATAAATTAAACTTTGTTAGGGTATAAGCAAAACACAACTTTATATTTTTCAACTGCACTCCATATAAGTCGGTAAGGTTATTTGAATTAACAAACGAGTTTGCAATAACTTAATTGCTTGGACTTTATGAAAAAAGTTCTGTAAGGTAAAGTGGGAATGCCTAGAAAAGGAATATAATTTTATACATACTAAGTAATATGTCACTTTTATAAGTAACATAGATTACGAATAGTTTTTTTTATTGCTTAGCCAAAACATTTTACCATAAAAGAAGAATATATCCTGTTTCCTTTTTTTTTGCTCAAGTTTAAGTCCCGTATAAAATGTTGGTAGTGTACAAAAAACTAAATGAAGCGATTGAATTTGAAAAGTCAACGAAATAAACCATACTGTAGCATTTACAAAAAAAGTTAAACCCTGATGTAAAAAAAAAAAAAAAAAAAAAAAAAAAAAACGTTCTTTGCTCATTGGGGGTGACCCGTAATGTAGGGTTCTGGGTACAAAGCCTCAGCCGGGTTGTGTATCTGATCCCTCAGGATTAAACTGTTTGGGAGTAGAGAGCAGCCAAACACTGCAGCTAAAGTGTGTTCCTGTAATTTGCATTTATGGACAGTCTTTTCAAAAAGGGTGTGATTAATTTTATGAATAAGAATAACTAAACAGTAAAATCAACTGATGGAATCTTTCATCAAGTTTTTCTTTCTTTTATTATTATGGTTTTTTTTCATTTACGCCAATTGCATTTTTAAGTTTTGACGGGGAACGGTCCAAACCCCGATCTTGTTACTATGTAAAATTGACCAGTTTTTAGAAAGCATATTTTAATTTAATGCCTTTTTAGCCTTTCTTTAAATAAAATAAAAATATATATTCCAAAAAAAATTTCTTACATAAAATTTTATCATTTTATAAATTACATAATGAGTTAAGTTGTTTGAATAATTCTTTTGTAAAAGTGCAGAGAGGTTTCAAAGATTCTGAGAGAGGTTTAAAAATTTTCAAATTTAAAATTTCATGAAACTGTTTTTAATTATTAATACGATACCATTTTTTTCTAATTGCTTAGTCTAGACTATTTAAATGCTATTGTTTGAAAATTTTAAGTGAAAACTATGTTTAAAATGTACATCTCTAAATGAGATTTGATCTGAAGTTTACATAAATTGATTTTAACTTAGATTATTCGTAATCCAGATTATCGAAACTAATTATTGGAACTAGTGGTTAATTCCATTACATTAACTGTCACAGATTTACGTTAAACACATTATCACAAATACATTCAATATTTGAAATAAACAATTTATATTTTAGGTAAAACTACTTAATTTTAACATTTTATTTTACAAGTGTAGTCCTTTCAAGGGTTTACATTTGAAAAATATTTGGATTACGAGTTTAGTTCTAGGCTACTTCATATATTTCAATAAGTTGCATTTGTTTCATGTAAAATTAAAATTCAAACTGAAATCAATTAACAATAATTAGTTTCAAATGATTTGAAAAGTCTAACACAAGAAAGATTACACAAAGATTTACAATGTACAAGGTCAATTGTTGTTCAAATTGTTGTTTTTCTTTTTTCTAAGAAATGGCCTTATGATTAAAAAGTGATAAATATTTTTTCTATTGCCAAATGTTATCCTATTATTGAAAAAATTATTTAAACATTGTGTTGATTTTTGCGGATAATCATTTTGTTCTAGAGTTAAACAACGAAATGCAATCAACTCAACAGAGAAAGCAATGAGCCTCAATAACGTCCCTGGACAGCGGCGTGATTAGAATACATAGCGATGTCGGGCTCGGCCATAGACATGGCGCTTCCATGTGTTCAAACTGCAATCATGATAGCTTATTAATATTTTTGAGTAAAATTTTATCGATTGGATCAAATTTAATTACAGACCTGCAAGTTTACAAATATAGTGTTCCACGCTGTTCCTGCATGATATGTTGACATGATGCTTTATTATAAGAGTTATCTGATGTACGTTTCTACACTTGCTAATATGGGATACAGTTTATTTTGAATAAATAACTACAACAAAAAAGGTTAATTTATTTGAAAATACGTGTTTTTATCATCTATCACATTATCCAGTCATTGAAATAAAAAAATTAATTAGGCTAAATACATTGTATACAACTTTATGTAATTGTTTATTCAGAAACAATTCATTATTAGAAATAAAACAAACCAGATGGCATTAGTATGTGTAAACACGGATCTCATCTGTTTGGAGGACAAGATGAGGACTAGAGGTGATGTGAATTGAAATGTCTCCTCGACCCAGGACCTGTCAAGGCTCATCGCCGTTGTCGTTGCGGCGTTGATAACAATCAGTTATCCAAAAAAACCTTCACAAGTCTTTAAGAAACTAATTTATTACTAAAACTTCCCATATTATGTTGTGTTTAAGTTTCAACGTCGTAAAGGTAACTTTTACACCTGTCCCCATAAGATTCCATGTATCGACAGTGTCGCCAATAGACTGGCTGTTGACGCCGTCAGTGAAAGGATTCGGCAATTTGTCGGTATCGTGACCCGACTGTGTATCGGCCGAGATTGAATCCTGGAATAAACTGCTGTTATATTTACAGCGTGGGTCTTCAGCTAAACTATTTTACTGAACAAGGTAACTGATATGTATTTTATATTCACTATTTGGATAAAATTCCAAGGTAATATTAGTAAGTAATCATTTGTTTAAAGGACACATTTTTTGGACTTAGTTATTGTAAAACAGTTTGTTTTTAGTTATTCTTTTTGTTCATATATAATTGGTTTACATAAAAAGTTTTGTTACATTAGACATTGTAGTTGTAGATTTTTTCGATTTAAATGCTCTTTTACAAGATGCTACTTTTAATTATGGTATTTTAACTACAAATAGAAACAGTGTCATAAAACAAATTCGCATTAACGAAAAGAGATTTTTTACATATTGTTTGGTTTCATACTCAAAATTAATAGTAAATTATGAAAATTTATTTTTTCAGTGAATTTTAAATAAATTAAAATAAAAAAACACGTGGTTAAGTAAAAAACTTGTTAATTTTATTGCATTATATTTTAAAGTTGTATCAACTCTTTAACAATAATTGTAGGCGTATCACAGCGGCCATAGAGGTGCTGTGCTTCTTATGGAAAGAAGACGTTGATTTAAGAAAAACATACCAAAAACAAAATTTTAATTTCCACTGACTCTAATATGAGTTAAACTAGGATTGCAGACTAATTCTATTCCAAATCGTTCAAAATAATATATACTTTTTATACAGGGAATCTAAATTTTCATACTGATTTCAAAATGTGTCAATACATTTCGCACATTCGTTAATATATTTGGATAATTTTTTACAAGGCCATAGACTGTTTTGGGTCATTGTTTTTCTCTCTTCCTAAGCCTTCCATTATCGTCTCGCCAGTTTACATGGGATGGAGGGGGATTAGACCAAGGCCTACATGTACAAAGGGTAGAGATGCGGAAATCAATAAACAATTTACCCATGTATGAGTCCTAATTCCTTCCCAAGCTGTAATAAAATTGAAAGGCTGACATTTCCTCTCTATAGATTTATTTTTATCTTTTATATTTATTGGTTTCTTAGAGTGTATTAATTGTTTAAACTTTAAATAAGGTATGAGAACTATTCACAGTACCCACTCGGAACACAATATACGTTTATGTTAAGATGTACTAGTCATATCTTAAGAGTAAAATATATTCAGATCGTTACTCTATACACATACGAGTATACATATATGTATAGTTTTAAATAGTAGTTTTTTCTATTTACGCATTAATTTTATACATCTAGTTGTAAAATTAGTTTCTAGTTGTAAAATGCTACTTTATTTTTGTTATTATATGGTAACTATCCATGTTTTAAAATAATACAGTAATAAACACAATAACTAACTAATGAAAAATTATATATATATATATATTTATTTTATTTTTTTTTTTTTTTTTTTGTAGATATATTAGCAGCTTATATTGGTGTGTTGATATATTCAATATTGTAATGAATCATTCTGCACAAGCTCTTCTTATTAGAAATAAATAAATAAATTTTAAAATAAAGTGTTCAGATTTCTAATAATATTAATTTTTTTTAACTTTTATTGGCGTTAAACCATAATATTTTATTTAATATTATTTCAAATCTGAAGACTTTATTTTAAAATTTATTTATTGTAATGAATGTAAAGTTAGGTTTAAAATTAAAAGTAAATGTAGATCAAATTAGACGTTTTAGGTATTGGTAATTTTTTTTTTACTTTTAAAATAAGTTCTGCAATAATTATGATTAAGGACAAAAAGTAAATCAATTACCATGCTCTCAATCCAATCTTGGTAAAACAAATGCAAGATGTTTCAAACAAATTTTAAAGCCTCTTTGTAAACTAGTTTATTTAACTATGACGAATTACTTCTTTTCTTTGTTCAGATATCAAGATCTTAAAACTAATTAATTAATCGTCAATATAATTTGTACATAAGGTTAATTTGTATATAGGAAGGACAACCAGCTGAGTTGTCTATAAAAGTTTTATATATTGACCAAAAAAGTCTTTATTTATGGTTAAACCTCGTTTGGATTTAAATGGAATCAATCATTCTTTTGAATTGAAAGACGAGAAGGGTTTTAATTTCTATTTAAAGTAACTTTAGCAACAATCATCTCTCTTCTCGACCTAAGTTTTTAACTACCCCTGTTTTATGGTTGTTTTTAAGATCTTAATTGAAAGTTTCTTTCCCAGTTATTGTTAGTAAAACAATTGGATGTAAAACTGTTTATAACGGGTGGGTAATTTTAAGTTGAAATCAGCCTATTTCAACTTTCTTTTCTTCTAGTGCAATTAGGGAAAAATGTCAAGCCTACAAGAATAGTTTAGACATATACAACGTTTGTTATAAAACGATTTTATTTCCTAATTTATTCATAAATCTTTTTATTTGTTATGTGTATGTTTCCAGCATTACCGTAACATTTCTGAATTTGTTTAAAGATCAAATGCTATGACATTAATGAAATATAATGTAATATAAATTTAAATGGTTAATAAAGTTATGATAGTAAAATTATCATTATCAAGATTCTGGTGGCTAAGATAAATATATTAATTAAATAAATTTTTATCAACTAAAGTTTTTTCCTTACAAATCAGACGATAATTTCTTTACTTATTCATCATCATAGTAAAACCGTAGGTAATTGAGGTTTTAAAGTCTCACCTTGTACAAGGGTGTCCTTAAAGTACGTAACCTAACTACGTAATGTGGTTAATTGGGTCAATATAAAAAAGGGTTATTTTGAGGTTTATACTAAAATGCATAGTTACCCCAGATATCCGCCATTTTGTTTTTTCACTTAATAATTTTTATTTCGGTGACGGATTTTTGTCGGAAGTTTCTATTTGTGCATGGACCTTTATTATATCAATGCCTATTTCCACAAAATCATTTTTTTCCTATGTGCATTTTAACAATTGTTGTCATCTCTATTACTTTGATAAATTCTCTTAATTTAAAGACCTTATTTCAGTAATACGGAAAGTATAATGAATTATTTGATGAACTTAAAAATGAGCCAATTTTTTTAGGACGCAAGTTCAAATTCTTTGAGACTGTCATAACATCTTTTAAGCAGTAAAAAGGTTAATAAATTCATTCGGTAGATTATTTCTCAGAAGGTAAGAAGCAACGAAATTAATTTTATGTATTAAAAAAACCGTCTGTAATAACCCATGAATAAAATAAAAGATACAAGAGGGTAAAAAAAATTTATCTAAAATTCGAAATCTCCTTCTATTAATGAGTTTGGGTTATTTTATAAAAATAAATATAAACACTCTAAACATTGTAAATCATTAAAAAGTAAACTAAACAGAATCTCAGGATATTTTCAAATGATGAGGGGTTTTTCTAACCAACATAAAAGTAAGGACTCTCTCTGATTTCATGACGAACTTAATTATACCTGGACAAACACACTTCTCTTGATCTTTTTAAGCGTCACAGCCAATACGTTCCAGTTTTTCTGAGTTTGTTTTTTTTTTTAGGTTAAAACACTTTACTACATAATCCTTATCTCTTTATAAAGTTTCGTACAGAAGCAGCAATCTAGTTCTGTTTAGTTTACAAGAAACCATGCAAACGTTGCACTAATAAGTTATTACCACTTCGTATAAAGGAAAATGTGTTTTAAGATAAATAAATTGTATAGTCAAAATAAAATAACATGAAGATAAATCAGGGGTGCCCACAGGGGGGGGCCATGGAAGTTGCGCCATCAAAATTTTTGGGGGGGTTAAAAAAATAAGCCTTTTTGGCTAGCGGGGGGGGGGGGTCAAAATGTATTTATAACGGGCCTAAAAGAAATAAGTATAAAATTTAAAATTATTAGTAAAACAAATCAAGCTTACAAACTAATTATTATCAATTGAAAACTGCACTATTAAATGAGATAATTAGTCTCAATCTTCAGCCAACTATTTCAGGAAGCGTCAACAATGTTTCTTGACCTTGAGTTGGTGGTTGCCAAGGAGACGTGTCGGTCGAGGGTGCGCGGCGCATGCGTCGTCTTCCACCGTCCACCGAGAGACAAACAAACTCTTCCCTCCTTTGGACTGGAGTTATTGTATTGCCATTGGTTCTAGTGACAGTCGTCTCGTAGAGTGTTGTGTGGTTTTTATTAGTTTTTAGTGTAGTATTATGGTTCTTATTAGAATATAATCACTGTGATTTGAGATCGGGTTAAAGTAGGTTTACGATTTTTGTTCTACATTACACCTTAATAAAAATGCCAAAAAAACAGAAACATTATAAATATAAGTGTTTAGAGCCCGTGTGTAACGCCAAAGTGAGACACGACAAATGGTCAGATCATTGCAAGAAGAAACATGCTTATAAAACTAAGCATGGCTTAAAAATAAACAAAAAAATTATCGAAGAAAAGGAAGTTGGGGAGTCAGTTTGGAAACCTTACATAGAAAAAAAGGATGGAGGGAAAACAAGTGGAGGAATTAATGAATCCTGCTTATCCAGGTAATTAGTATATTTTTTATTATGAATTATTCCTACAATCAAAGTAGGCGATTCCGTCAGTGTTTGATTTTAATTTTAGTGTTTGTTACCATAAATTTCGGGTTGAATTCTGAAAATAAATATTAACCCAACCAAACATAATCCGACCTAAAATTTCTTCCTTAAGATATTAATTTACATTCAAAAGCAATGTTGTGTAACCAACCAACGAAGTTAAACTACATTCATAGTGATAAGCACACGTCGATGGCACACGTTAAATCGTTGCCACCTGTTGATTAGCGAGCGCCATTTTTACTCACAATTCCGGCACTTTCCTTGGTAACTATCCCGCACTTTATCCTAGTTTCCTCGGTTACCAGTTTTAGCTGTTCTGATTGGTCACAACAAGCTTAAAAATTACAGATTATACAGTACTTTTAAAACATCTGATTATTCGTTGTTTGTTTTAAAACCACTTTTATTTCATGGTTTGTGGGCAGGCTGAAGTTTGTTACCGTAGAAACGTCGTAGCCTATAGGTGTGGGTAAAATGACAAAAAAGTGGTGAAAAAGTGTAAACAAAGACTGGTTACCAATAGGGCCGGCGACCCATTAAGGGAACTAGGCGACCGCCTAGGGAATAGGGAATGTACTTTCCCGGGGGACGGAAAACATTAAAAAAGGTAAGTACGTCGATATAAACAATTTTTAAAATCTAACTAAACACAAATGAAATAATGGTACAACAAAACAATTAATTGTTGATATTTGCTTTTTAAGTTTTAATTATTTCCACGTTGTTGCGTTTAGTAAAGCACTGACTGACTGCATCGCTGCCGCCCCTGGCAACGATTGCGCCGCATTATGACTCTGATTCAAACGAGCACCTGCGCTTATCAGTTGTCAGAGCCGTGTGCAACAGTGCCGACCACCCTTTCCCCTCCCACTCCCCCTCCGCCCTGCAATTAGGATTGAGCTTTGCGCTTTGCGGCTAAAGTGTTAGCGCCGGCCCTGGTTACTAAGGAAACGGCGGGATTCGTGGGTAAAATGGCACTATTCAACAGGGGGCAAACGTCCCTATTTTTGTAGCACTCTACATCTAATTTAATTTCGTTGGATGTAGATATAAATAACTAATCTCTATTCAGAAACATAATTTAAAAAACTATATAACAAAACCTCACATTACACAAGTCAGTTTTTCATTTTTCCCGACAGTTTTTAATGGCTTAACTCTGTTAATATTTATTGGATCTTAAAATGCTTTCGTATAGTTGTTTAGCTCTTTTTCACTTTAATTTGAGTATGCGCATTGGACCCGTTGTATCTCCCCAGCGCCATGCCGCGGGTGAAATTGTATCCTCAGCGCCGCGGCCATAAATTATCAAACGGTCTGCGCAGTGATGCAGAAGTGACGAGGGCCTATCCTCTCTTTTAAATGCCTGACTTATTGAAAGTAATCGGTGGTCAGTTAGTATCTTGTTCGTGTTATAATATTACGTGTACTGTTTATCAAATATTATATCAAAATTTAATAAGTTAATATAAGATTAAGCATTTCATTTTGCATATTAAAATTAGTTACAAGTAAAACTTATTCATTATTTTAATTTTCAAAAGAGTCCTACTATTATTAATTGTAATTGGTACATTTTATGTATGCAATTTTTAGCTACCTATTTTACATAATTAAAAACTATTTTTCCGTGATTTGAACCAGACGTCGGTAGCCAGGAATTTCCAACGCTGAACGAGGGTCGTTGAGTCAGAATTAACGGAACCCGTACGCAATTAGGTATTTTCCAATTTTCCTTCCAAAAGGCTTCTAGAATTAGATGGTTCAAATTTCAAATAAGTAAAACTTTTTTTCATAAACAAAAACCAGGTGTAGACTGCTAATAGCGAAAAGAGACTGTTGAGTCGGAACCATTAGAGCTGTACCGTACTTTATATGCACCTTCCAAAAAAAACTTGTTTGAATTTTTGAATTTTGAAGCTATTCCCAAAATATTGAACGTTGTGAGGTCACCAGGTTCTTTTAATAATTTTGTTTTTATGACATTTTTATTGTGTGGAGTTTATTATTATTTCCCAATTTTGAAAATCAGTTGTCAAATATTTTTTTTCAGAATATTTTTATAATGTGGAATATTTTAATATTTTAAATCGTCCGATTTATATTGACAAAATTGACTCCCTCGTGTATTTTCTATTATGCATAAGAACAATTTGCGTTAACTATTTTTATAGTAAAACGAGATTGCGCATGAAAAAAAACTTTCTGACCTAGTGATTAGAACTAGTATAAGTTGTTTTGTTTCGTTGCTTTAGTGAATTCCAATTCAGCTGTAAAAACTGTCAGATTATGACAGGTAGGCTAAGGCTCACGCGGCGCTCAGGAAACGCGGCGCTAGGGAGACGGAATTCATGACCTATTGAAAGCCACGTTCACGATGGCCGAACATTTTCGCCGAAAATTTGTTTGTATTAATTTTTTAATAGAAATCATATGGTGGTTGGATGTTCGTTAAAAGTGTTTGTTGATTTGTTGTGTCCGCCGAAGATGTTCGCCACGAACTTTCGGCCAGTGCGGACGCGGCTTTAAAATTTTATATATTATTTTCCCCGATTACTGCTTTTTAGGGAGGTTTCGCTGTTTTATCACGTAAAATGACTCTAATTTTTTAATAGAGGCAAAATTTCCCTTAGTTAATACTATTGATTAAAATATAAATCATTTTTTATGGAGTACTGGAAAAGGAAGAATAACCCAATTAGGCAAATTTTCCCGAAAGTTTTCCGGCCATATATTTCCTAATTTGAGTATCCCTATCTTAAAATTATATTTTCCCCGTTTTCCGCTTTTTTGGGGGTTTTCGACGTTTTCCGGGGGAAATGACTATCATATTAGGAATCACTGCAAAACTTCCCGCCCTAAAGAAAATCATAAAAATTGATGGAGTGCTGAAAAAGCAAGAATTACCATTTAGGCCTATTTTTTACGATTTGAATTTCATGAAAACGAAAAATATCTGATTTTGATGCAATTTAGTATTTTACCGGTAGTGGGAAGGGTTTATCAATATTTACTTACAACAACCCCATGGCAGTAAACCTACATTCCCTTTCCCATGGTGTTTGTGGGGAGAATAAAAAATACCGAATTCTGTTGGAAATTCGCTGAGTACGCAGGTCTGCTTCGACGGGGGTATTTCCTTAAAAATCTCCAAATTTATTAAAATATACCCGTAAAATAAGCATAGACCCAATCCAATATAAATCTACGATATAAAAAAATTACTGGATGTATTTTATTTTAGGTCTTCTTCGCTAAACGTAATCGAGCCGACGGCAGGAACATCTACTGACAACATTATAGATGAAGAAAATGATTTGTCACAGATTCGAGTTACTGAAACTGTTAAAGATTCTCCGGAAATGTCTACAGCTGACATCGTTGAAAGTCATTATAGTGTGAAAGATGCAAGAAACCCATCTTCATATGCAGAAGAAAATGTTTTTCCACAAATGCAAGATACTGTGGTTGAAATTTTAAGAGATTCTCCGACATTTGTTCAATCCCGAAGAATGCTGATTCGGTTGAAAATGATTACAATGTGAAAAATGAAAAAGATCCAGCATCATATGCAAATTGTAAGCTATCGCCTGAAGAAATCAACTTGGCCCTTGAGCTAGAAAATCAAGATCTAGCTTCATTTAAGTTCCCTTCTACACATGGAAGAAAGTTCAACCCATCATGGAAGAATATTATGTTACCAAATAATAAATCCCGGAATCGAAAGTGGCTCGTGTACAGCCAAGAAAAAGATGCCGTATTTTGTTTACCGTGCACTTTATTTTCCCTACCAACTGAACAATCTATTTGGGGAACTACTGGATACAGAGGCTGGAAAGAGCACAAAGGGGACCGAGATATTGTTCAGCATGAAATTTCGAAACATCATTTGTCCGCAGAGATTGCTAGGATCCAGTGGATCTCCAAGAAGAGAATTGACTCCTGCATTGCCGAGCAATCAGATAAGATTGTAAATCACAATCGAGAAGTTTTGTCTGTTGTTATCGATTGCTGCCGATATCTCAGTGAAGAGATGCTGGGTTTTCGGAAAAAAGATTCAATAAAAGGAAAACTATTTGGGCTTTTTAAACTTATTAGTAAATACAATCCTGATGCTAGGGTATACGTAGACAAAATTGAAAAAGCAAGAACAGAAAAATCTAAATTAAGTTCCAATTTTTTGAGCTATCGAAATATCTTTGACCTTATCAATGTGATGAGTGACATCGTAGTGTCCAAAATTACACAAAACATTAGCATGTCTAATATATTCTCTATCATATTTGATTCCACGCAAGATGTGAGTAAAAAGGAGTGTTCAGCAGTTATAATTCGCCATATTGAGCTTTTAGATGCTCAGGGATCACCAAAACTAAATGTGAAACCAGAAGAACGTCTTATTAAGGTTTTTACCTGTGGAGATACAAGTGGTGAAAATTTGTATCAAGAACTGATGAAGTGTTTAAAGTCTCTAGGAATTGATCCAAGTGGAATTGTTGGTCAAAGTATGGATGGGGCTGGCAATATGAGGGGAAAATACATTGGTCTTAAAACACTGATTAATAATGAGTGTCCAAAAGCCTTTTATGTATGGTGCAGTTCCCATCGATTTGCACTTGTGGTTGAGAAGTCAATGGAAGTTTGTTCCCAGATGAAAAATATGTTTTCTGTTTTAGAGGAACTGTATGTGTTTATGTCTGGTCACAAGAGACATCATCTTTTGGCTTCGAACTTGGAAGCAGGACCTCACGCAAACCGGAAAAGATCTTTGAAAAGAGTTCAAACTACCAGATGGTCTAGTAGAAATGATGCATTGCAGACAGTCATAAAATGTTACGATGTAATAAAGGAGACGTTGCTAGAACTATCCACGGACTCAAGATCTGATAGTGAAACTAAGGCAAAAGCAAATGGCCTACTGAAGCAAATCACGGATTTTGAAAACATATGCACTATGCAGATTGCACTGGCAGTATTTAAAGTTCTCTCTCCTGTTACAGTGTGCATGCAGTCAAAAATAATTGATTACAGCATCATACCAAAAGTTGTTGCAGACACCAAAGGCAAACTTTTAATTATGAGAGAAGACTCAGAGTGGGAAAAAGTAAAAGAAACTGTTACCACCTTTACCGAGGAGCATAATGTACCACAACCTACTTCCAGAGTAAGAAACCGCAAAAGAAAGAGATTCATGGATGAAATGGCCATTGACGAAAGAATCGAAGATCCCCTTAAGAGGATGAAAGTTGAGGTTTACCTTCAAGTAATTGACTCGCTCATAGGTCAACTTAGTGACCGATTTCCTGAAGAATCACTCGGAATCGTGGCTCAGATGGGCATATTCTCACATGAAGGCATTTTGAATTTATCAAAGGAAAAAGAGAAAGGCATAGTATTAAAATCTTCTATGGTTAAAGATCTTTGTGACTTTTATAAAATAGACGAAGAAAAAATAACCGATGAAATGGAAGTATTCGTTGATGTGTACAAGTTAACCTACTCGGAAATTGATATATCAGATTGTTTGTTAGAGGAGACAACTACTCAAACCAAGTCGGATGACGAAAGACCCGAAAGCCCAGAAAACGAACTTGAGGTAATTGAAGGAGCCGCAGGAGCCTCAACGCCGTCGACATCATCTAGGGAAGACAAAAAATATTTACATGATACGTGGATTCGTCGAGGTTTTATTCGGCCATACCGTTGTCTCCTAAACATGTCAGCCTTTCCCAATCTAACTATTATGTACGAAATTCTTCTGTCCCTTCCTGTTACCAGCTGCTCTGCTGAAAGAACTATGAGCAAGATAAAAATAGTGAAAAACCGCCTAAGAAGTAGTATGGGAGATGACTGGCTCTCCAGTTTATTGATACTTTCAACGGAAAGTGACATTCTCAAGTCAATTACTAATGAGGAAATAATTGATAAATTTTCCTTAACAAGTGTTCAGAGGAAAAAACTCCTTCGCCTTAAGTTCTAAACTTCTCTTACTGTTGTGTAAACACATTCTGTGTGATAACTTTCTCAAAGTGGCCATTGAGGGTGTCGCTGAATTCTCAACCTACCTTTTCCGGTATTATTCCTGGCTTAAAGACAAGCAAAAAAATCATATTAACAATTAATTTATAAAACTCCACAGTTAACCACATAGCCTCCATTTTGTATTTCCAAGGAATGATTTTTAATTTGACAACGGCTGATTGTAATAAGTTAAAACTTTGGAATACAGTTTTTAAAGTAAAGGCCTAATTGAAGGAAAATAGTAACTTTGTCCAATTCACATATTCAAAATGGCGTTTATTTAAAATCTTTAACTTTCAATTTTATTAAATAACTACTACGTAGCAAACGTTATGTTAATTACAAATCCAACGATAAGGCAGTTAAGAAAAGGAGAATGCAATGCCGTATTCCAAGTTTCAATTTAAGTTTATTACAACGAGCCGTTCTCAAATAAAAAATCATTCTTGAAAAACACAAAATGGCAGCTGTGTGGTTAGTTATTAATATTTGGTTTACCTTTAGGCCAGCAATAATTCCTGAAAAGGTCGGTAGAGAGTTCAGAGACAACCTCTAGCGTAGGTCTATAATTTGATTGTTTTAATTTACTGTATTATTATACAATAATATGCTTAGGATTAATTTTTTAATGTTTGCATTAAAAAAAACAAAACAACAACAAAAAAAAAACGGAGCAATAAATATTATTTATAGAAAATTGAAAAGGCATTTTATGTTACCTGTCGATGGTTCATAATAAAACTTTAGAAAATAAAATTTTTAATATCAATCTAAAAATAAATCAATATTTTCTCTTGATAAAAGAAAATTATAACTCTGTATGGATTGATGTATTACTAAACGAAATGATCAATTATTGTATTTTGTAACCTAGCTAGAAGGGTTAATTATGTATTAAGAACAGAACTTGGAGACCGAGTATAGGTTACCTTCCCACTTGCTCATAAATATCTTACTTATAAATGTAATATATTAGATTTATTTTCATTTTTACTGAATACTGTAAATCTAAGTATCAACCAATTACTTCACAAACTTAGAATAAAGTATTCAAAAATCAAGTAGTATTTAATCTGTTAATCTGGATTTTAATCTTAAATTGTTTGGAAATGTAATGATTTTATGTTTTAAATTATAAACACAATTTTATCCTCAAGGATAGTTTTTATATATACTATGGATGATTTATCCTTGTAATGGAAAAGAAAAGAACTGGACCAGCGAAAACGCGGAAACTAGTTTTGAGTAGGGCTTCTTTTGTTTGTTTACATTTTGTTGTTACTTCGTTCCTATTACGACAAACCTCAAGACCCGTTACTTTTTTGTGAATTTTTTTAAATGATTTCGTTACAATATTTAGGTGAACAAACAAATTTAATTGAAGATTTAAAAATCATGTTGCTTTATGTTCTTTGTTTACCCGAAGATATGACTAACAAAGAATACATTTTTCCGCGGCAATGATTTCCAGAATATATATGCAGCCTCTTTTGAGATACGGTAAACTGTGCAAACAGTTAAGCAAACATTACTCATATCTTTTATTTGCTACATAAAATATAATTCTTTTACTACGGGTAGATTAGAGTTTGCAGATGACACATTCTCCCAAACCTTCATTAGATTATTCTATAAAAGGTGTTCTGCACTGAAGTATTTATTTTATTTTTCTTACCTTTTGGTGGCTGGCTAAATGAACCATAAGATATATATATATATAAATGAGATATACTATATGTTAAGAAGAGAAGGTATAATTTTAGAGGGGGGAGTGCGTCATTGCCTGGGGGGGTGCTTTGGGTTGGTGGTGGGGGGGGGGGGGGTTGCGCCATTGGGCTAGAAGGGGATGGGCACCCCTGAGATAAATGATAATTTCATCCAAACAAGCAACAAATAATCAAAATTTTAATGAAATATTGTTGAAAAACTGGATTTAAAGCACTTTGACCTTTGAACCATAATAGAAAATTATCCTTTAAGGACATTCGTTTTTCACTTTCCATTTTGCACGATTGATATATTATTTTAATTAATAATCATATATACAATGAAACCCGCTGGTTTCAACAGGTTAAGTAATTCAAAATATATAGTTTTAAGAAAGTCATTCTAGTTTGTATATTTAATTAATGACCAAATTTAACACCCACTCATAATAAAACCAGGGCCTTTGGATCATTGAACTGGTGTGGATACAAGAAGCTGCCCAGATCATTAATCTAAGGTCTCCTTCCAATGATTTACCCGTCCCGGGATCGCCCGCCGCCAATTCGCTCCTTCCCCACTGATTTATGATATCAAACAACAGCTTTGTCGAACACTATTGTCTATTCATAACTCCACTTGTATTGTAAGCTACGATCAATTAAAACTAATTAAGCCTGGTTTTATCATTGATTAACAGAAATTCATCATCATATAGATTCATTTCATAAATAAAAATACGAATTTTCTAAGAATGATTAAGGTATTTTCAGTGCATATATATATATATATATATATATATATATATGCACTGAAAATACCTTAATATATATATGTATATATATATATATATATATATATATATACATATTCGTCATACTTATGTGGGATAAATTTTACATTAGCAGTTTTTTTTTTTTTATGTGTAACATGTTGATACTTGTTGCCTTATACAGAACACAAACATTGCCATGTTAAATTTGACCATTGGCGTCTTAAAAGAGATGTTACTGAAAATCCGAACAAAATTTAAATAAACAAATATGTTGTCAATGACAATATAAAAGTAAACTATTTATTCCTAATGTTAGGTATTGATAAAAAAATATATGAAAAACCTGTTCCAACGTGGTAGTAAAATTAACAGATGTATTAGGTTTGGAATTACTGTACTTTAAACCAACATTTTAAATATAAATATTTTATAAACAAACATTATGATTGGTTATAGACTGCACTCATTATCTTTTAAATTAAAACTGATATTAAAATAGAAAAAATATAAAGAATAAAATACTAAAAGAATCAATATTTGATAAACACCAACTTTTTCGTTTATCATTTATTCTTCAACTGGACAGATATTATATGGCTTGGAAGACAAATTTCTTCCGGCTTTAAGACACATAAATCATAAGTCCCTGTTTTACGGTTCCGTTCGAGGTTACTCCTGGTATAAACTGCATCTACATATTTACCAGCCATCAATCTTGCTTTCAGGAGGTATAAATATACCAACAATATTCTCTGTCCTTTCAAACAGGTGACCTCACTATTTTCCAATATAGTCCTATGTCTTCTTTCAAAATAATTTATTGAACATTCTGTGGATTGATTTTAAAGTTGAACACGAACTAGTCTGTCTAAAACTTAAACTAAAATAATAATCTTTCTAAGTATGCATTATGCATTTGATATATTTTCTTGGTTTTATAATAACTCAAATTATAATTTGAGTTATTATAAAATTATAATTATAAATTAAATTAAGGTTTTATAATTTTTATGAATAACTCAAAGCAGTTTAAAAACTGATATTGGAAAAGTTAAATAATTAAGGACAGCCCGCTGGAGGGATTAAAATGTAATAAGTATTATATTACCATTAGCAACATAACCATTGAACAATTGTAACCATTTGGATTAATTTTAACCAGGTATTGGATACGTATATTAATTTTCATCTAATGCAATACTCTCACATTTTTTTCGAATATTGGCTTGTAGTTTATTAAACTATTTATTATATTTTTACAATTAAACTGTTTATAAAACAAACATTCGTTTTTTTACCTCTTATTTATCTATTTCATAATGAAGTTGTATGAACCTTAGTTTTAAGAGTATATCCAACCTTTTTCAAGAACTCTCAAAATAAATAAATTATAGATTGACTAAATAAATTAGCTGTACCCTGATGTCATCTTCACTTAGCTTTTTGCAGGTCTAAATTTATGATCAGAAAGCCGATTTGCATAGTCAATAAACGTAAAGTAGATTATGCTTCCTTGGAGAATTTACGGCTCTGAGCATAAAACAGAGAGGAATAAACTGATGTAAGGCGGTTTTTCACTCGAATGGAAGATTATTTATATCCTGTTAGGTGTTTATGGATGAATTGACGAAAAAGAACCTCTTTCTATTATATTATTTGAATCTGTTAAACTGAACAACTACACGTATAAAATGCAGTGCAAGAAACTATAAAGGTATTGTAGAAATCTAACTCTATAGTTTCTAATATTTTATTATTTAACTAAATCGACTACTATTTGTTTTTTTGTTTTCTTGCGATCATATTATTATTTTATTATATTTACTATAAATAGTACTGTTTTTTATAATTTATTGATCTCCCCTCAGGGGCAGTGGGCTTTCCACTGTACGGGTGTTTCTTGGCGACCCCGGGGTACCTGAGCCAAGCTGTGAGACCCTCCTCACAGTTCTTCCCGAGCTAGGGCCTTACTTCTCATCTTTCAGGTCTTAGCTCACCGTCTTTATTCTTTCCTGAGCTAACCTTGCTCACCTTCTTGTTTTCGACCCCGAATCAAGGGTGTCTTTCCACCTTCTTTCGACCGGCGCACGCTGGGTGGTCCTGGGAGTGTCCCTGTTGTGTTGCAGGGACTGATGTGTGCCTCGCACTGCCGATGGTCTCCTCCAGTGTGTCGTCAGAAGCCAGCCGCTTCGGACCTTAGTCAGGAAGTGCGGCATGGATGCAGAGATCGGACTCTGCATTGCCAGGGTGCGACCCCCAGCACGTCCGGCACATTTCGTGTATCGGTGCTGGGCAAACGGAGGTTTCGGGCCCCAGAGTCCTGGGGTAGGGGTGTCTTATCTCCTACGGGGGGTAGACCTCCAAGGGTGTACCCGCTCCCGGCCAATGAAGGGCCGCCTCTTGCCGCACGATGCGCTGGTGAAACAAAAGTATGGATTTTCAAAACCAAAACACGAAATTAAAGGAGAATGAGCAGGCCGCCTTTAAGCGCAGCTCAAAACTGCAGAGGTCTCCGACCTCGAAGACTGGGACGCCGACGGGGGGAATTAAAGCCTCCCCTCCGCCGATCCCGTTCAAGGCTGCTGGTGTCGCCGGATCGTCGGCCGTAACCGGAAAGGAGAAGGATGAGGTTAAGCTGGGTATGGGGGTGACTGAGCCGGTAACACCTCTAGCCGAGATGCAAGGAATTCCTCCCAGGAAGAGCCCTCTTCGTCCGGCATTCGAGATGCAAATGCTTCGGCAGCAGCAGGACGATGCCAACGAGGAGGAAAACCTGTCCCTGGAGAAAATGAACGATCTTTTGAAGGAGATGGCAAAGGCTCTCCTTATTCAGAAGAACGTCAACAAGGCGATTAAGGACGGAATTCCAAAACTCGAGGATTTCCTTGGCGAAATCGAGGAATGCCGGAAGATCAGGCTGAAGGCAATGAAGCAGGAGCGCGACGTTGTGAACCGAGTTATGTCTGCTTCGCCTCAAGCTCATCTGGCTGAGTCCCAGACTCAAGCCAGAAAGCGAAAGAAGAGGCAGAGCGGTTCTTCGCCGGGAAGCCCTGAGCTTGTTGAGGTGGACTCGGTGCCGAGACCGGTTTTTGTCACTGCGGCATCGCAGACATCTCCTGTCCAGGCTACTGAGTCCGCCCCGGGCGCTGCCGTGATTCCAGCGGCTACTCCTGCAGAGGTTCCTGCTCCGGCGGCTAATCCTGCCTTGGCAGCAAACTCTGCCTCAACACCTTTGGGGGGCTGGAAGACGCGCCTGTCTAAGAAAGAAAGGAGGAGGCAGAAGCAAGCGGAGGTGGCTTCGAAAAGTGCGTCGAGGGTGGAGCGGACGCAAGTCTCAAACCCGGTTGGGGAGGCCTCTGGCAAGTCTGTCAGAAAGCCTAAACAACCCAGGCCTAAGAAGCCCAGGACGGAGGCAATCTTGATCAAGCCCTTAGGGGGGCGATCTTTTGCCGATGTTCTGGGTCAGATTAGATCGCAGGCCAAACCGGAAGAGACCGACACCGTTATCAAGTCTATTCGGCGAACCCAGAAAGGGGATGTCCTCCTCGAACTGGGGAAGTCGAGTGACAAGATTGGTTTTGCCGCTTCCCTCAAGACTGCACTTGGGGACAAAGGCTCAATCAAGGCCCTAGAACCGAAGTGTTCGGTCGAGATTCGGGACCTTGATGCCCTCTCCACCGAAGAGGAGGTGACCCGTGCGATCCAGGTGGCACTCCCGGAGATACCGGCTGATGGAGTGAGGGTATGGCTGACTAAGCCCAACCGAAGTCAACTCCGGATGGCTGTTGCTGAGATGGGCGAAAAGCACGCCAATAAGCTGCTTAGCCTTCAGCACCTCAGAGTCGGTTGGGTCAGTTGCAGGCTCAAACGGAGGGTGGTAGTTTCGAGATGCTTCCGCTGTCTCGGTTTCGGCCACTCCTCCCGAAACTGTAAAGGGCCCGACAGGAGTGCCAACTGCTTCCAGTGTGGAAGCCAGGGCCACAAACGTAAGGAATGTTCCTCGAGCCCCTCCTGCTTCCTCTGCAAGGATTCAGGCTCCAGTGCCCTCGGTCACTTACCCGGGTCTGGTCAGTGCGGTGCCTTCAGAGCCGCACTTGAACAGGCAAAAGGCAGCGGCCGGTAATTCGCATCCTCCAGGCCAACCTTCATAGATCCTGGGGAGCTGATAACCTTCTAGATCAGCTCGCCCGAGAACTTTGTGCTGACGCGCTCCTTATCAGCGAACAGTACCGGGACAGAGACCCAAACATTTGGATCTCGGACAGCCTCGGTACTGCTGCATTTTGGGCACGTAATACACGAGATGTCTTGGTGCGGAGTCACGGGCGCGACCGAGGATTCGTCTGGGTTCGGTGTAGGGACGTGACTATCTTCAGTTGCTACCTCACACCCAACGAGGCCGTCCAGGACTTCCGCGACAAGATAGATAGCCTAGAGGAGTGCGTTCTCGGCACCACCGGGCATGTCGTCGTTGGTGGCGATTTCAACGCCAGGGCCGTCGAGTGGGGAATGCCCTCTACCAGCTCCCGGGGGAAATACATCCTGGATTTCATCGCCAGGGCCGGTCTTGTCGTCCTCAACCAGGGCGACACACCTACTTTTCGGCGCCCCGGGCTGAGAGGCACGATCCCTGACGTCACCTTTGCGTCTGAGTCGCTCCTTCCGAGGATCTCTGGCTGGAGGGTTGTGGAGGACTACACGGGTAGCGACCACCAATACATCGTTTTTGACCTGCATGATCAGGCAAATCGTCGAGTTTCCGCATTTCGGGAAGGGCCACGCCGGTGGAACACCAACAAACTGGACGTGGTCAAGTTCACCGAAGTCATCTCTTGGGGAGCGCAGGGGAATCCTGGTGAGGCTGGGGCCGAGGCATTAGTAACATCCACGATGGAACTGATCGTCTCGGCCTGCGACCGGTCTATGCTGCGAAGGAAACCCCGACGCGACAAACAACCCGTTTACTGGTGGACTGAAGAGATTGCGGAACTCAGAAGAACATGTTTAAGAACTAGACGAGCCGCCACAAGAGCGAGAATTCCCGCAGACAGAGTTCGTAAGTCGGAGGCCTATAAAGCTGCGAGAAAATCTCTCCGCCAGGCGATCAACAGGAGCAAGGCGAATAGCTGGAGGAGACTTCGTGACGACGTTGACTCCGACCCGTGGGGCCTGGGTTACAAACTTGTAACACAGAAACTCGGCGCCCGCTCTCCACCTTCCATCATGGAGGGCGCCACCATGGGGAGGATCGTCGCTGCGTTGTTTCCTGAACATCCACAGCGACCGCCGGTTGACTTCGGACGGGTAGAGGACGTTCCACTTTTCACTTTCGAGGAGCTGGAAACCTCCGTTCTCTCCCTGAAGAGCAACAAGGCTCCTGGCCCGGATGGGATTCCCAGTGAGGCTTTAAAGAAAGTATTTTCAATCAACGCTGACTTGTTGCTGAGAATGTACAACGCCTGTTTGGTAGAAGGGGTGTTTCCGGCTCCCTGGAAAACAGCCAGGCTTGTACTGATCAGCAAGGGCAAAGGTGATCCCGAGCTGCCGTCGTCCCACAGGCCTCTCTGCATGTTGGACACGGCTGGGAAGCTGTTCGAGAAGCTGATCCGTTCCCGCCTGACTTCTGCCGTGGAAGCTGCCGGGGACTTATGCCCCCGTCAGTACGGCTTCAGAAAGGGACGGTCAACGATCGACGCTGTCACCGAAGTTCAGAGAGCTGTGGAGAGAGCCGAGAGCCACAACCATTTCTCCCGCCGAGTAGTGCTTCTTGTTACGCTTGATGTCAAGAATGCCTTCAACTCGGCGAGGTGGGTCGATATGTTGGATGCGCTTCGCAACACCTTTCGTATTCCTGCATATCTGTTGCGGCTCATCGAGGATTATCTACGCTCTCGAAGCCTGATTTATGACACGAGGGACGGAATGCGGACGATGGAAGTCACTTCTGGTGCCGCACAAGGTTCAATACTCGGCCCGGATCTCTGGAACGTTGCCTATGACAGCCTCCTGAGGTCCGAGATGCCTGAGGAAACCACTTTGGTTGGGTACGCCGATGACGTCGCAGCTCTCATTGCTGCACGCAACCTTGAGCTGGCCCAACTAAAGTTGAACCGAGTCATGCGTGTGGTCAACACCTGGATGTCAGATCACGGTCTCTCGCTTGCTCTCAGTAAGACGGAGATTGTGATCCTCACGAAAAAGAGGATCGACACCGTCGTCCCACTCCGAGTGGGAAGGGAGGTGGTCACATCAACTCGTGCTGCCAAATACCTTGGGGTTATGGTGGACACCAAGTTAAGCTGGAGGGATCAGATCTTCCGTACGGCGGACAAGGCCGCTAAGGTAGTCACTTACCTTAGTAGGCTGATGGCCAATCTCGGGGGTCCCCGATCCAGCAGAAGACGTCTGTTGATGTCCGCGGTCCAGTCCGTGCTCCTTTACGGGGCAGAGGTGTGGGCAGGCGCTCTAGATAAGGAGTGCTACAGGTTGCGACTCGCCCGGGTTCAGCGTCAAGCTGCGCTCAGGGTGTGTTCCGCCTACCGGACAGTGTCCGAGCCTGCCGTCCTGGTGGTCGCCGGAGTCATACCTGTCAAGCTCTTGGCAGGGGAGAGGAAAGCGATTTATCAGAGACAAGGCGAGATCGGCAAGGACACGGCAAGAACAGAAGAGCGCTCCCGAACCTTCCAGCAGTGGCAACACAGCTGGGAGCACGACACCCGAGGACGATGGACTGCGCGACTTATCAAGCAGGTCCAACCATGGGTGGAACGGCGGCATGGGGAGGTGGACTACTACCTGACCCAATTTTTGACAGGTCACGGCTATTTTCGGTCGTACCTGAACCGGATGGGAAAGACCGGTTCACCGGACTGCATTTATTGCCCGGGTGTTCCCGACGATGCGGAACACACATTCTTCCGCTGTCCCAGTTGGGAAGGGCCCCGCCTGGAGACCACACAAATCTTTGGTGCATTTTCGGTGGACTCGGTCTGCCAAAAGATTTTGGAGGATGAGGGCAACTGGGATTGTTTGTCACAGTTCGTCCGGGGCATCCTCCTGGAAAAGAAAACCGATCTGGACCGCGAAGTGGCCCAGATCCCTTGATCGAGCGGCTGGATAAGGAGCGAGCCCCACGGGTGTAAGCCAAATTTAGGCCTAGCCTGACGTAATGTGATAAACAATTCCAGGTTAGATTCCTAAAGAGTAGAGGAGGTTTTTTAGTGGGTAAACCCGTTTTTTAGGGGAGCCCCACACTACAGGCTGGCCACCTGTGTGCGTAATGCATTTTTCCGCCTCTCCCTCAAAAAAAAAAAAAAAAAAATAATAATAATAATTTATTGATCTGTTAAACTTCCTCCTGATAGGAGAGGGTATTTTAAATACAAGATAAAAGTTAACATTTAACTATCCAAACTGTTTTCAAACCAAACTTTGCCATAAACTATTGTACACTATCTATGTTATTATATATATAATACGTGAAGGCATTTTTTGTAAACACAACTCCTCCCTTATTTTTGGACTAATTTTTACGTTTGAGGTGTCAAAAGAATGGTCTTTGTTCGTAATTTGCAACGAGGTTTTAGATTTTTGATATTTTAATCTTGAAGCCCATGAGAAGCCCTTAAAGTTAGTTTTTTGTCCATAACATTAACACGGGGACAATTTTTATTGAATTGCAAAATAAAACAGCTGTTGATAGTAAAACAAACACATGTTAAAAGCTAAGAGAAACAGTTGAACTACTGATACTGAAATATCAACACAATTCCATACTTTAATATGAGGAGTGTCTATTGTATGAAACAATTTGTGTTTTACATTTTTCTCAAAATGTAGCAGTTAGATTTTGCTTTAACTTTGGAAACACATGTATGTGTTCTTAAAAATAAGTTAAGTAACTTAACCCTGGAAAAATACATTTTCCCTCTACAAAAACAAGTTTGGAAATTGAAATCTTTGACGTGTGGGTCTTATTGGTTATCAGATCGGTATTGAAACAACAACGAAAGTTAACAAAAATTGAAATGAACACTAAATGTTTCCGTATGGGATTTCAAACTGCTATGAACTAGGAAAAGGGATAGTTGGTTGTTGGTGTAAATTTAATAACCTGTTTACTGTGATAATATAACAAATTGAATGTAGAATGCTACAAATGTTTGAAAGAGATAACCTTTAAAAGCTTTTACCTCCAGTATAGATAACAAGTTTAAAAAAAAATGGTTTGTAAAAAGAGAAATCTTAACCAAAATATAAATGCCACATCAAACTTAAAGTGATCGCACCAACAAAGATGTAGATTTTCCTATTTTTTTTCTTTATTTAAATTCTGTAATGCCATGGAAAGTCAAGTTAAAGAGGATTTAGTTTGATATAAATAGTAATAGTGTGGGTACATTCACTATGTCGACTACTAACTCATACATTCATTATTAAAAAACAGCCACAGTGAATGCTGCATAACTCATACAGGGCAGAGGAGTTGTAGTTAAATATTGATTTATCTTCTCTTGTCATTATTTACGTTTTTTGTGTGATGAACTATCTAGACCTAACATCTGTGAATTTATTATAAATTTTATATGAGTTTTTAGGCAGAGGCTCTAAGACAAATCGTCATAAAAACCATCATTTAATCCTAGCAAATTTGGATCTAAACGAACAAATACCAAATCTAGACACTATCATATTGGGAAGTTAGAGAATTATTGATGAAGATCTATGGATGAAATACTAATATAATGTAATGTTATTTTCACTAAAATTTAATTTTCATTCAAAGTAACTTGGTAATTTACCATGGAGCAAGATTTGATCACCAGTTACTATAATAAATGCAGCGCATTGCGCTGCACGGGCCCCCTGGTTCAGCTGAATTTACAGTGTTGCAAAAACACTTTACCAAAACATAAATATAACTTTCAGTGATAAAATGTTTCGTTCTTGCTCGAGAAGAGTGGTAATACTGATTTATCTATCAAATGTTACGTGTACTTCCATGTACGACGCACGATATCGCACCACCGTCAATAGGTTTCACACACGCCTGTGCTATGAGAAGTCTACTCTCGTAAGTGTACATAGTCAATAATATTACTGTATGAGTTAGAGTTTACCGAGAAAATAATCAGCCCTATTTTATGCGTACAATTGATAATATACGCAATAAAATACATTAAAAGTAATGAAACATTTAATTATTGATATATAAAATAAATGTTAAAATGCAGTTTCTTCTGTCATGGATCGATTAATTCGTTTAACTACCATAATATTATGATAAATAAAATAACTCTGTTTCATTACATTACAACTAGATTTCATTTCATTATTCATATTATATTCATCAATTTTCAATCACCTTCATAATTTATAAAGTTTTTAACCAAAATTCGGTTAGGTTGTTTTTCTCATTTTTGACTGGATAAATCCCTTGGAAGAAACTGCCCGTTATTGTCTGCTTTAATGCCATTCTCTTGTAAAGAATTTAATTTGTCACTTTGACAAAATATTTGTAGCTTTGAAATGCCTTATTTGCTATGGATTATTGCTATAAGACTAAGAATACGTTTTAAATTGGAAGGGAAAGCGATATTTGTATTACAAATACACCAAATTGAATAACTTCTCGAAGGACTTGGTACTTTTCTTCACTATAAAAATAATGTTGATATTTATTGGTTTTAAAAACTTTTTTTTGTTTTATTCCAAAACTGCTAGGTTTGAAAGTCCAACTTTATTACACTGCATTTCCAAATAATTTTAATATTTGAAGTTTATAAAGAAAGACAATTAAATAATTTTTATTATATTTCATTACAATTTGCAATTTTTTATAAATTGTAAATAAAAACTAACCACTAATCTTCAAAGAGCCTCAAGATGACAGGAAGGCAGAGTTTGGCTGCACAGCTTGGATCTGGTCCAAAGGCAACATTTGCAGACGGCACTTTCTAATTAGGTAGTATCATCAATACCACTATCTTACCTTTCTCCCTTTTAAATAGAGTAATTCTTGGTTCAGAAACTGTTTTAAAATAATATTCATAATTTTTTTAATTCGAAAAATATGTTTTATAGGTAATGTTTTAATATGACGATGGTAAATATATAACAAAACTGATTGCCTTTATTAAAGTAACATTGTTGTATGATTTTGTAATCATATCTATGATTTTTTCTTAAATAATAAAAAAATGTTACACCGTATAGCATTGTATAAAAATTAAATAATCATTTTTTTTAATACAAAAAAAAAACTTTGAAACAATTTTTGTTGTATTAAATAAGCAATTCATGGTTGGACAAACTTTAATTAACATAATTCGAGAAGTTATTTGTTCGATTCAGAGTCCTAACTAAGTAAATTTGTATTAATTTATTAGTACGTATTAAACATAATTATAAAAAAGTTTAGTTTTAATTACAAAATTGCATCAACGGTTTTTTATGTCGGTAAAAATATAATTATAATAATTTTATCTCACTGACAAACTTGAACAAGGCAACGAATTAAGTGTTAAAGGATATTTACACTTACAAGTTCATATTGTCTAAATTCATTTTCGTTTGTTTACTACTCATTTTGTCTAGACCTTTAACTGGAAAAACTGTTGATTGTAATAATTTTGAATGATATTACGCTCCTAAATGAAGAAATAAATGAAATATTGTTACTATTCAGTCACTAATCAGTACAAACGAACTTATAACATCCATTGTAATGTTGTATTGTAATGTAATGCAATTAAATCAGTACTTACATTTCAATGTTTGAATACATATAGCTGATTATGTTTATTCATAATTTAAACATTTTTTATCTTTTGGTTATAATATTCAATTCTGGAAAAGTACATAATTAAAAACAATATTAGCAAACAATGAAATCAATTGATATAATGTTTTAAACAATATATTAAACCTTACAGATATTACAAAAGTATTAACATCTTTAATTTAATTTAAATAATACAATAGCTTAGGGATGAAAATATTTAATTATATCCTCTTAGTAAATGTTGGCTCTGCAATGAAACATGCAAACGATTTCGTAAAGTCACTTTGGACAAGGACGAAGTCATTAATCTTAAATCAGAGGAGATAAACCACCTTGATGCTTTATCTCTGGGGAACCTGGGTTTTCTTCCATTAAATAAAAAGTAAGAATTACACAATTTTTTTACAAATTAAAAACTCTATTTCAGTTTGAAAAGTTTCAAAAAAATACATAAAAACTGTTCTATGTTGTCTTTTATTGTGATCATGATGAGAGAATTTCCTAAATTTAAATAATTAATTACACTATCAACATTAATACATTTATATCATAAATTAATGGATGTACATGTTACTTCAAACCAGTAGGCCTATCTTGCATTAAGTTATTGATTTTATTAATTTTAGGGTTGAGAACTAAATTTCTAACATCTGAATATTATAGCATCATGGCAATGCATCGATATATACTACAACCTCAAGGTAGTAGTATCGATGTGGCAATGCACTCATCATAGTGAACGGAAGCATGTGTTGCTATAGGTCTCTGGTCTCCTAATACATTTCTGCATTAAAATTACTAACGCAACCTGTCAAAATCCCTTTTTTTAAATTCTCTTAAAAAACTAATTTTTTACAATGACTTCAAAACTATGGAAATCTTGAAAAAGTCGTTATTTTGGCTACTTACAGTTTTCCAAGCAAATCGTAATCTAATAATCTTTAAAAAATTTTTCGATAATGACTTCAAACCAAAAAAATCTTGTAATAAGTCACTATTTTTGGTTAGTTACAGTTTTCTAATTATCTCTCAGTTTACTATAAGTGATGTGGAACAGTGCATGCAATTAATATGCTCTTTGATGCACACATAGTCAAGGAAATTGTTTTTCAGACCAACGACTTAGTAATAACTTTGGTATTACTTAAGTATCTACGCAGTCGTAACTAATAGTACAAACATGCATTCACTTAGTTAAAAATTAAATTATATTTAATACATTTTTAATCTTGAAGTCGATGATATAACAGCCAAAACGTTGTTTTTACAATACAAAACCAAACAAGGCTAGTATGAAAAGTATATTAACCCCTTTCACAAATTGAACAAATGGTTCTATGATACATCGAACCTTCTTCAAATTTTTTCAATTATTATTTAAACTTACAAAGGCTGAATGGACATTGCTGTGGGCGTCTTATTGCTGTGCAATCGAGTTTCCCACCATGTGGTCCACATTATAATTTTTTTTTTATCCTTTAAACTCTGATCAAAGAAACAAAAAATATCTTATAGATCGATAATGCAGTTTTATTCCGGATAAATAATTATAATTAAAATTGGATGATTTTTTCCTTTTCGACTCAGTCATCTTTTTAGTGTCCGATTTGATGCATTATTCTTTCTTAATAAGATACTATCTTTACAATTAAATGTGCAAATGAGTTCTATGATTAAATTGTTTTCTTATACCATAAGAGGCTCTATAGGCCGACTCCCTGGAGAGGTAACAACCTATCTATACGTACCTGAAAATATGAGTTGAATTGTACCACAGAAAAAGGAAACGATAATATCGTTTCCTTTTTCTGTGGTTGTACATATGAATGTAGCCTACTGAGTTTCATTACTTACACTAAATTGATACCCGGACAAGTCGTTCTGGGCTACCCCGTGACGTCACACCAATGACATGCTGATGACGTCATTGTCAGTTACGTCTCCATTATGACGTCACTGACATAATGTAGGTCAAGGTCATTTAAAATTGTTTAGCACTTTTATCGCTTCTCACACTCTGGTCCAAGTTTTTGTTTGAGTACCAGAATTTAAATATTTACTTTACAGGACCCTTTACTTAAAAGCGAGGCACATCCGAGCTTTAAAAAAATAATCACATAAAAACGCATTTTTTAAGTGATTGTCAACTTTTCTATCATATATTGCGGAATTAGCCTTTTAAACTCTTAAAATGTTACCTAGAACAAATGTTGCATAAACTACAAATATACCTAGTTTTATTGCTTAGACTACACTGCATTTATTTGTAAAGAAAATACGAAACCATTAAATAACTAGTGCAATGCGTTGTATAAATCTATCGGGATTAAATAAACAAGCAACTGTTTAAAATGTAAATTAAATAATTTAAATAATTTAGTTTTTTTCTATCGTACTAAGCTATAAGCAATCTATATTTGTTTTCAAAATTGTGAAATATGTCTAAAATGGAATGTAAGGAATAATAATAATAATATGATTGAGAACCAAATCTGTAACATCCGAATATTATGAGTATCATAGCACTGCACTCGTCATGGTGAACGAAACTAATGAGCCTGTGTTGCTATCGGTCTATAGTCTCCTGATACATTTTAGCATCAATTTTTTTTAAATTTTTTATTTGCTAGGCAACGAGTTTATTGTTGACAGTTATTTGTTTCCTTTATAATTTATTTTTCTAACCGATATCGGAGGTGTTTTGAAATTCAACATTCAGTAGACCTAATTTAATAAATAATACTGTAACTTGTACTACTCTTTGTAACCGCTGAAAAGGCAAACGCCACTGTACATACTGTAATCGAAAAATAATATTTTTACTACACCTATATAACGACAAAAATTATTTATTGTACACTAGTAAAAAAATATTAAACCGTACTTAGAATATTATATGGTTTTAGCTTACACTGTTGTTTTTTTCTTTAAAAATTTCCAAATTTCTAGTATGGTTCTAATAAATCTTTACTTTGATTCTACTGTATCTAAATATAATACCACCCACGCCTTATGTTATAAAGCAGCGAGGATCGGTTTATTCCATCGACTTTATGTCCTAAGCCATAAATTCCCAGAATCACTATTCACTTAAACTTCATTGTCTACGTGAATCAGCGTCTTGATAATAAATTTTACTTTTAGCAAATATTAATCTCTTGGACAGATTTTTGCACATTAAAAACAGTTTATAATATTAATGATAAGTCTATTAACAAGGCTTAAAACATGTACAAGTACATGGAACTTACTGTAATGAAATAAGTTATTTTTAGTTAATGTCATACAATGTTTTAAAAATGTTAACCAAATTATATCACAGATAAAACCATTGTTTAATTAAAAGTAACACTATGTTTAAAAGTTTTTATTTGCAAGAGCTTCCCACATGAAAACGCCTACTACTTCTCTTCTACAAATTGAAGCATACATGTACAACTATTGTCGTTTTAGGTTTGCAGGCGCAGCATGAATGTCTCTTATAAAAACCTGATTTGTTTTGCCTTGTTTTGTTGTGAATTTATACTTATTTAATATGCTATTTAAATAAGTAAATGAGGATATTTTTGTTGAGAACTCCTCCTACACTTATCAACCGATTTTTTAAGTTTTTTGTGTCATTATAGATAGGGATCGGTCTGTAGTTCACGACACACAAACTGATGAGAATTAACTGCGGGCTTGAATTAAAGGCGCTATCCACCATTGAAATTGGAAATATCCCATTAGAATAATAATGGATTTGGGTTAAGACTTTTAAACATATTATGTATGTACAGCTGCAAGTAGGTGTAGTTTTAGGCCATTACTGGAACTAATAATCACAATATTGGATTATACAGTTATAATTGATACATTAATTTGGTCGAGTGAACTTAACGTAGGCTATATTTGTGATCTATTTAGAGCAAAGTTTGCACTATTAATTTATAACTATGGTAAATATACGATTTTGAAATTATTGTTTTAGCTAATCGCATTGTGTTGTAATATATTTTGCAATAGAGATTAATGAAGTTTGTTTTAATATTTAAAAAGTATTACAAATTGTTTTATTACTGTACAAAAGGTTGTGCAGCAACAATGTAACTCTAGTGGCGGGGGCAGCAATTCCCAGGACACCTCTACAAGGTGCCAGTGGAGCGTTACCGGCGCTACTGAACAACTTTCATAATTTATTTTCCAATTCTCCCCTTATTTTCAATAAATCTGTCATTTTTAGGTTTTTATTTAACTCTATTTGTCTCTAAAATAACACAATTTTATAATGAATGGAATAAATTAACCAGATAAAAATATCTATACGGTAATTTTTATTCTAAATTTATGTTAGGTTTTTAATATGGAATAATCTCATAGATTCCCAAAACTTCAGCTCTGTAGATGAAATAGTTTTTTCTATTTAATTTTGCAAGAAAATTCGAATAATTTGCACAACCTTAAACCCTGGGTAGCTAATTATCCTGATACAAATCAATATACTAATCTTTGCCTGTAACAAAGCTGCACAGCTATCACACTCACCACATGTGCACTCATATTTCAGTCATATTAAAATTCTCATTTTAGATTGCGACACTGTCTTGAGTAACGCATATAATTGTAGCAATAAAACTAGTAACCGAATAAGTATTTTCAACTTCTCTTTCAGATATAATTGTTCTGTTTGTTTAGTTTTATTTCTTTTTAGTTTGAAGTTCTACTAATCGAGGATACCATCCACAACATTCTTATTTTCAGAATAAGAAGTAGAGTCCGGATCATCTTTGTTGACATTACAACAAGTAATGCCCTATCATCAAACAACTAATTTTACAAGTACATAGTATCTCTTTATTCTTCCAGGAACTCTTACAGCTTACGGGCGATAGAATGGTCATATTCCACGTTTTAACTCGTTATTGTAGACATTTTCCATCGGTATTCAATATAGTATTATACAAGAGGTTAAATACCTGAATTGCCACAGTAATCCTTATCCTCCAGTAGTATACAGGCTACCGGCTTCGACACATCAAAGGTGTCATTGTCGAGCCTATAGGGCGTAAAATTCTCCTCCTACGAGTTGGTCAAAAAGTCTTTGAATCACATTAAACACACTAAATACACACAGACGCACATTTTATACGAACACAATAAATAAAACTGTATGGCCTTTGATGTGTCGAAACCGGTGGCCTGTACTACTGGAGGATAAGGATCACTGTGAAAGTTCGGATATTTAACCTCTTGTATAATATAATTGCAAAGTAATCCTAAAGGCAACAATCAAAAATGGAGGTAATTCATAATACAATAGTAAAAACCAACCTGAAATAAAATTTAAAATACTATAATGAATTACAGTTTAAAAACACTCTATTCACACCTTTTTTTAGTATCTCATCTGGGTCACACTTTTCAAAAGAAATTAGATTAGATCCCTCTTTTGACTTGGCTATAATAACATAAGCCCATGTACATATTATTTCTCCCAACGAACCAAATACCAGCGGCAAGGCGGATCCCAGAAGTGCCAAAACTGAGTGGGCACAATTTCCAGTGACATGTAGCCCATTATGAGGCCTGCCTCCCACGGTTGACCCTTGAGCCCGGCCCGGGGTCAACTGGTCAACTGTGGCCTCCCCCGCCACCGCTGACACGCTGTAGGGCTTATTAAAGCGGTCGTCATTCCTTGCGGGACTTCATTGACAGAAATTATAAATTGATAAAATTATTTGATATCCCTTTTCTACATATTTTTTGCAATGAATCACTTTTAAGCATTGAGCTTTACAAAGCCAATTTTTGTTCTTTCTGAATGTCAAGTGGAGGAAATTTTATGTCAAATCACAATATCACACAGAGCTCGTTCGTTCGTTTACTGGCCTTCTACACTGCCAGCTATTATTACAGAACTATCGATACACCCATTGTGAGAGCTGGATTATATTGTTTGATAATTGAAACACTTCTTGTCACGAGAATAAGTTTTAGTTAAAAATATGTGTTTTAAACCACGATCAGGATTGGCGACCAGTATATTCAGCGAAATTTAGCTTTTTAGCCAACTTTATTTGTAATTTGGAGCTCAACTGATTATATTTTTTTGTGCATATTTTCTCTATGTGAGCTTATAACATGTTTGCGAACATGTTCGTCACGAGAGGCAACTAAAGGAAAAAATAAAAGATTTGTAATGCCTTTGTTGCGGAGGTTTTTCTAGACCTTTATAAAAGGACCTATGTCCGTTTCTTATGTCTATACTATAGTATTATAGCCGTATTTTTACAAACGTTATCATATTCGAGTGAGTAGTTAGGACGTGAATGCATTATAATGAAAAAATACCCAAACGCAATATCACATTATATCACAATAATAGTACGTATAATAGCAGTTACAACTGAACTTGTACTAGAGATCGAAAATAATTTGAGACATGATTATAACTGATTTCAGGTAGACAAAGGTTAAAACTGCCCATTAATAGTAATGAGTTTCAGTTCTTTAACCTTTTTTATATTTAAAATGTGTATTAACAATAAAATGTTTGGTTTCAATTAGAAAAAAAACGAAAACGCAAAAGCAGTTTCACGGTTAAACGGGTTTCACACAGATGGTACCATCAGTAGTGAAAAGCCAATTTAAATTAAATGTTATGCATTTAATGAGAAAAAGAAAGAAAGAAAAAACAACGGTCGCTTTCCTGGAAAGGCGTGGTTTACACGTTTACAGAATGGTAATCTTCTGAGTTTAGTTTAATCACGTGGGCGAAATAATTTCGTGGGGATTCCCGACGAAGTTGTAATGGTGGGTGGTCTAATGAGTGCCACGTTTCGCTGATCACGTCCTCTACAGATATGATAGCGTCCTTACCGCTACGTGTTCTGCACTTCCACTGCCAAACTCGTTCTCGTCCTCCCCGTAACACTTCCGGCTTGCGGTATCCGGTTGTCAAGTACCCATGGAACCGACGTTTAAATAACATACTCCAATTTACAATATGAACAATTTTAAACCGAAGTAGCCTATTAGGCTTTTAATTTACTTTGACTACTACACTTTTAAGTAATTTTTGTTCGTTCTTCAAGTTTTAGCATAGGCCTACAGTGGGCGCAGATGGCGTAGAAAACTCAATCTAACGTTTAGCAAAATAAGTACTAATGCATTAAAAAATAAAAAATCACCTTTCTACTCCGGTAGTAATCATCACCGGCTTGGTAGTGAGTGAGTCATCAAGACATTATTGTTTGGTTCTGTTAAAAAAAAAATCTATTGATGTATGTTTTTAATGCAGTTTGTTTAATAGTATGGTCATTTTGTAAAATTTAACATCGTCAATAATTTCAATTACGATTCCAAAGTAAGAAGAAAATTTATTATCAACAATAGATCTCGTTGCCTAGCAAATGACAAATTTAAAATTTTCAATGCGAAAATGTATTAGGAGACTAGAGACTATTAGAAGTCCATACCTCTGTCCCAGTACAACTTTTAAACTTATGCTCGTTGGAAAGTTGTCATTAGAAACTGTTATAACTTGATATAAAAGTTAAACATATGTTTAATAATAAAAACTGAGCTTATGGCCAACTTAAAATATATTTGAATCACAAAAAGGTAGAAACGTTATAACATGTAGTGAACGCACCTGAGTACTACTGTAGACTGACGCTCCTTCCTTGTCCCCAAGGGTTTGAGGTTCTTATCTCTACATCCAAGTTGGACCTTGCTATTGCCTTATATGGTTATGTGTAGCTACTGCCTACAATCATGTTTTCTCTTGATCTTGGAGACTAACTAAATTAATATTCTTTTGCTCAGTTAAATAATTATTAAAATAAAATACTTCTTCATAACATTTCCTCCCCACAAAATAAAAAATGTCTTCTAACTATTTACACTGTGGGAGGTTCTTCAAGCTTCTTTTACAAATCCAATTTTTGAGGAATCCGACGAACCCTCTGCGATCGACGGAGCACCTCAGTATTTCCAGTAGATTCCGAGATTCCTGCAGGTGATCTCACTGGTGTTTTGGTTGGTGACCTATGTTGTTGTTGCAGTTTCTGTGGAGAATCATTAGGTTTCTTTACATCCGGGCTTGGCAAGAAATTTTCACGGGGAAAACGAAGTGTGATGTCATCTTCGTCATCTTCCTTAGTGGTGTCAGTACGAAGGTGGTCAACATGAACAAATCTTGTTCTACCATCAACCTTCACCAAATATGTAACTTGGCTTACCACTTTGCTTATGATGCCAGAATGCCATTTGACATCTTCATTCCTTACAGTTCGTACCAACACACGATCGTGCACGTTAAATGTGCGTGGTTTACCTCTGCGGTTATTTAAAATACTCACCATCTTTTCTTGCTTGATACTCATGTCATTTGCCAGATGTGGTTTTAAAAGACTCAAATGTGTTCTTGGCTTAAACTTTAACATGGTCTCTGCTGGTGTGATTCCAGTTGTGGAATGCGGAGTATTGCGATAACAAAATAGGAAAGAATCTATGCGATGTGATAGAGATCGGGTCGTCTTATGGGCAGCGTCGTGCATCATTTGCTTCAAAAAAGCATCCTTAACTGTTTGGACTGCTCTTTCAGCTAACCCATTTGATGGTGGATGGTAAGGGGGTGAAAATGTGTGATGGATTCCGTTTGACTCCAAGAACTTCTTAAATTCCTCAGAAGTAAACTGAGGACCCCCATCAGTAACTATAGTGCAGGGAAGACCAAATGTTGCAAAACAATGGCGCAGCTTCTCGATTGTTTTACTGGATGTTGTTGTTGGCATATAGAATACCTCGATCCATTTGGAGTGGCTATCAACTACTAGTAGAAAATCTTTGCCTTCAAAATGGGCAAAATCGAGGTGAATTCTCTGCCAGTTATGCTTTGGCCACGACCAAGGTTGAAGGGGAGCCAGAGTTGCAGACTTTCTTGTCACCTGGCAGACTTTGCATTCCTTAACCATTTCCTCTATTTCCTGGTCTATCTTTGGCCACCATACATAGCTACGGGCAAGTGCTTTCATTTTGGATTCGCCCGGGTGCTCGGCGTGAAGCAGTAGCAGAACTTCTTTTCTGTGGGTCGGTGGAATTACCACCCTACTTCCCCATAAAAGGCAGTCTTTGTCAGTGGACAATTGTAAAGACTTGTCAAGGTAAGGTTTCATCCTGTTGTCATCTACATGGTTGGGCCAACCATTATTGGTGTATTCCATTACCTTTGAAAGTATCGGGTCAAACTTAGTGGATAACCCTATCTCTTTATGAGTCACCGTCAACTGATCAGTATTAGAAAAAAAATTTATTTCTCCTTCATCTTCATCGGTGTTGGTGCACGGAAGGCGTGAGAGGGCATCCGCATTGGAAATTTCAATTCCCTTTTTGTAACGAATGTTGTAGTCATATGCAGATAGGGTGAGAGCCCATCGCTGTATGCGCGCAGCTGCTAAGGTTGGGACTGCTTTTGTAGGACCCAGGAGAAATATTAATGGTCGATGGTCAGTTACCAAGGTAAATTTCCGACCATATAAGAAATTATGGAATTTTTTTACAGCAAACAGGAGTGCTAAAGCCTCTTTTTCAATTTGGCTATACTTAGTCTCACACTTTGTCAAAGTCCGGCTTGCGAAAGCGATTGGACGCTCTGTCCCGTCCGGTAATTGATGTGCGATTACGCAGCCCACTCCATAACTTGAACTGTCACAAGTTACAACAATATCCAATTTAGGATCATAAGGCATCAAAACATTGTGCTTTAGTAAAAGCTTCTTACTTGCTTCAAAAGATTTTTGACATTTTTCACACCACTCCCATTTCACATTATTTTGCAGTAGCCTATACAGTGGGTGCAAAACTGATGACAAGTTAGGTAAGAATTTGCCATAGTAGTTCAGCAAACCCAAATATGATTTGAGTTGTGACACGTTTTGGGGCATGGGAGCGTCCACAATGGCATCAGTGAGCTCCTTACTCTGGTGTATACCATGTTGATCCAAAACATGGCCTAAGAATGTGAGACGATTTTTTAAAAACTCACTTTTGTTCGAATTTATTTTAATTCCATAATCATGAAGGCGTTTCAATACTGCATCGACTCTCTGAGTCATTTCTTGTACATTTTTTGAGTAAATCAAAATGTCATCCAAATAGGCCTTGGTACTTCCGAGACCTTGTAGAACCTTGTCCATAGTCGATTGAAATAGCGCTCCAGCGCTGGTAATACCAAATGGGAGGCGTGCATAACGGAACAGCCCTTTGTGTGTTGTAATGGTAAGCAATTCTTGGGAAGATTTACGAACCTTTAGTTGGTTGTATGCTGCCGACAAATCTAGCTTGGTGAAAATTTTAGCACCTGCAATGCTAGAAAAAATATCTTCAGGGTTCGGAAGCGGATAGTGATCTGTCCGAATATTCGGATTTAAAGTTACTTTGAAATCCCCACAAAGCCTCACCTTATTATTTGGTTTAGGGACAACCACCAGTGGTGTGGCCCAGTCTGACTGAGAAACGGGGTAAATGACCCCATTTTTCTGCAAATGATCAAGTTCATTTTCAACTGCTGATCTTAATGAATAAGGAACATTTCTCGATTTGCAAAAAATAGGTTTTGCATCAGCTTTCAAAACTATGTCAACTGACATATTTTTAATCTCACCAATTGACTCATCAAAAACTTCGGAATATTTCTTCTTAAATTCAGAAATAATACTATTAATTGGAACGGACTCACCATTTCTCAGCTGGTGAACGGCAAGGTCCTCTCGGTTCATACGCGTGACACGATTCCAGTCCAACTTGATCCTTTCAATCCAGTTTCGCCCCATCAGTGTAGGCTGTTGAGGTCCTGTGTTCTTGACGACCACCACAGGAAGCCGTAAGTCTCCGTCCTTAGTAGTCACGTTGACCTGGCACTCGCCCAATACACTTATTTTCTCTCCAGTATAAGTCTTCAATTTAACATTAGATGTACTTAAAGCTGGTAACACGCCCTGAAATTTTTCATAAAATACAGTATCAGGCATTACGGTAACCACTGCACCTGTGTCGATTACCATTTCAATTGGAACATTATTCAAACTCATTTCAGTTACAAAATTGTTTCCCTTCTTGTCATCACCTGCATAAGCAACAGTGTACAATTCACAATCTTGACCCTGCTCAGAGGATACTTCTTCCTCTGTTGTGTCAGAGTCACACATGTTTACCCTTCCATGGGGTTTACATTTAGGTCTAGACCTATTACTCTTATATTTGCACATATTAGCTAAGTGTCACTTCTTGTTGCAAGAAAAACAAGTTGCCTCAATATAAGAACAAGTCTTATAATCATGGAATTTACCACAGCGAAAACATTTTTGTTTCTGAGCATCCTTTGACATGTGGGGTTTTGAAGAAGTCGATTGACCTGCTCTGTAATTTGACTTCCGCTTAACAAAATTTACTTCGCCACTTGGGCCTGATTGAGTTTCAGGGTGAAGTGATTTTACATTCTTGTCAGCATTTTCAAGAACAAGAGAAAGCTCAAGAGCTTTAGAAAATTTCAATGAGCTACCCTCAGCAAGAAGCTTGCTTTGGATTTGAGAGGAGCGAAGTCCACATAAGAATCGATCTCGCAAAGCTTCATCGAGAAAATCTTCAAAGTTACAAGTTGAGGCTAACTTTTTTAGCCTAACAGAATATTCTGAAATACTTTCCCCCTCTTTTTGAAAAGCTTTATTGAAAATAAAACGCTCATAAGTAGTGTTTACTTTAGCCACAAAATGATTTTTCAATGCTTCAATCAAATAATCAAAAGTTGCCGTCGCATCCCCTATCTTGACAGGATGAATGAGATCTTTCAATGTTGTGTAGAGGGCAGGCCCCATAACAGAAATAAAGAATGAAACTTTATTTTCATCTTTAACAGAATTTATTTTGAAAAAATGATCAAGTCTCTCAGCATAATTTTCAAAGTTTTCCAAATCAGCATTAAACTCTGATATTTTTCCAATAATCTGCTTTGAACTCATTTTAGTGATTGAAAAAACATTTACTTACAGTTTTTTCCTGAATTGTGACAGTAAAGACCCATATCAATAACTTTAAAACTTTTCAAATAACACATAACCTCAATCACAATCAAAACAAACTGAGTACAAATTTATTTGCAGCAGATACGCTTTGTCACTGCTCCACAAATAATAGGATCACTTTAAATAGCAGTTCCAGCTACTTCCAATCAGTATTGGTATCCACAACCGCTTCTTGTAACAGTTACTTGAAACAGTTCCTGTGTAACTGATACTTTCTGCAACGTGCCTCTTCAACAAACTTGTGCAGGAAAATTTTCCAAACTTTACAAAATGATTTAAACACTTTAACACGAGTGGAATTCTTTAAAACACTTCGTCGCCAATTGTTATAACTTGATATAAAAGTTAAACATATGTTTAATAATAAAAACTGAGCTTATGGCCAACTTAAAATATATTTGAATCACAAAAAGGTAGAAACGTTATAACATGTAGTGAACGCACCTGAGTACTACTGTAGACTGACGCTCCTTCCTTGTCCCCAAGGGTTTGAGTTTCTTATCTCTACATCCAAGTTGGACCTTGCTATTGCCTTATATGGTTATGTGTAGCTACTGCCTACAATCATGTTTTCTCTTGATCTTGGAGACTAACTAAATTAATATTCTTTTGCTCAGTTAAATAATTATTAAAATAAAATACTTCTTCATAACAGAAACAGCAAACAGTTGTCATAACAATGAGTCTTTTGGCTGTCCACGAAGACAAATTTCCCTTCCTTCATTGACCGTTTATTTATTTATTATTGTTATTTATATAAACACCAGGGGACTGATGTTATCCTAATATCCATGGATCCCCCAGCACAGGAAAATAGACAGTCGGTTGGTTGGCTAGTTATAGGGAAGCCCGTCTATTTGAGAGTGAAAAAGAGTTGTCACAGGAGCATAGGAGTTAACACTATGAGTGGTCAATTAATTGTCCGTCTGCTGTCCCTTTTCTAGCTCTTCCTGTAAGCCAAACTGTATTTTATCCTTGACTTGACAGCATGATATTTATTTCATGAAAATTTCACTTTCACTTCAAATATGGGGGAGAGTTTAAGTTTACAAGCTTCTTTCAGTCTAACTGGTATCAAAAGTATTTCAACAGACTTTCCAAATTATTATTTATTGGACTACAATAAATTTAATATTTGGTTTTTAATTTAATTAGGTTAAAGGATAATTTAGGTTTATCAGGTTAAATTTTTAATCTGTAAAATATTGCCAAATCATTTTTTTAGTTAAGGCTAAACATTTTAAAATATAAAACTTATTTAAAATTATTATCAGTAATAAATAAATTGTATTGGGATATTATAATGTTAATGTTATAGGCCTAATGTGTTTGGTGTATAGCAGTAGAATATCAGAGTATACAGTGTTGTGTTTTACATCCTACAGAGAAAATGTATGCGATTTACATTATTTATAATATTTGATGGCAAACAATTTTAATTTAAAACCAAATATGCATTTGATTCGGTTGAATGATAAAACTTTTCCAATAAAAAATGTCGAGGGCCATGAAAAGTTTATGATTAATTAGGCTAATAAGAAGTCCAGTAACTTTGAGTTAGTAAACTTTTAATTAGGTGCGTAAACAACTTTGGGAATTTAAAATCCCTGGCAGGACAAACGACAAAAAACTGCCAAGTTTTGATGTTGTTAATTTTCATAGTACGAAGTGAAGTAAAATATTTTTTGCCTAATAATATTTTAATCAATAGAAGCACAACATTTACTTGCACTATCATTGATTATTTCTTGAACAAAATACTTCAACGGATAAGCAGTTATAGCCTAATGCTTTCAAATTAGTTGAGAAAAATACAAAAACTACTACATACTGAATTATTATTTTCTAAGTTTTTCCAGACACGTATTGATAACTCTAGATACCTTTTGGCCGATCTTCGTGATAAAATGCAATTGTAAAACTATTATTTATTTAAGTTCATAATTAATAGAACTGCATTTAAAACTTTGTATTTAATACATCATTATTAAAATGTTCTAGTTATTCCAGGACACCTTCAATAAATGGCAGCCCCGTAAACCATTTACCAGACGAAGCGATCAACAGCCGAGCCCCTGGAGACTTACACCGCCAATAAATAAGCCTCAAGCGGCAGTTGATTTGATTTGTGCCTTCTGAAGGCTGCAACAGATTTTGCTCAATACTTCAAGACCAGAGATTGTTGGATTCTGTACGGCAATTCACAAGCATTTTTGGCCACTCTTAAATAACGACGAGATTATAAAAGGGCAGTGCAAATAATGTTACAGTGGAAATAGTTATTGGTAAAAACGTAGCTATAAAATGTGTCGGCAATAAATTAGCTCATACATTACGAAAGTGAAAATTGCATGTTAAATTACCAATTGATAATTATATTTGTTTGGACAAACATATAGTTTTTGGAAAATGTACTGTCGAATATTTTAAAATTATTCATGCTACTTAAGTTAGTGTGAGGAAATATATTTTTATTTTTTATTTTCCGCCTTTTGAACCGGAAGATCATAATTTTTAGAAATAATGTTCTAAACTGATTTAGAGAGTTTTCAAGGAAGCCCCCTCACTTTACGGGCGTTGGAAGCAAATTACTTCCTTTTATGAAGGGCATAAACTGGACTAAATTCTCTCTGTTTCCTCTCTACCTAAAGATTATTTGCTGAAAAATAACCTACTTAGTACAATGATACAGACGAAATAACCCTTATACTTGAAATTGAAAATTGGCACATTTAACTAGAAGTAAGTTACTAAGCTCAATATCATAGGCCTATAACAAATCGTTATGACAGTGTGTATGTATATTGCTTAGGAATTAGATTTTTTTTGTCTTTTTGAAGTTTGACTAAGCGAAATTTTAATCAGCTTATCATATTTTAAATTTCGTTGAATAAAAAATATTAATACGTAAATTATTATACCGTATTATTTTAGTGTTATAATATTTGAACAAAAAATTATTTGAGTTAAACAAACCTTTTCAGTCATATCTGATATTCAATAAAACTATCTAAATAACCATCTGGAGTTAGTGTTACGAGACAGGCAGGATACTTTATTTAATTTCAATAGCATAGAAATACTGTATACAAAAAATATCACTATAAATTAGGCATAGGAGAAATTTAAATTTACGTCCATAGCTTTCTTATATTATGTATCTAGCAAAGCATAGTGGTGGTGCAGTAGAGGGCCGGAAAATTTTCTATTCAATTCATATAAATCAACTGCAAGACTAGTCCTAATCCCATTTTTTATTCATTCTATCTGCAAATCAAACTATTTATCTATTAAATTTTAATAGAACACTTACATAGTCACCTTAACTACTGTTTTTATTGTTAGTTAATTATACCTAAGTGTGATGCAGTATTATTTCTATTAGGTGTAGTAATAAATCACGCTAAACATAATGTTTGCTTCGCGGGGTGGGTAGTGACGTAAACACCCCGTCCCGTGCAATATCGCAGCTCAGATTAGCTTATTCTACCCGCTTTATACTCAGCTCGTAAATTTCCGAGAAACACAATCTACTTTGGCTTTATTGCCTATGTAAAGCGGCTTTCTGATAATAAAAAACTTACTGCCAATAGGATGAGTACGGATTTGGTGCGGTTATGGGGTTTTATCCGGTTATACGTTTTATTTCGGTCATTTGTTGATGTGAGGAACAAAATCAATATTTGGCGTGGTCATCAGTTTAAAACCGTATTCAAGTTTTAGAGTAAGATAAGATGTTTTTATTTGCAATCGATGCTTTAACATTTTTCAAGGTCTAGATAGAAAAGGGAATAAAAGGCAGAACATTTAGAAGAAAGAATTAATGTTATAAGGTAAACTGTTTGTTGTTGGAGTTTATCTATAAGCAGGTAAATAAATATAAAACAAGGCTGATGGAATGTGATTATAATCGTGATATGTATTAGTTCTTAACTTTAACTATGTAAAAAATCTACACTTTAAAAAATATTAAATGTATTTATTTATTTTAACGGCATACACAATTTTACAATTCATGTGTAATGACTAAATCAAGATTGACTATAACTAAGTAAGGAATAACTAAGTTAACGGCAACAATATCAACAACATTATATTAGGAACATAACAACAATATTAGATCAAACAACAACATTAATAACAACAACCAGCAAGTTAACAACAATAGATGTCAATACAATATAAACAAGAAATGAAAATTTAATATAAAAAGAAAAACATTGCTTTTATGATGAACAATAAAATCCAACAACCTATTAAAACAGTACAACTATTAACAACAATCGAGAACAACATTACAGCAAGTATACGAAAGCAACAACTGATTGGTTCATAATAATGGTTAGTAGTGTGTTTTGGTCACTTTTAAAACCGGCCACGTGCCCACGGAGCCACGTGCCGCGGCAGCTGGCGCCAGCTGCCATGTCACATAGCTTCCGGTGGGGGTTAGAGGGTATATATGAGATGCTGTAGTTATATTTTATGCCATATAGGTTGGGGTGGAGATGGCGATAGTGTTGGCGTTAGGGTGAAGTGAATTTGCGCATAAAATTAAAATTAAAAGTTAGTTCAAAATTGAAATTCGTCGGTGTTAACGAAACTCTAACAGTTGAAGAAAAATTAAGAGTTAGTTCAAAATTGAAAATTTTGATAAAACACAGATTTTGAAAAACTTGTCGAACACAGTCGATAGGTGTAACAAGTTTAAAGTTGTTGAATTGTAACATAGAATGCAAAATGTTGTAAATAACACTATCATCAACATTAACCTGCGAAGTCTTTGAAGAGTATAATGGGTTAAAACTGTACTTCTTCCTAACTCTATTTAAATTAGTTCTACACTTTGAAATTGAAGGTTTAGAAGTACTTCGTAATATGTGTTGTGTTCGCAAAAGCTTTAATTTTAAACATTGTGCAGTCATCATAACCGATGTGTTAAGTTCAGAAGTTAAAAGAAGACTGAGATATAAAATGAAGTGTAAAAGAAATTGAAACAGAAAGCCAGAGTAGTAATTTTATAGGTCAGAATTTACGAAGGCTATTCCATGGATAATTCTAACCTCAAACCTAGTAAGTGAAGTAGTCATAACATAAAACTAACGAGAGATGATGACCGAGCGGATGCGAGGCAATGAATGTTTGTAGCGCGATAAACTACCCACCTTTATAGAGGCAATAACTCCAGCCAGATGGCGGCAGATGGCAAGCAAATGACTGGTTGACCGACTTTCACCTGAGTAGTAAGAGAAGTAGGGTTCTGTGTCTATCCCTACTCCTTGGGGTCAATGACCGACCGGAAAGGTCAATGACCTCCCCCCCCCTCCCCCCCCCCTCCCCCCCCCGAAAAAATGGAGCCCCCCCCCCTTCCCCCACTCCTTCCCCCACTCCTCCAGGTCAATGGCCGGTCACCACCGGTTGTTGACTTTATGTGGTGAAACCAGACTAAATATGGCAGCTGCCATGGATAATTCTAACCTCAAACCTGCTGCGCATGCAACAAGTTCTCCGGATCGGAATGAGTCTATGCTATGCGCATGCGCCTAGTCCTGTATTACTCACTTTAGCGCTACTGCACATGGATAATTCTAACCTCAAACCTTGGTTTTGTGTTGTTGAGCATGCGCCGCTCCCCACTCCTTTGCCTTTCTTTTACACTGCTGCGAATTGGACTGGATTGAACACTGTACTGTAGTGAAACAACTTCCCCCACTACTAGAGAATCCGAGGAGCGATACGAGCCTGATCTTAGCGTCAGTCGTCAACAAACTTTCATAGCGAAAGGTTGTTGGCGACTCAGCAAGAGGTTTCAAATATATAGTAGGCCTATATATATTTGAACTTCTTCTACTACGTTGCGTTTTTTAATGCAATGTAGTATGTGTGTGTGTGTGTGTGTTTAGTTTTAAGTTGTATTAAATTTAAGAAATAATTTGCGCATTGCGATGTTAGTTATAAGTTGGGTTTAGCATTAAGGTGTATTAATTTTAAGAGGTATTTAGCATTAAGGTGTATTAATTTTAAGAATAATGATGGTATTTGGTTGTGTTGAATTATTTGGTTTTTTAATAATGATGTGTTGTTAGTTTTAAGTGTTGCTAATAATAATTAATGTTGTTTTGCCTTACAGCTAGATGTTAGGGGGTAGATTAAATGTAAATTCAGAAGTTCGGTTGAACTTCACTTAGAAGGGGTGGGACATCCGCAAAATGCGGACTAGGTTTTTGCATTTTGTTTAGGAATATAATGGGTGGGATTAGTTTGGGTGGGGTTAGAGTTGCGTTTCTGCATTAACTGTTCCAGTTTCCCTGAAATTAATGGTTACGCTTTGATGCGGACAGGAAGTTACGCTTTGATGCGGACGGCCCAGGGACCTCCCTTGCAGAACGTAACTAGTGGGTTGGGAGTGGGAACCGTTAGGCAAACAGGGTGGTCACCTTGGATCATTATAAATCTTGAATGACCTTGACCCACTTTTAGAAGGGTCAATGACCCCCCCCCCTCCCCCCTCCCCCCCCCCCTTCCCCCCTCCCCCCCCCGAAAAAATGGAGTCGATTCCCCCCCCCTTCTCCCACTCCTACCCCCACTCCTTCCCCCACTACTCCGGGTGAACGACCGGTCATGACCTGAAAAAATAAAATGGCTATAACTTGATAACGGATTGACGGATTTGGACAAGCGATACATCATTGAAAAAGTCTATGTAAGACAAACATTTTGGTAAAAGAAGAATTTGGTTATTTTATTTTAGTCAAAAGTTATGCGAATTATTTTAAATAAATACCTTCTCTTTCCCCTTTTCCCCCACCTCCCAGGTCAATAATCAGTCTCGGCCAGCTGCTACCCCTCTCATTTGCATATTGTTATAAAAGACGCACCGACTGCGGCTAACATTTCATTCTGATTCCAGACGTTACGCTGCGAACTTGGAGCCACAACCATGTCATCTCTGCCAACTACAACTTCTACTTTAACTTCTACTTCTACTTCAACTTCTACTACGGCTGTTACTGCACCTAAGAAAACTCTTCGTCTGAAAAATCCTCCTGACTGGTACAAGAAGCAACTTGGATACCAACCTTCAACTTCTGGAGCTATTCTTCCGCCAACCAACACTTCTAGACTTCGCAGTATTTTTTCACCACCTTCACCTTCGCCTTCAAACGACTCCGCACCACCATCAACTATGATGCCGCCACCGCAGAAGCCAGTTCCCCGTCTTAATACCCCTTCAATTGAAACTATTGTTCATCGCCTTAGTACACCCATCATCCCACTATCACCATTGCCTCCTACCCCACCACTTACTATGCCTGAAGACCACACATATCATAAAACTAAATCCACTAAGCCTACTCCCAAACCTGCTCCTAAGCCTGCTCCTTCAGAGCAATTTCAATTATTACAAGAAGAGCGTCGTAGGGCATTTAGCCGTCCCACTACTTGCCCTGAAGTGCTCACTAGGGGAATTAAGAAAGGATCAGCTTGTGGTAGGAAATGTGTTAAAAACGAAAGTTTTTGCCATGTACATGTCGTAAAACACCTTTCTGAACCACAACTGACAGAAACCCCCACTATTGAATACCAATCCAAAATTATTGGTGTGAAAGGAAATGGGCTTAAGAGAGGTTGTGTTTATTTTTTTGAAAGTGTTATTGACAACGAACACATTTTGGCAAGTTGTAATGGCGAAAAATATAATATTAAAGTAATTGAATCCTTGCGCAAAGAGAAATCTGTTTATGAGTTAGACTCTAAAGACTATCTCCTCAGACACAAAGTGGATGGTATTACAAGGTGGGGGCATAGAAAGTAAATTCACATAGTTTTTTTCCAAATTGTTGCTTAAAAATAATGGGGGAGAAACACAATGCGTTATAGCGTTGTGTTTCTCCCCCATTATTTTTTAATACTCTAAGTCTTGTGACCTACTAACCTACTTCCATCCGAGTAGTAAGAAAAGTACTTCCCCCCACTCCTTTGGGTGGATGTCTGGTCACGGTCAGCTCTTACCCCTCATTTGCATACTATTATAAAAGCGGAGCGAGCGTTGGTCACTCCTTCATTTTGCTTCTACACGTTGCTCTTGTCGTTTCGTCTCTGCTGTTTACAATATTTCTTGCTTCAAAATGCCTCCTCATCTGAATGAAAATTTTAATTCTTCTGAAATTTTTGATGTTTTTGAACAATCTGAAGACACTTTAAGTAACAACAGTGAAAGTGAAGATGATGAGGACGATGATGATTATACTGTTGAACTTAGTGAAGAACGTAAAGTTATAGCAATTGATCCACAATTTCCATTTGATACAATAGAAAAGTTTATGGCTGAAGCTAATAAATGGTTGGACTCAGGATGTTATGTACGAATTGACTCTTTTATATTGTATGGTGATAGTCATTCTTTCCTTGTCACACCAAATGATAGAGACCGCATGTTGCAGTGGGCACAATCTATGATGGAGTGCTATGAACAAGGTGTGGACACTGGCGGCTATTTTCTTGCACAACTAGTGTAATAACAAAATTACCCTTCCCCCACCCTACACCCTATCCCTTTCAAATCCTATAAAGAAGGGGGAAAGGAGTGGGGATTATAAAATGGTGGGGGAATGTGTATAAATGCAGGTTGTTTGAAGAGACCTTTATTATTGTGGCTTTAGCAGAAACAACATGGAGTTTAAATCTTCAGCAAAAATAAGGAACAACATAATAAAGAGAGAAATTCGCAAGAAAGAAAAGATTGAACTTATAAAATTACAACTTATAATTCCTTCCATTGAAATTGGATGTAGCAAAATGAAGACTTTGGTGAAAACTAACGAATATTTGTTACAATTGCTAAAAACAATCGAAGAGTTGAAGAGCAAGAATGGACATTCTACATAGTAAAATTTGAACATTTTAATATAAATAAGTAAACCCAAAAAAGTAGATGTAGAATAGAGAGCGAGGAATAGATCACTTTGTGGTAATGGACTAACATGCCACTTAGTGCTCTATTCCTTGTTCTCGCGTTAAATTGGATTACCTTGACCTATTTGTTCGACTGTTAGAATTTGGTTAACACTGTTGAATTTCAGTTTTGAACTAACGTTTATTTTTGTTCAACTGTTAGAGTTTTTTTAATACTGTCGAATTTTAGTTTTGAACTAATTTTTAATTTATGCGAATTTTTAGTTCAACTTTAGTTAATTTATGCACAAATTTAGTTTAACCAAGTGTCTGTGCTGTAGCCATTTCCACCTAAAAGTAACTACAATTAGTTGGGTGGGGGAAAGTTTGTTAAAGCTTGAATATAAAGAAGTATAGGCCTATACTAAAACTCCAATGGGAATAAAGAACACGAATGAACAATTAGTTTGTAGAAGGTTAATATTTTTGTTCAAAATGTTTGATTTCCTTGGATAGTGAAGAAGATGAAATAGTGGTGGGGGAACCGTTATAAAAGGAGGAACATGAGAGCCCATTTCATTTCTTGGTGAAATTTCGAAGAGTAAACATCTCAACATGTATTGTTGCGATAAATGTTCGGAATCGTTTCACGATGAAATTCTATTAGACTGTCATAAAGAACTAATTCACAACAACCCAGAAGAAAAACAAGAACAAGAACAAGAACAAGAACAAGAACAAGAACAACAAGAACAACAAGAAGAACAAGAAGAACAAGATGAAATAACTGCAACATCTTCAATTACTTTACCGAATCTACAAGTATTTGCATTACCCGGTAAAGTAGGTAGTAATGCATCATAAGATTCAAAATGAAAACTTAAAGCTAGAAGAATTTATTAGAGAAGCAAAACCAATTGTAAGTAAAACTTTAAAAGAAGAATTGAAAAGATTGAACTTTCTTAAATTTGGTTTACTACTAGAAGCTATGTTTATAAATGTACAAGAAGAATTATCACCAAGAGGATTCATAACAAAAAACCGAACCATTATGGAAAGTTCAAACATTGATTCAATAGTAGAAAACTGTATAGAAGAAATATTAACAAAAATTCAGGAACACGAAGGAAGAGGATCCGGATGGAGTCTTACAAGTATTGAAGTATTAGATATAAGAGTTCATAAACATGGATATGGACTAATGGGATCTAGTTACATTCCTTTGCCCAAAAGAATTAAGGATACAAGATCATGTATTAATGTGAAAAATCAAGATAATGAATGTTTTAGATATGCGATGACATCTAAGTTTGTACCAAATCATTTTGATAAACCTAACCAACACTATGAAAATCAAAGACATAGGTACAATTTTCAAGGAATTACTTACCCTGTATCACTGAAAGATATATCAAAATTTGAGAAGAAAAATCCTGGTACATCTATCAATGTTTTTGCATTAGATAGTTCAAACAAAGTGTATCCTTTACGTGTTGTAAAAGAAGAGCTACCAGATCATACGGATTTACTACTACTAACGCGAGGAGATGTGTCTCACTATGTGTACATAAAGAAATTCGACTCTCTTGTTAACAAGCAGCTTTCTAAAGCTCGACACAGAAAGATAATTTGCAAGAGATGTTTTAATTTTCAACGAGAAGGAAGACAAGGAAGAGAATGGTTACAAGAGCACAAAAGGCTATGTAACAATAATTATGAAGCAAAGATTAATTTACCTTCGGAAAACAGAGCATTTGTTACATTTCAAAAGGTTCATCATCAATACCGTATCCCTATAGTTGTATATGCGGACTTTGAATCAACACTAATTCCTATAGAAGATGAAAATTGTGAAGCTAGAAAAAGTGTCAAATATCAAATGCACAAACCAAATAGTTTTTGTTTAATGGTTAAATCAACATTATCAGAAGAACATTTAAACAGATATGGATTAACTTCAGAACCTCTAGTATATCGTGGTGAAAATGTAGAAAAAATATTTCTTGATCACTTATGTTCAATAGCTGGAAATGCACAAAGATTATATACAAATATTGTACCAATGAAACCGATGGAGGAAGAAGAAGAAATTCAACATGAAAATGCAACTCGATGTTTCTTATGCAAAAATGATTTTACTATTGAGAATTATAAAGTTAAAGATCACGATCACCTCACAGGTTATTACAGGGGTGCTGCTTGTAATAAATGCAACTTGAGCTATCGTTTACCACTATTTATTCCTGTGGTTCTGCATAACCTCAGTGGGTACGATGCTCATTTTATAATACCTGAACTAGGAAGAGACGACGGTAAAATCGATGTGTTAGCTGAAACTTCAGAGAAGTTCATAAGTTTTTCCAAAGAAGTTGGAAACATGAAACTAAGATTCTTGGACTCCTACAGATTTATGCCGTCGAGTTTGTCCAAACTTTCAGAAAATTTAAGGAAACAAGATTTCATCGAAACAAAGAAGATTGTAAATAACGACAAACTGGATTTGGTACTTCGGAAAGGTGTGTTTCCATATGATTACATAGACAGTTTAGAAAGATTTAATGAAACATCACTTCCGGCTAAAGAAGAATTCAAAAGTAAACTTTATGACATGGACATATCTCAAGAGGACTATGATCATGCATGTAAAGTATGGAATGATTTAGGATTTAGAACATTGGGAGAATATTCAGATTTTTATGTTAAATTGGATGTAACTTTACTATGTGATATAATGGAAGAATTTAGAAATACATGTTTTGCGGCATATGGATTGGACCCTCTTCATTCGTACACTTCACCTGGATTAGCATGGCAAGCTATGTTGAAAGAAACAAATTGTAAAATACAACTTGTTACTGATATAGATATGGTTATGATGTTAGAGTCAGGAGTTCGAGGGGGATTGACGCAAAGCGTTACACGACATTTCAAGGCGAACAACAAGTATCTGCCCGATTATGATGCATCAAAACCAACAACATTCCTGGGTTATTTTGATGCAAATAACTTATACGGATGGGCAATGTCGAATCCCCTTCCATATGATAATTTTAAATGGATAGATCCAGAATCGATTGGAAACATAATGGATATACCGAAGCATGGTGAAACTGGTTACATTTTTGAGGTTAATTTTGAATATCCTGAACATCTTCATGATCAACATTATGATTTACCACTTCTTCCGAAGACTGAAATTTCCCCTACTGGAAGATGGCCAAAATTAATGATGACTTTAACCGACAAGTCTCGATATGTTGGACACTACTGGATGATACAACAAGCTTTAGACTTAGGATTGAGAATTACAAAAATTAATCGAGTACTACAATTTTCTCAATCTTGTTGGTTAAAACCTTACATCGACAACAACACAAGAAGAAGAGCCACCGCTACATAAAGTTTTCAAAAAGATTTTTTCAAATTAATGAATAACGCAATATTTGGCAAGACTTTGGAAAACAAAAGGAAACATAAGGATATCAAATTGGTAACTGATCCAGTAAAATTACAGAAATTGGTGCAACAACCAAACTTTGGTTCATCTATAATTATTAATGAAAATCTAGTTGTTATTTCCATGAACAAGAAGTCAGTTACAATGGATCGTCCTTTGTATCTTGGAATGTCAATCTTGGATATTTCAAAAACACATATGTACGAGTTTCATTATAAGAAGATGGTTAACTATTATGGAAGAGAGAACATTGGTATTGCATATATGGACACGGATGCACTAATTTACTGGATTAAAACAAATGACATGTATGAAGATCTACGCACCTTTATATATAAAGATGATTTCGACTTTTCCGATTATTCTTAGGATCATCCAAATTACGACTATGACAGAAATAAGAAAGTATTGGGAAAATTTAAAGATGAAACAAATGGTGTGCCGATGATGGAAATTGTAGCATTAATGTCCAAACTGTATTCATTTCAACTGTACATAAACGAGAGGAACGAACATCAAGTCACGAAGAAGGCCAAAGGAATAAAAACTTCTTTCCTGAAGAAGAACGTACAGTTTGAACATTATAAAAGATGTTTGTTTGAAAATGTTGAAACAACTGCAACGTTCAACACTATTAGAAGTTATAATCATCAACTTTTTAGTGTCAAACAAACAAAGTGGGCATTAAGCTACAAAGATGACAAGCGCCATATTTTAGAAGATAAAATTAATACTTTACCATTCGGCCACTACTCTCTAAACCATATCGACCAGTAAACCTATTCTTCGTCCTCTACCTTCTTCCTTTTTCCTTTCCGTAAAGAAGAGGGGACATGGCAAGCCCAATGCCATGTTCCCTCTTTTTTACACTAATATGAAATGGCCTTGACCTATATTCAAACTATATAAATGAGAATAAACTATTTTATGGATCAGTATTTTTACATGCGGTGTACAAGCAACATCTGAAGATGGAAAGTGTGAAGGACAAGATTGTAAATGAACTACATAAACCAGCAAGAAGAAGATTTCCAAGAAGAAGTACAATCATTAAAGGAATGAATGATCTTTATCAAGCTGATCTCATTGAAATGATACCGCACAGTAAATTAAATAAAGGATTTAAATATATTTTAACAATTATAGACTGTTTTACTAAAATAGCTGACGCTTTTCCATTGAAGGATAAGACTGGTAAAAGTGTTACAAAAGCTATGGAAACCACAATACAAAGAAATAAATTTAAAATTAAACATCTACAGACCGATGATGGAAAAGAATATTTTAATAAAGACTTTGGAGCTTTGATGAAGAAATATCAAATAAATCATTATTCTACAAATTCTGAAGTTAAAGCTTCAATAATTGAAAGATTCAATAGAACATTAAAAGGTGCGATGTATAAACAATTTTCAAAACGAGGATCATATGTGTGGTATGACATATTACCACAACTTATAAAACAGTATAACAACAAATATCATCGTACCATTGGAATGAAACCTATCCAGGTAAACAGTGCTAATGCGAAAATTGTATTACAACGCATTAAAAATAATACAACACCGAAATTGGAAAAATTGCAACCAAAGAAGTTCAAGGTCAACGATAAAGTTCGTATAAGCAAATACAAAGGTGTATTTAGTAAAAGATATCTACCAAATTGGACTAATGAAGTATTTACAATTTATAAAGTGCAACCAACTATACCTGAAACCTATTTATTAAAGGATAACAAGGGTGAATTACTTCAAGGTGGATTCTACGGACACGAATTGTTGAAATCAACAGTTGGTGATGTATATCTTGTCGAGAAGATTTTACAAAGGAAAAAGGATATGGTTAAAGTCCGGTGGTTAGGGTTTGATGAAAGTGAAGACTCTTGGATTCCTTCAAAAGACTTAGTATAGTTGTTTAATAGCTCATTGTGTGTTTAACCTTTATACAAGATGGAGATTGTACAACAAAAAGATCGATTTAATATCAATAACATTGATGAATTGACAGTTGACAATGATAAGTTAAATCATGGAAAACATGGTGAATTACTACCAAATACGATAAGATGTCTAATAACTGGTCCTTCAAATTGTGGAAAAACTAATGTTGTTTTTAACCTTATAACTAATCCTAAAGGATTGCGTTTTAACAATATATACATTTTTTCAAAATCATTGCAACAACCAAAATATCAATTATTGGATAAAGTACTTGCAAGTGTACCTGAAGTAAATTTTTACAAGTTTAATGCCAGTGAAACAATTATGCAACCAAATGAAGCAAAACCATTTTCTATTTTTATATTTGACGATGTTTCTTGTGAAAATCATGACACAATAAGGAATTATTTTGCTATGGGAAGACATCATAATATTGATAGCATTTACATTGGTCAAACATACAGTAAAATTCCAAAACAACTTATAAGAGACAATGCAAATATGTTGATCATCTTCAAGCAAGATGAAACAAATTTAAAGCATATATATAATGATCATGTAAATGCGGATATGCCATTTGAAAAATTTAAAGAGATGTGTGGCAAAGCATGGAATGAGAAATATAGCTTTCTCGTTATTATGAAGGAAGAAGATATTAAAAATGGTAGATATCGTATAGGGTTGGATAAATTTGTATTTATGCGTTGAACTACCGATGCTACATCTAGTTACACGTTGAACTTCACAGTGTAAACATGGTGAATCAAGAAAAACTATTGAAAGAAATAAAATCACTCAGTGATTCTATTAGGATGAAGAATCGTGCATTGAGGATGGGTTTAAGTGAAAGAGAAGAATTTCTAGAGACTACATTTAAACCTATTGAGGAACCTTTAAAACAGATATCAGAAACTATTGGTAAACCTCGTTATGAAGGAGATGTTTTACTACCAGTTTCTAAACAAGAAGTACAAGCATTAAAAAAAGAAGAAGATGATGATTCATACACAAGTGCTAGTGAGCAAGAAGAAGCAAAAGAAGAAGAAGAACCAATTGTTGAAAAGGGAGAAGAACAGCCAATACCTGAAGCTGAACAATCTATTCCAAATTTAACTCAATTGAGTAGCGATATATTACAACATGGACCTCTTGGAAGAAAATATATAATGAAAATGCTACATGACATGAAATCAAACCCGAATTTGAGTAGATCACACATATACGGAGCAAGAATTGATGGGAATGAATTAAAGATTGGTGATTCAAAGCTTGAAATAACTCAAGACGATTACATCATTATTGGTGAGCATAGATATAAAGGAACAAAAGGATTATATGAATTAATTTTTAAAAATATACCACTAAGATATTCATCCAAAGATTTAAGTGTTTTTAAAGAGATTTTACAAAATACTAACGCTCATAAGAGAAACTACTTAAAGGATGCAATGATTAATCGTTCACGTGCAACAAAATATAACATTGTTATAAAAAAGTTGTTTCCTCCACGAAAATTGCCCACATTACGTACTGCTCCAGCGGTGAGACAACCACTGAAAAGAAAATCTTTATCACTTATAGATTTATCACTTCTTGAACAACATGGTAAAAAGAGTAAAGGAGATACTTCAACCTCTGGTAAAGGATTGATGAAAAATCTATACAATACAAATGTGATTTACTACAACGACATCAATAAATTGGTTGACCGAATGAGACTATTGCATGAAGCCATGGAAGCCGGTCATACGGGTTTGAATAATGAATGGGTGGCTCTAGTTGATGAACTTAGGAATCGTGGTATAGTTGTATAATTGTCCGCGGATATAAAAGAGTTGCAAGCGTAAGACGTATCAGTTCTAACATGAGCGTCGACAAGTTCGGACGGTACTCCGCGTTAGGAGTGCAAGTTGGAGAAGACAGAAAAAGAAGTGGATTACCGCAAACACCTGAAGGTGACTATAGCATAAGTAATAAACGTTTAAAACTAGTTAAAGGTCCAGAAGAAGATACTGATGGAGCAAATTTAAAGACAGTAAAAGAAGCTACTTCAACATCATTGAAATTACATAAGAATACTTACGATGTTAAATCACATAGAATAATTAATGTTGGTAAACCAACTGAAGGTTCTGATGCAATTACTAAAGAGTACTTATCATCTGAACTTTCAAATACTTTAAAATTGCAATGGGGTAATAACTTAAAAGATGGACAAACGTATGATGCTGGAAATTATAGAATAACCAACGTGGGAAATCCCAAAAATGATAAAGATTCAGTTAATAAAGAATATTTACATTCTATAATACCGGAAAAAACTGAACATGGATTTTCTTTTTATAAATTTATTATAAATGACATTGGATACCCAAAGGAAGACGGTGATGCTGTAAACCTAAAATACATCAAGGACAACTGTATTTTACAAGATGTTAATGGAATTGATTGTCATGGTAAAACATTGACAAATGTAAAGTTTGGTTCTCAACCAAAAGATGCTGTTACTATGGAACAATTATCTAAAGAATTAAAAAAGGAAACATCAAATTTTGTAAAACATGAAGATGCCGTGTTAAAGCGGGGAGATAAATTTATACATGGAAATAAAAAGTTTGATTTAATGCAAGGAAAAAATGATGAATGGGATGCAGGACATAAAACAATAACAAATGGAAGATTTGGTATAAAAGATTCAGATGTACCTCTTATGGTACAAACATTAATTGCAAGTGGTGGTAGATTAGGTACATACGATGGTCGTAATAGAAGAATAAAAAATATTTATCCTGGTTATGAAGAAGATGATTGTGTTACATTGAAACAAACAATAACTTGGGATAAACACTTTGGGACCAAATATGATGCAAAGATGAAGAAAATAATTAATATTTTACCAGGTGAAGATTCAAATGATGCTGCTACTATTGGACAAGTCATAACAACATCAAAAAGTGATTCAACCGCATATACTTGTAATGATAAACGTATTATGCAGTTACAAGATCCTCAACATCCGAAAGATGCTGTAACTTTAGATTGTTTAATAAGAATAGTGGGTAATTTACTTATTGATACCCACAATCATATAGCTAGTACAACGAGTCATGTGATGATTCAACCCGATGAACGAGAAGCTTGGATTAAAAATAGAATTATAAATCAGTATATAATTAATTTGAATAACTAAGTCTTTAAATATAAAAGATTTTGCACAAGTTATTCATTTGTGTAAAGTATCTCGTGGAGTAAACACGCCAGTTATATAAGACAACATAATGAAGACCGTATCGCTCAGTCATCGTCAAGACAGCGGACGTGGACAGACGCGGACAGAGGACGTGGTATAACATCAGCTGCATTATCCCTGCTTAGACGGATTCCAGTTGGTGCTGTTGTAAATCGAACGATAGACGCTTTACCATACGAATTACATCTGCCCGGAGGTTATCAATATTGTGGACCTGGAACTAAGTTGGCAAAGCGTTTAGCAAGAGGAGATCCTGGAATTAATAAATTAGATCAAGCTTGCAAGGAACACGATATAGCATATTCAAAGTATAAAGATTCAACAAATAGATCAATAGCAGATAAAATTCTAGCGGAAAAAGCTTGGCAAAGAGTAAAATCAAGTGACGCAAGTATTGCAGAAAAAGCATCGGCTTGGGCAGTAACTACAGCCATGAAGACGAAAGCAAAGTTAGGTGGTGGAAAACGTCGCAGAGGAAGACCTGCAAAGAAAGGCGCTCCCAAAAGAGGTGGAAACATTAAAAAAGGACGTCGTAGAACTCATAAGGCAAATGTAAAGAAGACTTCTGTTTGGCAAATGGTAAAAAACGGAGCAGGTTTATACCTAAGACCATACCGTGTGTATTAAATAAGAAGAGTCAATTGATAATTCCAAATAAAGCCTTAACAAATCATCAGTTAAATGATTATGTAAAATGTTTGAAAATACCATTCTTTCGAGGAGTTTTTATGAAAGATGCATTACCAACTAAAATATGGAAAAATGAAACTGGAATAGTAAATTTGGATTCCACCTATGGTCCAGGTACTCATTGGGTATGCTATAAAAAGCTTGGACAAACCGTTTACTACTTTGACAGTTTTGGCAATCTACCACCGCCAAAAGAACTTCAACATTATTTTCGAAACTCAAAAAACATTTTTTACAATTACAAAAAAGAACAACCTAACAATACTGAAATATGTGGGCATTTATGTTTGGAGTTTCTAGCGAAAAGTGTCAGTCAGCTTTAAGATGTCATCGTATACAGTGTCATTGAGTGGAAATTCATCCACATTGAAAAGTACGCTGTTCCCAGCATTGCGTCTATCCAAGGAACGATTATGGGAAGCGGCATTACTTGATTTGACTACCTACAACTCAATTCCCAATGTTACGGAAGGGAAGAACAATTTACTACATTATTATGAAACTAAGGATGCTGCAGGAAAATACTCAGAATTGAAAATAATTACATTTCCTACTGGAGCTTATGAAATTGATGATATAAACCAATTATTACAGAAACAACTCGGAGAAGACAATATTACCGTTAAAGGAAACAATAATACTTTAAAAGCAGAAATAACTTCAAAATATTATATTGATGTCAGCTTGGAACAGTCGATTGGCAGTTTACTTGGATTTACAGATACAAAAAAGAAAATCTTAACTCCTGGAACTACTCATTCAGGTGATTCAACTGTAACAATATTGAAAGTAAATAGTATCGATGTCACGTGCAACATTATACACGGATCGTATAGAGATGGAGTTAATCAACATATTTTAAATACATTTTATCCAACAGTGGCTCCCGGTTTTAAAATTGTTGAGAAGCCACAAAACTTGATATACCTACCGTTAAACACCAGTTTCATTTCAGACATCGTACTGAACATATTGGATCAAGACGGTCATAGTGTTGACTTTAGAGGAGAAACAATTACTATACGGATACACATCAGAGCAGCAACATAAAAGTCAACATGGGATTATCATTTAAACCGCAACGGAAGAGTCGGGAGCTCAGTAGCTCCTCAACATTGGAAGAGTTAACATCGGACAACATTCGTTTTCTACAGAAGATTGGATTGAAACTTAACAGCGATTGATATCCTGGATATATCTCAAGGACCAACGTTCGACGAAACACTATGGGAGAAGGAATATCACACGCACAACCCTTACACTTCATCAAAATTAAACAATAACGATGAAATAAGGATCCCCATTCAACAACAAGATATTTACACTTTACCGTGTGAAAGTTACTTGTACATCGAAGGACGGGTATTAAAATTGGATGGAAAAACTGCTTCAACAGTTCCTTTTATAAATAACCCGATGGCATATCTTTTTGATGAAATAAGATATGAAATATCAGGGGTGACGGTTGATTCAACAAAAAAGGTTGGTTTAACAACGACATTGAAAGGATTAACATCATTAACACCGCATGAGAAGAATTCAATAGTCACCGCCGGATGGATTGCCCCCGATAAAGACCCTATAACACCAGCTTCCAACGGTCACTTTGATTTTCATGTACCTTTACGATTGCTTTTGGGATTCGCTGAAGATTACAAACGGGTAATAATAAATGTCAAACAAGAATTAGTATTACTCAGATCTTCAACTAATAAGGACTTGATACTTGCAGACCCTGCAACTACGGAAGATAAACTGGAATGGCAACTACAGTTGGATAAAGTTGTTTGGAGCCTCATGTAAGATTGGCTGATGAACATAGAATCCTATTATTGAGAAAGTTGAAATCTGACCGTGATATTGTGATGCCATTCCGAAGTTGGGAATTTCATGAATACCCTACACTACCTCAGACAGAACGACAAACATGGACCGTCAAGACATCAACTTACTTGGAACGAGCAAGGTACATAATACTCGGTTTTCAAACTAAGCGAAAAGATGTTATCACTGCAAATGCTGGTCAATTTGATCACTGTAAAATAAAGAATTGTAAAGTTTTCCTAAACTCTCAATTCTTTCCCTATGACAATTTGAATGTCATGTTCAGCAAAAAACGTTTTTCTATTTTATACGATAAGTATGCAAGATTTCAATCGTCATATTATGGAAAGACTAATACACCACTATTATCACCTGACTAGTATTATTCCAAGGCTCCAATAATTGTAATCAATTGTTCAAAACAAAATGAATCGGTAAAATCATCAAGTGTGGATATAAAAATTGAAATGGAATTTGAAGAACCAGTAGCGGATGGAACTTCGGCATACTGTCTAATTCTACATGATAAAATAGTTACTTACACACCGCTGACCGGAATTGTGAAGAATGTACTTTAAGAAGAATTGTACAACAACTGCAAATTTTTGAGGTTAGAATTATCTGCTTTAATTTTTGAGGTTAGAATTTCATTTGTGAAAGACAAGTTGAAAACAAACAATTATGTAATTGTATAAATTTCAAGGATTTTACGAAAAATATAAAAGCGAGAAAATAATTAGTAGAAACTTCATTCTATCTTCAACCGTCGTATGGGAAACATCATTCGCAAGATGAATTCTACTAACGGAGAAGAAAATACACCTCTAATGGATGATAATAGTTCAGATATAGAAAAACAAGTTGAACGAGAAATGGACGAGTTCCTAAAATTCAACAAACATAAGAAGAGAGAAGAAGAAAAAGCTGAAAAAGAAGTAAAAAGGAAGAAGGTTGAAGTTAACATTACAACCAATATTTTAACAGAAGTATTTCTTCGGATTATCTACCCAATTTCTTCATGCATGACAAAAAGTATATCAGTTGGAATTTTAAAATCAATGGATTATTCACCAATTGTTATTTTAAATCATGGAAACAAAATGGTTACTTTTAATGAAACTACTTGGGAATCTCTCATGAAACATTTACATCTTTTGGAGTGCTATTTAAGTAACAACACATTTGGAAGAAGAACAAGATTAAGTTTATTGGAATCAAATATTGAAGTTGATATAGTAAAACATCGTGGAGGACAAATTGTTCGCTTCAGAGATTTAACTACACATAATGTTAAATTATATTTCACTAAAGAAGAATTTTACACTTTAAGTTGTACTACCGGTCCCGTCACCAGATATTTGAAACAACTAATATTTTCAAGTGCAATAATTAAAGACTATCTAATTTATACATTGGACAAAAAACCTTTTGTTCCAATTTTATACGGTCCCGTGGATACTTCAATCTTTAATAGAATACCTCAAGAAGTTGAAATGTGGAGACAATTAAACAACTATCACACCAATTTTAATATTGATGAAGTGGCACAAGAAGTGAAAGAAGAAGAACAATCCTGTCTGTTATAAACATCGGCTCATTCAATTTTTAAGTCAGTTGTTAGTAAGACTTCATCATGAATAAACGGGTTTCGTTTTCTAATGCGCCACATATAATGGAAGTTAAAAGAGGTATAATTGAATTTCAAGCTTTCCGAGGAAATGATGGTAATTTTATTATTAAAGAATTAGTAATCTTGGACATGAACACATCAGTAGTTTATCATTATTTGTTCAAACCTCCAGTACCATTTAATAGACTAACAACTAAAGCGAAAGTTACAAACAAATGGTTGAACAAACATTTTCACAACTTAAGATGGGATGAAGGTTTCATTAATTATAACATGATGCCGCACATTATGAATCATTATTGCAAAGAGTTTAAAATTATCTACACAAGGGGATTGGATAAAGCAAATTGGATACAATCATTTACAAGCAACGAAGTGATTAATGCAATAATTGATAAAGATTTCCAATGCTACTTCAACGAACTTTGTATTTCATCAAAAAGTTTTAAACATCGAAGGTCGCAGTGCGCTTTAAAGAATGCCTACCGCTTGAACAATTTCCTTCAACAAAGTGGTGGGTGTAGTGTCAGTAGTGGGGGTAGTGTCGATTATAAAAGCGAGAGCGCTACCATGACGCAGCATGAGTATTACTCTAACCTCCGAAGAGACAACATCTCCGACGGACATTCTTATTAACAAGAAGATTAACAACAACATCAAGATGGCATCACAGAACTTACTTCAAAGTTTAGTTGATCAGTTCAACGCTCATTCTAAATCATCAATTCTACCTACAAAGAAATGTTCTGAACTAAAAGAAGAAAAACACTACATCATTCATACGATTAAGAAAATGGAAACTTCAGTAGGTGATGCTATTAATTGCACATTGAGCGAGGCTCCATATACAGTTGGTGATGAACCAAAATTTCAGATCTTCCTACCAAGACGCTTTGTACAACTTCTTCAAAATGAAGATCTTCGTGTAGTTCAACCCGGCGCACTCTATTTGGTTTCGCACGGACCAAGTGGAAACAACTCAACTGAACTAACTATTCATGTAACACCTACTACTGATTAGTTTGTACATAACATTGTAACTATTTGTTTGTAATTGTTTTTCAATAAATATGATATAAAGAAAAAACAAAAAAAATTAAAAGAAGCAACATATTGTAATGTCTTTGTACATTACAATATGTTGCTTTTTTTTAAAAATTCCACGGGATGACCTTGACCCACTTTTGTGTGATTATAAAAGCGAAAATCTACTTGTAAAATTCATCAGTCTACGACTACCTTTCGTACCGTACACATCTCGCTCACTCTATCGCTTAATATAAAAACTAAAAGATGTCTCTCAAAGTCAAGTATGCATCTTATGATACCAACACCATTACAACTTTTGAACAACTCGAAGATTTAACCAACGAAATGCGAGTTTTACTTACCGGTGGTTATCACTTAACTGTTGATGTTAGTGCTACTAATACAAGGATGTTCACTAAAACAAAATATTGCGATGATGAAATATTTATTTCTACACAACCTACAACTTCTTCATCGCCAACTGGTCAACATAACATCAAGTTCCAAAAGTATTACCAATGTTGAATAACTTTTGACAGACAAAACTACAACTAAAGAATCACATGATCAATGTGAGTTAATAAAAAGGATGTGATACTTGTATAAATAATCATTTGCTTCTCAGCTCTCACCACGACAAGACCTATTTAAGAAAATGTTGTACAGAATGATGATTCAACTTGATGGAAAAATCTATGGAAAAGACTACAACACCGTTGAACAAATGACCCAAGATTTAGATGTATTAACTAAAGAAGGATATCAAGCTAAATTAATTTTAAAATTTCCTGAAGTACATCCATTATCAACAGAAGAACTTCTTGCTATGGCTAAGGCGGAGAGAGAGAAAAAGTCTGAAGAAAACAAAGAGAAACAAACTTCCTAAATTTTAATAATCCTTACACTTGTAAGGTATAATTTTTTAAAACTCCATTTGGATGACCTTGAAATTACCTCCACCACTTTTCACAGTACATAAAACTCACTATTCAACACTATACACTCTTATTCTTTCACTGGACTCCGCAGCGTCAACATGGAAGAGCAAAAATACAAGTACAAACCTCGTTACTGTTGTGAACAACAGTGTACAGATTTAGGACCAATGATGGTGGATGGGTTAGCTTGTACTAAATGTGAATTCTTCGGATCTTGTTATTGCAAATGCAAAACAAAACAACTACCACCACCGGAATTGCGAACTTTCAAATTTTACAAATCAAGATATTTTCATACATGTTGTCCTCAAAGATGTTTCAAATTTCACCCTCTAGATCTTGCTCATTGTCAACGCACCAATTCTCATCAAGATGATTTTTGTACACATATTATAAAAAGATGTAAATACAGATCAGATTGGTATTCCGATCCTGTAGAACCATCAAATGTGTAATTTCAGTTTTACACTCTTTTTTAAAACTTCATTTGGATGACCTTGAGATTTCCCCCACCACTAGTTCTAATTTTTATATAATATTAAATCATTCCACTTCCAACACTCTAACTAACAACATGGAAAACAAATTTATCAAGTTTGAACATGTAATAACTGACAGGGAGGAGATGGAAGAATTGTTTCAAAACTTACTTTCTATCATTGACGAATATCCTATAAGATGGTTCAGAATTGTAGTTCAATATTTAAATCCTGGTGAATTGTTTTCTTCATCGAGTGAAGAGGATGAAACAACTACTTCGGTTCAAATAATTGAATTAAAAGACGAAGAAGAAGAACTAAACATTTTATTCAATCATAAGCTCAAGGTTCCCCATATAAAAGCCCCCTCCCTAGACAGCCCCCCTCCCTAGACGCCTGCTCAAGGTCGCCATTATATAAGCCCCCTCCCTATGTGCCGATCCTCATTCCATCCCCGACTCTTCAACGATGAACAACTCTCCTTTGGCCCGAATGAATTCTAGTTTTGAAATAAACTCTAAAGAAGAGTTACAAGACATTTTTAATATTTTACAAGAACTTGTAGATAATTTTACAACCATCAAAATGAATTTGGAAATAACATACGATTGTCCTATTTGTGATAGGGTTGAAAGTTTAGACGAAGACAGTTTACTAAATCTAACTCCTGCACCATCTGACACTACTGATGGTAATAATGAAGAGCAACGTCTTTCCCCCACCACTTCTTTGTAATTCATCCTTCCCCCCACCACTTCTTTATTTAACTAACATTTCTCCCTTTCACTTCTTATTCCGTCTTCGACTTCTGAACTATCAACATCACTAAAATTTCAAACACTAACACAATCATGATGGATATGATGGATGAAGTTCCCTTCGTAACTAGAATAGAAGAGGATAAATTGAAATTGGAAATTAAACGATTGGAAATGGAACGGGAAAACCAACTTGAAATGTTACATTTGTTCAAGCTTTTCAAATACATCATCTGGGGACTCTGCATTTACCTTCTCATCGTCGTCGGTGTTTGCATTTACAACTCTGTAATTCATCACAAAAGTTCAACTTGTTTAAACTCTGCTGTTGCACATTAATTGTATGTTCACTAATAAAATTCAAAAGTTACTTCAACCTATCCTACTATCACCAACTAGTTCAACTTAGAACTATTTCTGGTGGTAGTTGGGTAGGCTTTTTTAAAACTTACTCTGGATGACCTTGACATACTTTCCAGATCCTATTTATAAATTTGAATTTCAGTTTTAAACTAACTTTTAGTTTTGTTCAACTATTAAGAGTTTTGTTAACACCGTCAAATTTTAGTTTTCAACTAACTTTTAATTTATGTATACTTTTAGTTCAACCCTAGTTACTTTATTCGCAAATTCAGTTCAACCGACCGCCAACGCTATTGCCATTTCCACCCCAATATTTTAACATTTCTGCCCCCAACACCTGCCCGAACATCTGTTCGGTTTTAAAAATATAAAAGAAAGGTAAAGGAGTGGGGGTGGCTCATGCTCACCAATGCAAAACTAAGGTTTGAGGTTAGAATTATCCATGGCAGCCGCCATGTCTGGTTCAGTTTTACCACATAGAGTCGGCGACCGGTTATTGATCTAAAGGAGTGGGGGAAGGGGTGGTGGGGGAAGGTTGCCGTTTTATAACCCCTCTCCCTAGGCGGCTCTTCTCATTCGATCGCCAACTTTCAAACGATAAACACCTCTCCCATGGCACGAATCAATTATCCCGCTATCACCAACTACTTCAACTTAAAACTATTTCTGGTGATAGTTGGATAGAATTTTTTAAAACTTACTCTGGATGACCTTGACATATTTTCCACATCTCAGTTATAAGTTTGAATTTCAATTTTGAACTAACTCTTAATTTTTCTTCAACTGTTAGAGTTTCGTTAACACCGACGAATTTCAATTTTGAACTAACTTTTAATTTTAATTTTATGCGCAAATTCACTTCACCCTAACGCCAACACTATCGCCATCTCCACCCCAACCTATATGGCATAAAATATAACTACAGCATCTCATATATACCCTCTATCCCCCACCGGAAGCTATGTGACATGGCAGCTGGCGCCAGCTGCCGCGGCACGTGGCTCCGTGGGCACGTGGCCGGTTTTAAAAGTGACCAAAACACACTACTATGGTTGTTGTAGTGTCTTTTTGAGTTGCAGGGACGTGTTAAAGAAGTCGATGTGTGGAGCGACTGAGTTGCCAAGTCTGTGAACAGGGGAGTGTGCTATTCAATCCGTAGAAGGTTGGCCAAGCACAACGGAAGAAGAGGTCCAAGGATCGAGTTCTGTTTGGTACTCTGAGGTCGATCAGGCTGAGCAGTTCAGGACAGTCCAATTCACCAACAATAATCCAGGGCAGAAACAGCACATCATGGAGTTGACGCCTGCGATACATAGTGGTTGCAGCCCGAGGAGATCTTCAATTTGGCGTATTGGCACATCACGGTATTCAAACCCCAGTTTGATTCCGACCACCCTTGAAAATCTATCTTGAATCCTCTTAAGTCGCTGTACATGTCCGACCTGGTAGGGAGACTACACCACTCTGTAGTGTTCCAATGTTGACCTAACTAGGGCAGTAAATATGCAGGGTGAACAACTTGACTTTGCCACCATTGGCATATCCTAAACCATAAGATTTAGAGAAAACCTTAAGTGGGGACCATCACCTATTTTTCCGAGACAATTAAAAATATTAATTACATTTTCTTGTTAATGGCCGCCGTTTTCCAATATGGCGGCCAACTTAAAAATTTCTTACAGAACACCCTACATTTTATGATGTTTTTTGAATTTACATGTAATTTTAAGACTTTTTTTATAATTTAACATTTTTCTCTAAACCAACTGAACTCATGAAACAATAGCGACTCTCATATCAGAATGTTATAAACTACTTTTTCTTAAGAACGGTAAGAAGTATTTTAAGAAAATTAAACCTCTTATAAAAATAATCAGGCTATTAAAATGAAAGGTTGTTTTCGTTGGAAGAGTTATCAGGTAGCTTAAGTACTTGAGACGAAAACATTTCTCTCTGGAAGTATTATGTGGCAAACAATAGGATTTTATAAATTTTAATATCTTTTAAAAACAACTTTTAGTTCAATTATTTTACCATCCTCCAAAGTTAATTATTAAATAAATAAGCAATAAATTATGAATATATAAAAAAGTTATTTTTTAATAATCAATTTGTTTTAGAATTAAAGAATATTTTAAGTTGTCAATTTAATGTAGTGGTCAAAATTGTCCAGTCAAACGTAATAAGTCAAATGTAGCATAATATAGGTATTTTTGGATCCTTTACGAACAATAGACGTCAAGTTAATAAATCGAATAAAATATTTTCTTTAATCTATTAATTTTTTTTAAAGACCTATCTATTATGTGTGTGTTTTTATTTTATTTTTTTATCTTACAATTCCACAAAATTCAGTGTAAACAACAAATTGGTCTTTAGACTGACTGCACCACCTTATTATAATCTTCAAATATTAAGGATCAGTTGTGTGAACTTTTTTAAATCAGGTAAAATATACAGTACCCGTGTTTTTCAAAGTTTAAGAATTAAAAATTGTTTCTCCTGTTTCTGTACTAGCTTTAAAGTATTTTTGAAGTAAGCTATTTAATTTCTGGGTCGACATATACATTTTAACAGTTAGCAACTCGTTCTAGATGGTATGAAAATTATTTACGCTTAACATTTTTAATTTATTAAAATATTCATATATTATACGAGAAGTTTATTAAAAGAACAACAAGATTTTAATTGTTGTATTTACACTGCTGCTTAAAATCATTACTTACATAATAAATATCATTATTTTTATATTATTTTGGTTGGGAAGCTCCCAAATGTTTTCTATTACAGCTTTTTTTACAACATCACATATATTCTTTATGACATAAAAACAGTATAAAATTTATATATTTTAACATGAATATAACATGAGAAAATTGCCAAAATACTTGCTTTATCAATACTAGCTATGTTTGCAAGAAAAATACGACAAAATATGGATTACCTAATACAGACGCTAAGGTAAATGAATAGTGATTATAGTCTACAGTATTGAACTATAATGACCAAGAAACTTAATAATTTTGGCCTAGGCTACTATTTCAGAATATAAAATTAATCATATAGGAAAATGATTCGTAAAATGCGATTAAAATTAAATTTAAAAATTGGAAGTTCATATATAAATAAACAGCCTGTACTGCTTGTTATAAATCTAGCATGGACTTATTTTGTACTTTGATTTGTAACTTGATTTTTTTATTTAGTAACTGTTTCCTTTGATTTGTACACTGTTACAAATAAAATTTTACACAAGCAAAAAGTGATATAAAATTTAAGACTGAATATCTAATCTTTACTTATTTAATCTATACTTATTTAATACGCTAAGGATTTTTTGTGTTGAGAACTCCTTATAATATAATTTTCAACCGATATTCACGTTATTGGTGTCGTTGGATATGGCTTGGTCTGTAGTTCTTTTTCCGCCAAAAATTAATGAAAATTGGCCATAAAATAAGGCCCTATACACAAATTAAACTTGAATTTTTCCCATTAGGCCTAATTGGGTTTGATTGATCATTTTGAAAGTCTGTTAATGTTCAGCTGTAAACACGTGTAGTTTTTGTGTGACTATGAGTGTGATATTCGCAATATTGAATTGGTCGAATGTCGTTGATTTAGAACTAAATGTTACTTACTATTGTATCAAAATAAATTGCTCGATTTTGAGCAACAACTAGACCAGTATGTGCTTTAAGTGTCATATTCATAAACATATTTATTTCATATCATACGCCAGATATTTTTTGTAACATTGAGTAGGCCTATTCAATGATATCCAATTCCAAAAGGGAAACTTAGATCGTCAAACTGGTCACACCCGCCCGCGGTCAAAGAACAGTCCTTTGTCCTTTGAACTTATCAATGTTTGATTGTTGACCCTTAATGCCCTATGTCAAATGCACAGGTCAAACTCCTGGACCGAGAATTCCCCCTTTCAAGCCATTATTACTAATAGCCTAGTTGTATAAAATCTGCAGTATTTAAGCCTGAATCATGGGTATACTGTGTTTTATTTTAAAGCAAAATCGTAAATGTTATTTTATGAAAGTTTTTTCCTTATAAGGCGTTTATCTATTATTCGCAGTTTGTCACGGATAAAAAGAATCTAATACATTTAAATTAGAGTGAAAATAAAAAAACATAATTTTATTCTTCTAGAATAGTCTATTTCATAAAAAAAAAACATACACTCACAAATTAATTTTTCTTTGACGTTAAACCTTTTAAAAATATTAGATTTTTTTACATTGAGTCAAAAATAATATGTTTCTAAATACGTGTGGTAGCTGGAAGCTTGAGAAACTATTCACTTTCTCTTAAACGGTAACAATAATAACAGATCTTTTAAAAATTAATTTAATAATTTTTTCGAAAAGTAAAAATTTAAACTAAAATGGGACTACAGTGTAAAAATTATTCACGCTTAAAATGAAAACCAAATGTCACCTCACGTTTACGTAGATTTTTTCATACAAAAGCTTTTGCAATATTGCCTAGAATGGGACGGTATAATTTACTTAGTACAAAAGTGTTGGTTAAATTAACCACGTCATCAACCAAGCTGTCAAAGATAAACCCCATTTCATGGCTGGTGTAGAGTGTTGCAGTTATCACCATCCGCGTATGTACGAAGTAGTTAGGCGAAGTTGTCTCAGATGACGTGATTGCCAACACCAATTATCTGTCTCCAGCCGCACGTCGCAATCAACTTGTTGCCAATATGTTCGCTTCGTTGACTTCTCTGAGATATTAAACAAACTACTAGTTTATCAGTTGCTCGAAATAGAGCAATTTAGTTGGAATATAGCTAAAATTAGTACCCAATCAATCCAATATTGTGGTTATGAATAATTGCCCAAAACTACACTTGTTTACAACTGTACATTAACTGATGTTTAAAATTTTCAATCCAATCCCAATGTTATTGTAATGGAAAAATTTTCAATTACTGATCAAATTTCAGGTCCGATTTCAATTAATAAGGTTCTTTCATTGCTAGTATGAATGATATATATTTCCATGATCCATGAAGTACGAACTGTCTCCAAGGAACAAAAAATTTCGGGAACCCATCGGGGAAAAAATAATATTTTGACGCTAAAAATAACTACACAATAACTAAATTTAGAATATTTGTTACACTATTGGTCTTGTGATAGTTGATAAATTTCTACAACTGACCTGACCCAAACGTTACTGCTGCGACGACCAGTTTTCCCTGGTAAACGGAGTTTACCAACACTATTGAAAAAAAAAAAAACAATAGAAAAGTAGAATGTAAGTTTCATGTTCATGTCACACTAAATTTCAATTTTAAACCCCTTCCCTTGGCCAGCAAAAGTGACCGCGCGATACGAGGTGCATCACACCCATTTTTACCGGACCGTACAACGGACCGAGCATACCAGACTACGAAAAGAGCAAGTCTGGTAGTGTGTCACCGTACCGAACGTCGAGCGCTCTGTAGGCGGTTTTCTGGCGAAAATTATCGAAGCGGTGAACGGTCCGCTATACACGGTAATGTATTAATGTGTCAGGGTAAAGTTTTGCTACATACGCCGACCCGAGCGTTGCCCTAAACACTCGAGATGGAACGCCTTCCCCTCACCACCTTGGAGGACAGCCACATCCTCTAGACTAGAGCTCTCACTTACTTACGCTCTCCCTCTCTGACTCTAAGCTTCCTGTACCTCGCTCGGTGAATTTTTCTGGTACTATGCTCGGTTCGATGTCCTATTCGATTGAATTTTCCTCCTTGCAGTAAATATCTCGAATATCTCGTTCGATGTTCGGTCCGATGTACGGTCCGGAGCAAAGTCCGGTAGTGTATCACCGCCATAAAGTGTCGACTGCCGAGGCTAAAATATTTTTGTCCTTTTAAAAATAATATGATAACTTGTGTATAAAGGGAGCAAAGTGCGACTTTGTCTCCATAACGGAAACTGTTTGTCCCTAAAAATTAGGGCAACAAGTTTCTAGAGAAGACAGTGAACTTTTCTACGTTAATACACACAGATTTTCCCCTACCCAAAACAACTCCCCTTGTATTAAAACTAAAATGCACTAACAACGGCTCTCCATTTTGGTGACATACACTAAACTCGAAATTGTATTGTTATTGTTGTCAGTTTAAATCACGTAACTATTCGATTCCACCGCGGATGTAGCGACGCCTTGCCAGTTTTCATATCACTTAATTCTATAAGGGAGACAAAGTTACTCTTTAAACTATCTTTACAAGGAATAAAGTTTTACTTTGCCCAACATTATTTTGCCTAAACTGAAAAAATACTACATAACAATATAACTAGGGAGGTTTTTTGTAGACTGCTACATCTAAGGTGTAACTTTAATTTCAGCTCAATGACACTGACACTTGCACGTGGCGACGTGATCGCGCGTCCTCGGACGTGATCTGACCAGCTACTGCCGCTTGCCAGCTCCCGGCCATGCTGCCGGCACGTCCACGCACGTAGAGGACTTCCGCGACGCGCGGGCCATAGCGTATCAAACTTAATCCTATGCCTGTTTGCAACCTGCATCTCGAACTGTGTGAGCGAAGAAAAACCATTGGCACTGATGGAGAAACGTATCTGGAAGGCTACAGATATTGGTTGAAGTTCTTCTTTAATATCTAATCATAAATTTATTACTGCATGAAAGAGTAAATCATTGTCAAGGTATAATTTTGTAAGATAAAATGTCAAAATGCAATGGTTGACCTTACAAATATGTATGTGTTAATATATTAGATGTGTTTTATTTAGATACGTAGAACAGATTATCAAGCTTTATATGTAACAATATGAGATGTTAACTGGCTGGGTAGCTGAGTGTTATGGTCTTCGCCTTTAAAATCCAAGGGTTTCCAGTTCGATCCTGAGAAAAGTTAGTAGCTTTTTAAAGGTTCGATTCGGGACCAGTTGCCATTTTCCATTGGGCTATTTAATAACCAACATATTATTAACTTAAAATTAATTATGCTTTCTAACGACTGGTCAATGTTAGGTAGTAACAAGACATAGTTTTGAACAGTTCGCCGTCAAAACGTAAAAAAATGGGCGTAAATACACCCAAAATAAATGTTGAAACCCTTCATAAACAAGTAATATTCAACATCTAATTTGAAATGTTTTAAAGCAAAACATCATGTGTCACGGAAATGTGCCGAATTAATATTCTAGGAAACAACATGATTTATTTAAACTAGCATATTATGTTTCACATTTTATCAACGTAATTAATTTTAAAACTTTATCAGTTATTAACTTAGTGTATAGCCTATGTTTTATGTATCAATTTAATAATCGGTTCAGCACAAAGAGTTTAAATTTGCAATTCATAGTTTCATTTTTTGTTACTTTTGCTTCAAAGATATCCCTTAAGTTTCCTTTAGTAATTGTGAGCATTTTCAATGAGATCCAAAGAATTATCTGTAACAATGGCTATGCCGCCACGAAAAGGAACGTAATGTCTTTAATAACAAAGGCCGTCGCGTTTGACCCATCACAACCGTCTAGCTATTAAAAATATGCGGGTTGACGAGAGTAAAGCAATTCTTAATTATCTCTTAAGAAATTGTTATCAAATTGTCAGTGGTAGTTTAGTGGTAGTAGTTTATTCAACCAAAGTATAATGAACGCTTTTGGCCACTCATTAGATGTGAGTTAGGACATGTGAAAACGGGTGGTTTTAATACTGTACCTCATAAGAGTGGCTTAAGAGTCATCTTTCCCTTTAGGGTATTAGCAGCCGGCTATGGGCCCTCAGCTTTTGGGCGAAACATAATTTTTTTATTCTGCTGTTTAAGACGCCGTTTTTCAAACTGATTTTATTTAAACTTGGTAATTATTTAGATGAATAGTTAAATTAGGTCCCTCATATATGAGACGTTTGAAAATGTGAAAATATTACTCTCAGTGACAACGCAAAATAACTCAATTTATTACATTTAAAAATTGTTTTACCATTTATTTCTACTAATGTATAAGGTATGAGGGACCCATATTTTTAACCTGTCTAATGTATCTAAGGCTGATTACAATCATTGCATATACTACTTACTTAATATTGTTCAAGCATTGGCAAATTAAAGTAATACATTTGAGGCACACTTCTGGCTTATGTGGATACTCATAAAAAAGTAGCATCTTCAGATGTCGCTTGACCTAATCGTTTTTCTCACTCAATTAGATCACTATGAGACCTGTGAGGACTATATCCTAATCTTTTGGGGTTAGGCATATTAAGATATTAAGAGGGCGTTGGAGTGCCGCCATGTTGGATTTATTTCCCATTAGAGCAATGCTAAACTTATCCCCGGCATTTGTCATATAATTTCTTTATTTTTTGTCCGATTGGTTCAGAATAAATAGCGTTTGAATCACAATTAAATTCCCCGTTCCTTTTGCGAGATCGATTCTTTGTTAATAATTTATAAAATTCTGTAGAAAATGTTTTAAAAGTAGTAAAAAACTTGCTTTATTATTTCAAGTTGGTAAAAAACACTAATTTTTATAAAAAAATCCCTCTCGCAAACCAAATCCGCCTTGATAAACCCTTTATTTAGAGCTATAAACCATTATTTTCTGATTATAAATAAAAGAGTTATTTGACATCCCGTTTAACATTGCTCTTATGGGGGAAAGGCGGAATTTGGATTGACTCCAACGCCCTCTTAAACATGAATCGTACCTTAGACGTTTCAACAACAATTTGTTTGAACATTTTGTTGATTTACGTATTGCGTAATTTTCATAATGACACTATTTTTCTCAAATTCAAAGCTTTCATAGGTAAAGAACCTGTAGAGTGAATCGTGTATCATATTTACACAATATGCAACTGGTTTGTACTGAATTATCTTTGGCTATCTTTATGATGTTATTTTAAATATCATCATTGTTTTATAATTCAACGGGTTTAGACAAACAAACAAATACTTGTGAAGTAATCCTTCAACTGGGTTAATTTGGTAAAAGTCTATAAAGCAAATTTTCCTATCTTGAGATTTCCACTTGCGATAAATCTAACAACAGCTTTGTAAGGTCGAGTAGGGGCCCGAGTGAAGCATGGGTTCCGCCCCGGTCGTACAAATATGAAAAGAACTTCTGATCGAGTGCACAAAATGTGACCATCTATCTTCGCAAGGGACCGTTGGGGGCGGGATTTGTCGCTAACAGTATGAGGCATGTTAAAGAAAAATATATCGCTGGAAAGTTGTCTCGGTCGACTTAGTTTCGCGTGTTTACTTATTTGGGAGGCTACAATATATTGTAAATAGAAAAATGTAATCGTTTTATTGTTGTCAATAATTTAAAATATTATAATATGTGCTAGGTTCATGGAAAATTTTATATTTTATTCCGTTATGATTTTTCACAATTAAGATAATCGGTTAGATTAATGATAGTATTGTTGTTCTCTTACATAAAAAATAGAAAATTTTATTTTTATATACTACCTTTAGTAGAAACACATGTAACATCACGATCAGATACAAATAAAACCAAACTAAATAAAACCCAAGTTAATGAGTTCTTAAAAAAGTTAATGAGAAATTAAAAAAGATAGTTTCTTTTGAATTCCTTCGAATGGTTTATTTTGGACTCTTTCAATCCCACTTTGCTTATGGACTCATTTTATGGGGTCACTCCTGTCATGTTTCTAAAATACTCCTAATTCAGAAGAAGGTCTTGCGAACAATATGCGGGGCGGACCCCTTGGAACACTGCCGACCACTTTTTAAACAAACACGAATCATGACGATATATAATCTTTATATTTTTCATTTACTGTTACACACCAAAACTAATTTACAGCATTTCGTCACAAGGAAAGATATACATACACACAACACCCGTGGGAAATCTCAAATTGACGTCCCTCACCACAGACTGGCCCTCACTGGCAACTCTCATAAGGTAAATTGCATTCGTTTTTATAATAAGTTGCCTCAATCTTTTCAAAATTTAAGTTTTCGACAATTCAAAATTAGATTAAGTGATTGGCTAATTGATAATCCGTTTTATTCCATTCAAGAATTTCTGTCACTCCGCATCAACAATCTGTAAGTACGTTAGATCAAGTACTGTGATAAATTAGTATTAAGACTTTGACTTTGTAAATTCCATGACGTGGCCTATTTCATGTATCATGACCAATGGCAATAAAGTTTCTTGATTCTTGATTCTTGATTCTTGTTCATTATGAAAAAGCAGGGGTTCTTGGGTTTAGTCACTTTATGGTACAGGTTCTAGACCAATGAGAGCACGTCACTTGACCAAAGTAGTGTTATAATATAAATTAAATATTTCACGTACACTCTGATTGTACCATTACAACCATTGGTTTGGTTACTCAATGTGTCTAAGCTCATAATAGTGCGATATAATGTGATTGAGAATGCCGATGATTGACTTTGGGTATGGCTTCGTTTTGGATGTTTCATAAACAACTGTTATTTTTTCATTCCTCCATAAGCAGTATATTGATAAAATAAACAAAAATTCTACCTAAAATAAACAAAAATTTTTATGTTATAAGATTCAGGAATTATATTTTATTTAGTGCTTTAAAACTTAAAATGGTTTCAAATGTAAAATACTTATTTTAAATACTAGGAACAAATTTCAAACTAAACAAATTAGTTTGAAATTATTTTTAAGGCTTGTTATTAGCATTCAACTCTATTATCTTAGATCTTTGAAACATTTGAACATATGACTCCTGGTGGGCCATCCCCATTGAATTAAAAGGTTGTTTACTATATCACAAAATGAAGTAAACGACCCGATAAGATAACGACCGTAAGACCTAATTTGTTAATTTTTATCACTCTTTGTCTCGTGAAGATAATTTTTGGTAGAATGAGGCACCTATCGTTTATAAGCCTATTTTGTTAATTTGCCATTTTTTACATTAATGGGATTGTAATATATATTAGCGGCATAAAAGCAGTTGAGAAAGTTGTATCAAGGTAGTGTTTATAATTAATGCAAAATCTTCTTCATTTGGATAACTGGAAAAACGTCGGCCATTAAGCAGTCACACTCAAACTAATTAGGTTTTAATAGTGAGAAAGCTCGAGGAAGGATGTGTCAAAACAAAAACTGAAGATATAAATAACGCAAACGCCGGAGAACAAAAAGCCAGTAGCAGCAGACACGTAAACAAAAACTGCCCCAGATGCGCAGACTGTGTGAAGTCTCAGACCTGTAGGCTCTGTATACTGGTGATTGTAGTACATAACGCAAGTACAGCTCAATCAGGTTCGATACTTTCCTTAATACGAGACATAATTTTATTGTATAGCAAAAAAAGTAAACACTTTCATCAATAACCTTCAAGTTTGACATCAAAACAGTTTACGATAATCAAAACGAAAACTTGAGCGATACAAAACAACATGTATTATTCATCGCCAATACTTTATGAGATTTTGATTGCATAATACTGGCATCCATCTTCAAAACTTTGGGTCTTTAATACTCTTATGTTACGATACGTTGTTTACTGTTAGTCAATGACGGTTTTCTGTAATTCAACATCATTAGGCGTTCAGCAAGAAGTGCATGTTTTATAACAATATAATTCGTAGTTTAATTTTCTTTTAATATCATTATTTTCTTATTGAATTGTTTTCAATAAAAAAACATTATTAGTTAACGACTGCCTATAAAAATAATTTCGGTTGCAATCATTTTTTAACATTAATTAAAATCAAATGCTAATATATAGGCCAACCAACATATATTTTTATATTCATCTTTTTAATAAACCAAAAATAGCCCTCAGCAAGAAAAGTAAAAAATAAAATTATTAGGGTCAAGAATTAAGAGACCATACTAGAAGGAACAAAATAACGAAATTTTTTACAAAAATAATGCCTCCCTTCAAAAATAGTACCTTAGAAAATACTACCTTTATTATATAAGAAATGTATTTATTATAATCTTGTTAGACACTTTAACTAGCTTAAAATAAAAAAGATTGAAATAATGAAATAATGATTTCTTGATTGAAATAATGATAGATTACTAATCGGCAACCAATGTTTTTAATATTTTATAATTCTAATCAATGTTTATATGATTTCTTTAAATACCAATTAAATTCTGTTTGTTAAGAATATTGAAGTTTAGTATTTTTGTCCAACTTGATTTTATTCAAAATCTCTTTCGTAAATCTCGATATAAGATACCTCTCTCTATACCAGGTTAAACATCCATATATGTGCACTTCAAGAATTTCTTATGTTATCTTGTTCTAAAGTGGGTTTGTTTTATTTTGAAATTAGTATATCTATATGTAATTAAAAATAATATCTACTATTTACTCTTTATTCCATATTAAAATTGTTTACTGTTTGTTATTATTTTTCTGAATAATATGGGATTGCGGTACCTATAAATAGTAACTTTAAGTAATGTATAAGTAATATATACTATATCTTCACTCATTATTATATACTAGGGGGCCTGTGCAGCGCAATGCGCTGCATTTATTAGGGTACCTGGCTATCAAGCTTTGCTCCATGGTAATACTGTGAAAGAAATTTTCACTATAGTGAAAATCAGATAGAACATTATAGGTGTTTCATCGATCGATCTTCATTACCAATTCTCCAACATTCCCAATGTGATAGTTTTGAGATGTGGTGCTTGTTCTTTTAGGTAATTAGCTTAGATTACGTAGTTGTTCTTTTAGTGATATGTCTTAGGGCCTTTATCTAAACCCTCCTATAAAATTTAGAATAAATTCACAGATGTTTGATCCACATAGTTCATCAAACATGAAACGTAAATGACAACAGAATAAAAATCAACATTTCATTACTCCCCGGTCCTGTATGAGTTATACAGCACTCACTGTGGCTGTTTTTGTAGTACTACTGTATGAGGTAGTCAATGACATAGTAAATGAGTCTACATTACTATTTATGCCTAAATCCTCTTTAACTTAACTTTCCATGACATTACAAAATTTAACTCAATCCAAGATGGCCGACAGCCAACATACCTAGTAACATTAGTGCTTCTTTTTATAAGTCTTTCAGTGGTAAAAACCAACAAAATACTATTGAAACACTCATAGAAGAACTCAAGAGACCTAAAGTTTCCACAAAACCAAAAAACATTACTTTTTGACCAAGTTTAGATTCTAATTTCACACTTGTGAAGTGAGCAGTGCTACTTAACAAGCCAACTCAACTGATTCCTCAATTAGTGAAGTGAAAGAAGAAACTCAAACATACTTACTCGGAAAGGACAATCAAGCGTGAGTTAAAATAGAAGATAATAACAAAGGAAAACTTGATTAAACAACCATTATAAAACACAAAATCAGACTTCCAACAGCATAAAATTCCACATGTAGCTTAGTGTCATCAGCTTTAAAAAATAGAAAATTTATATAAAATTCCCAAAACCCACAAATATTCTACCACTCCAATTTTATAGCTATCATTTAAATACTTGAAAAAAAAAAACAAAAAACAAGAAAGCTCAAATACTAAGAAATCAAACGGCATTACAGTATTTCACTAACATATGGTGACCTACTTGCAATCTCCAACTCAGTAAGCAACATGACACCTTGGCTAGTCGTCATCAGCAATTCCTGACCTAGCCCAACAGCTCACATTCAACCTTACACCGTAAAAACATAGTGGTGTGGGAGAATAACTAGAATAAGTGACCATTCCAATAGGTGTTTTAATATACCTAAATCTTATACAGGGTGAACAACTTAACTGTGCCACCATTGGCATATCCTAAACTAAGAGATTTAGAGAAAACTTTAAATGGGGAACATCGCCTATTTTTTGAAGGTGATAAAAAATATGAATTCCATTTTCCTCGAAATGGAACTTTAAATTTCTTATGGAACACCCTATATTTTATGGTGTTTCTGAAATGTACATGTAATTTTAAGACATTTTTATTCTTTGACATTTTTCTCTGAACCTAACGGTTAGGGAGCAACAGGCAATTAAAGTTCATTTTTAGTTCCATAAGAATAACATGGGTCAAACTTTATCTGTCCATATCTCCGAAACCATTCAGTAAAATAAAAAATACTCAAGAATGAAAATGTCTAAAAATTATGTTTAAAGAACATTTCACACATAAAAATTATCATTTACGCATAAATTAACTATTTCCAATATGGCGGCCAAAAAATAAAATTTGTAGAAAATTGGTGTTATTATGAAAAAAATGACAATAAAACATCAGTTTAAGACATTTTTATTCTTGAGTATTTTTTATTTTACTTAATGGTCTCGGAGATATGAGCAGATAAAGTTTGACGCATGTTATTCTTATGGAACTAAAAATGAACTTTAATTGCATGTAGCTCCCTAACTGTTAGGTTTAGAGAAAAATGTTAAAGAATAAAAATGTCTTAAAATTACATGTACATTTCAGAAACACCATAAAATATAGGGTGTTCCATAAGAAATTTTAAAGTTGGCCGCCATATTGGAAAATGGCGGCCATTTCGAAGAAAATGGAATTCATATTTTTTATCGCCTTTAAGAAATAGATGATGTTCCCCCATTTAAAGTTTTCTCTAAATCTCTTAGTTTAGGATATGCCAATGGTGGCACAGTTAAGTTGTTCACCCTGTATACATTAACATTGTATATAACCCAATCTTGACTACCCCCGACCCTACTATGTTTAACAAAGGAGATCTGGTCTTTGCTAAAATTAAAGGTTATCCATATTGGCCAGCAGTAATTCAAGAACTAATTTCCCATGAAAGTGGCAAATCTATGAAGTACAATGTCACTTTTTTTGGAGATGAGAAAACAGCCATCCTAAAAGAGGGTGACTTGTGCTTCTATGCTGGAAATATCCAGACTCACGGGAAGCTAAAACAGATAACTTCAGGAATAAAAAAATCAATGACGCCCTCCAGAAAGCTGAAACATTTTACACAAACAGCATAACTAGCTCTCAGCATAACCACAGCATAGATACAAAATCAAACAGCTTTGCAGAACCACTAAATGTATCAATTAAAGAACTCGAAAACAGTTTGATTGAAAATAATCTTTTTGCAGACACAGGAAATGAAAACGACAAACTAGAGGTAGCTGCTAAAATAGGTTCAGCGCTACTAGAAGAAAATAAATTTTTAAAGGAACAGAATATAAGACTAAATGCTAAATTAGATAGTTATGAAATCAAAATAGAGGAACTAGAGAACAATGAAGAAAAACATATTACTAAACTTGAGAACTTGCTTCAGCAACTAGAAGAAACTCAAGGCCAGTTAGATAGGGAAAAACAATGTAAAATAGAATCACTGAACATCTTTGAGGAAAATGATAAAAAACTCTGCCAAGTGATTAATGAACACATTGACGAGATCAAAGCTCTAGAAAAAGAGGTAAAGCTCTTAAAAAGTAAAGTAAGAAACCAAGAACAAAAGAACGGACCTTACAACGGCTCTGTTGAAGCCTCAACACAAACCATAGAGCCCATTGTTAATCAGCAACACCCATTAATCTTTAACTCGCTATCACTCTTAAGTGAAATTGCACAGCTGAAAACTACTCAGGAACAAATGGAAGCAGCAATCAAATCACTAACAACACAGTTTCGCATCATAATCAACAATAAACAGCTAATTGACCAAAATGACTGCTATATAACTGAAGATTTGACCAACTCAGATGAAGTCCTGACGGCAGGAAACAGACAAACCTGCACTAAAAAACTGGAATCAGCTATAACCAATACTTCAACCATCTCAAAGGAAATGCTGACTACAGGAAGCAAACAAACCTGGATTGAAAAACTGGAAACCCCTCTGACACATAACAAGACGAATCAAAGAAAACCAGAAACGGCAGGAAACAGACAAACCTGTACAAAAAAACTGCAAACACCCTCGACTAATAACAAGACAAATCAAAGAAAAACAACAACGGCAGGAAACAGACAAACCTGTACAAAAAAACTGAGAACTCCTCTGACAAATGAAAAGACGGATCGAAGAAAATTAGTGACGGCAGGAAGCAGCCAAACCTGCGGTAAAAAACTGAAAAATGTCTGGACAGAAATCAGTGTAGACTCTACTTCTACTAAACCTCACCAAAAAACTTTATACAGTGTCTCCTTACAAGTCGCCAAAGCTCAAGGAAAAACAAAAACACCAGCTACCCTTCCTCCAGCTACAAGGAACACAAAATACGTAGGGAAAATGATACTCAACAGCGGACCTCCCATAAATGCAAAACGGAAAGCCAGTGACGAAAGTTACAATGACTTCTTCCTAAAACACATAGATTTTTACAAAGGGTATATGAATGGCTACCCTACACTTAGAGACGACTCAATAGTGCCTGTTGATATCCAGGCTTCACTCCAAGCTATGAACTCGCCCTGTTCACCTGACGACAATAAGAGTCATCAGTCTCTAGTGAAGCTTGATGTACACCGACCAAGAACTCCTGGTACTTTTTTAGACAATGCCAAAGTGGAAAAACTAAAATCCTAACCAAACTAAAACAGGGAAAAACAAAATCTCAAAGGATAAAAAAAATGCCAAATAAACTTTCCTTCTTACATCAAAATGTAGAGGGAATAAGTAAAAAAGTAAACCGGCTAAATCACCTTATAGAAGAAACAAACGCAGACATAGTCATAATTAGCGAGCACGGACTTAAAAAAGATCAAATGGAAAACACCAGACTGCCTAACTACTGCCTAAAAACACATTTCAGCCGCGAAGATCATAGAAAGGGAGGTGTCGCTATTTTTGTCAAAGATGAACTAGCAACAGCTGCTCAACCCTTAATCATAGAATACAACAAAGAGCTAACATGTGAGATGGGCATGATCAAAGTATCATTAGGTAAAAGACAGCTATACATTTTAGGCGTCTACAGAACCCCAGCAGGACAACTGGAAGAAGCTTTAACGTTACTCTCAGCAACAATTGAAGAAACGAGGGCTGATAATCACCCGATTCTGGTTATGGGAGACATAAATGTTGACAGTCTGAAAAAAGACAGGGAGAATGATATCCTAAATGACACCTTAAGCAGCCACAACATCACTAGACTACCACTTCCTCCAACACGAGTCACCCCTACATCTAAGACATCAATAGATTTCATCTGTACAAATATGGATACGGATGAAATAACTACTAATGTGATCCATGCTGGAGTTTCTGACCACACAGCTCAAGTCTGTGAAATAAAGTACACAACAGATCCACCAAAACAACAAAGTACAATGCGCAGAATATTAAACCAAAGAAACCTTAACCTACTAAAGGCTCAGTTGGAAAATGAAGACTGGCAAAATGTACACAACACAGACTTAGCAGAAACAGCCTACAATAACTTTCTGTCAAAAGTTGTCATCAATCTGAACTCAACTTGCCCTAGGAAAAATGTCCGCCCTAGGAGGAGGAAGGCGATGGTCTATGCTGACGGAGAAACAAATCGACTGAAACAAGTCTATCTACAATGTCTCCGAAAATATGAACTCACTGGAGCGCCAGCAGATAAAAATGATATGAGCAAGGCAAAGAAAGATTATGACATGAGGCTAAAATCAATAAAAGGCCAAGCATCTGCAGATCACATAGCAAATGCTGAAAATAAATCCAAGGCCTTATGGCAAGTCATAAACAATGAGAGGAAGAATAATCAACAAAAAACAACACAACCGCAAATTGCCATAGGGCGTGAGATCGTCACCAACCCCCACACAATTGCTAATCACTTCAACCAGTTTTTTACCAGTATTGCAGAAATTACCCTAAAAAACCAGCCAAAAGTCACAAAACAACCTGTACCTCAACAAACCACAGATAACGATTTAACACAGCTACCTTTCACTAATGAACGAGAAATTGAAGAGATCATCGACAACCTCAAACCCAAAACCTCGTCAGGATTAGATGAAATTTCAGCAAAGATACTGAAACACTGCAAAAAAGCTTTAATCCCATCTCTAGTCAAAATAACAAACTTATCCCTTAGTCAAGGCCACTTTCCAGCCGCACTTAAACAAAGTAAAGTATACCCCAAGCTAAAAAGTGGAAACCAAACTGAAGTAAAAAACTACAGACCAATATCATTAATCTCAACGTTTTCCAAAGTAATCGAGAAAGTAGTTTTAAAAAGATTAATGGACCACTGCGAATATAGCAACCTGTTAACAGAAAGCCAACACGGCTTCATCAAGGGAAGATCCACAACATCTGCCATAATCAAACTTGCGGAATTCATCATCGATAGCTTGGAAGAAAAACATCTGGTTACTGGTATTATGCTGGACTTCAGCAAAGCTTTTGATTGTTTGGGACATGAACTGATCCTCAACAAACTTGAACAACGGTGTGAAAGGACAAGCCCACGCGTGGTTCAGGAGTTATTTAGAAGGAAGAAGCCAGGTTGTTGAGATTCAAGACACACAAAAAAATATACGCCAAGAAGTAAGATCCAACCCTTTACTCATAAATAGGGGTGTGCCTCAGGGATCGGTATTGGGACCAGTCCTATTCATTCTCCTGACAAATGACATGCCACAATATCTAGGAATGCACTGTACTCCCCTAATGTATGCTGATGATACGACACTTTTAGTCGCCGCGTCATCACCAAACAACTTAGCCATCAACTCTTACATTGCACTAAATAAGGCATATCAATACTGTCATGAAAATGACTTAGTTGTAAACGCTGAAAAAACCAAACAACTAGCTTTTGGGAGAAGACAGGAAGAAGTCCCAGAGCTGCCAGAAGTGTCAATGGAAAGCCAGACAAAATTTCTAGGAATGACTATCGACAATGCCCTATCCTGGAACAATCACATTGATACACTCTCCAAAAAGCTGAACTCCTGCTTATATGTCTTGAAAAGAGTAAACTTTGTGAGTGACGAAGCTACGACAAAAACTGCCTACCATGCATTGTTCGAGTCCCACTTGCGATACGGCCTTGCAGTTTGGGGAGGCACAACAGCAGGGAACCTTAATAGAATTCTGGTTCTTCAGAAAAGAGCAATCAGAATTATAGTCGGCCTTGGCCCAAGGGAGAGCTGCAGAAATGCCTTCAAAACTGCAAATGTGTTAACAGTCATTGGCCTATACATAAAAGAAGTCATACTATATGCCACAATCGAACAGCTGCAACGAGGCCATGATATACACACATACAACACTCGGCATGCATCAAACTTTCACCTCCCTCTACATCACACTGCATCATACGAGAGGAAACCATCATACATGGGGAGAAAACTCTTCAACCTCCTACCAGAAGATCTAAAGATGCTGAACATGAAGAAATTGAAGACAGCCCTGAACAACTGGCTCATCGACCGACCATTTTACTCCATCGATGAATTCCTAGACTGGAGGAAGAATGAAGAACCTGGACTGGCCTAATGAAGAAAAAAAAAAACTATGTAAAATTGACGCCATTGCATTTCTCTATGTTATGTTAATAAAGAATTTGTCTATTGTCTATTGTCTATTGTCTAAATAAAGAAGTCGAAAAAATTTTGAGAATCTACATCTTTGTTGGTTTGGTCCATTTTGTTCTTCGTGGCATTTTTATTTTGGTTAGGCCTAAAATTTCTCTTTATAAAAACCATTTTTGTAATAAGCTTGTTTTCTATACTGGAGGTTAAAAACTTTTAAATTTTGTCTTCACAGGTTTTTAAATAGGGCCTATGTGTAGTGTTCTGCATAAAACATGTTTATATTATAATAGTAAATAAAAAGGTTATTACACTTACAACCAACTATCCCTTTTCCTTATAGTTTACAGCAGTTTGAAAATCCATTCACACAAATTTAGTGTTCTATTTTAATATTTGTTACCTTTCATTATTATTTAAATACCAGTCGGACAACCAATAAGACCTATGTCAAAAATTTCAATTTCCACAATTGTTTTCGTAAACAAAAATGAATTTTTCCAGGGTTAAGTTACAAAACTTATTTTTGTGCCCAAATACGCGTAAATAAAAGTTTCAAGCAAAATCTACCTACTACATTTTGAGAAAAGGTTAAAACCTCAGATTAGACACTCCTCGTATTAAAGTATGAAATTGTGTTGATATTTCAGTACCAGTTCAATTTGCTTCTATTCAGCTTTTAACATCTCACATGTGTGTTTGTTTGTTTAGTTATCAATAGCTGTTTTATTTAGCAATTCAATATAAATTGTTCTCCATGTTAATCTTATGGACAAAAAATGAACTTTGAGGGCTTCCCGTGAGCTTCAGAATTAAAATATCAAAAATCTAAGACCTTATTGCAAAACTACGAACTGAGACCTTTCTTTTCACACCTCAAACTTTAAAATTGGTCCAGAAATAAGGGAGGAGTAGTGTTAACAAAAAAGGGGCATCACGTATTATATACCGGGTGTTCGGAAAAAACGTTTCAGGAATTCAGGAGGTTATTGTACACATCAAAATAAGCAAAAAAGTTACTATAAACATATGTCCTAAAATGCTTCGTTAACCCGCTAGCCGCCATTTTGTTTTTTACACAAAATAATTTTTATTTCCGTAATGGATTATTGTATTAAGTTAATATTTGGCATGAACCTTCATTATAGCAATACCCATTTTCAAGAAAAAAGTTATTTTTTTCTAATGTGTATTTTCAAAATGGCGGCCATTTTAAAATTTTCAACTAAAATATCTCAAAACCGGTAAATTTTATAAAAATTTTACTAAATACAAAAAAGTTGAAAAATTTAATTATCTAACCAATGGTACCAAGTTTGTAAGGATCTGACAACAAATAAAGGAGTTATTGAGATTTTTATGCATAAAAACATTGATTTTGCATTGTAATTAATGCAAATTAAGGTAATTTTAATTGGGAAATCTCAATAACTCAGTTATTTGTTGTCTGATCCTTACAAACTTGGTACCATTGGTTAGATAATTAAATTTGTCAACTTTTTTGTGTTTAGTAAAATTTTTATAAAATTTACCCGTTTTGAGATATTTTGGTTTAAAATTTTAAAATGGCCGCCATTTTGAAAATACGCATTGGAAAAAAATAAATTTTTTCTTGAAAATGGGCATTGCTATGATGAAGGTTCATGCCAAATATTAACTTGATACAATGATCCATTACGGAAATAAAAATTTTTTAGTGTAAAAAACAAAATGGCGGCTAGCGGGTTAACGAGGCATTTTAGGACATATGTTTACAGGGACTTTTTTGCTTATTTTTATGTGGGCAATAACCTCCTGAATTCCTGAAACGTTTTTTCCGAACACCCTGTATATATATATATATATATATATATATATATATATATATATATATAGATTTAAAAAAATAAATCAGATTTAAAAATGTTTAGTAGTTAAATCTCTATTGTATATCGCCGTTTTATGCCATTTGAATAGTAATGGATAGTGAATTAATGTAAAAATATTTTTTTTATTGCCTTGACAAAATAATTTGCATCACAGCCACATGAATGTTTTGAACCAGCATTACAAGAATGTTTTGTACATGTGCTAAATTATAATCTAAAACTAGTTATTCTTCAGTGATTATCTTCTTTGACTAGCCTATATAGGCTTCTGAACTGTCATCTTTTAATTTTCTATTGATTCTGGGTTTAAATATTCTTGCATTGAATAAATTGCATTTTCAATTAGATATTTAATCAAAAAGAAGAAAAAATAGTAACAGAAAAATACAAGATGACATAAGTTAATTGTCATAAAATTTTTATAAAATTACAAAAGAACTATGACATAAAGAAAATGTATAAAGTGCACAAGTATATTTTTCTTTTTTTATGTACTGAAACGACTGAATAGCAAAGAGGAAGAATTTAATTATACACCTCTGTCGGGGGAAGAGGGCATTTCCTTATTGTGTTCATTGTTGGGTTGGCTTGTTGTCCGTCTATTGTCTATGTTTCAGTTTATTTTATTTAGCCATATACTATTTTTCAGAGGTAAAATATGAGCTAATAGTTCAGTGACCTGTATTGTGTGCTGTGTGACAGCAAAACTTTAATGAAATGTATAAAAACGTTGAAGCTCCACTGAAATTAGCATACTACAAAACCTTGTTGGTTATTATAATTTTAAAAATATTGAATAATTCATGTTCATGGCCAAAAGTGTTTTATACTTTTTTTATAAAAACAAGCAAAATGTAAGTTTCGAATAAATAGATGATTTACCTATTTTAGAAGCTCATAGTAGTAATTAAATAAAGAATTAAGGGGAAACTCTGTAATTAGCGAATTTCCCTTTAGGATTACGCTATTACGGTAGTAGCCATGGTAAGACGTAAGCCCAGGACCACTTCACTCTTTTAATTTTTAGGTCCCCAGAAGCAAAATACCTTTTGTTCATTTTAATAAATGTAAATCCATGTATCTATCCATCTATCTATCTATCTATCTATCTATCTATCTATCTATGTGTCCGTGGTACTGATAAATTTTGTAGGGGACCTCCAATTTTGATGAAATTTGGTATGAAGGTATAAGACCAGGTCTATTTTCATAACTTCGCGAACCAGGATTGTCGGGTTATGGGAACAGGGTTTTATAGTTTCTAAGGCGTAAAAAATGGGTTTTGGCAATTTTTAAAATCAATTTTCAAAATTCAAGAATTTTAACTAAAACCATTTATAAAAGCTTAAAAAACTTATATTTGTTTACAACAACCATGTGGCGCCAAACCGCATACTCAACCCCCGTGGGGTTTATGGGGAATATTAAAAAGAGCCGAATATTGATACAATTTGATTTTTACCTTAAGCAACCATTACTTTCCTAACAACAAACATTTTTTAACAATATACCATGGCACTAAAACCTACATACTCATTCCTATGGTGTCTATGGGGGAAATACAAAATCTGAAATTCCTTTGGAAATTCGCTGAGTACGCAGGTTTGCTGCGACGGGGGCATTTTTTCTATTACCAAGGTTATTCCTTTGTAGTCAGTACTAAATTATATTAAAAAAAATATTTAATTTTTTCAAAAATAAATTCATAAGGTGTATTGGTGTTTTTATCCATAAACTCTTATAGCAATAAATAAATAATTAATATTTTATAAGTCCTTAGGACTTAAATCCTAACATTCCTGCGTTTTGTTTTAACTGTATGTTCTTATAATTTACTCAGGAATACAAAATTGCAATTTCTAGACCTTATAATTAAATACAAAACTGTAAATATTAACTTATATTGATTGATTAAGTATAAAATCTCATCTTTAACATCGAAACAAGGAAAAATGTAACTCTTACAAAGTTTAAATTAATTCGATTGGCTTACATATCAAAGTCTATACTGTACTTAGTTGCTTTGTAAATATTTTCCTAAATATTCCTGAATGTAAGAAAAATTCATTTAGAAGAGTTTTTAAAAGAATACCTTTCTCAGTGTGAAGAAAATGTTACGAATAGAAATAAATTATGCCAAGGAAAGAATTGTTGGTTGTTTCAACTGCCATCTTGTAAGGAGCATACTTTTCTTAAAATTGAAAGAAAGTGTCTCTAGCTGGGGCGGGAAAAGGTGAGAACAGTTTCGGTAATTGTAAGACCCCTTCCCCAGTCCATTTTGCTCTGCCCCCACATCCCTCTGCCCGGCGCGCCGATAGGGCTCTTTTTGTAGCCCACAAGTGGGCAACATTTTCCATTAACACCTTTCGTGGCTCGAAGTAAAACTATCTCTCTCCTCTGAATTCAGTAAACGGTGTGTGAATCTTTTATCCGTTTTACGGAACTTACTTCTGAATTTGTATGCTCATAAAATTATGCTTAAGTAAGAATTTTGGTAGTTAGTAGTTCTTGTTGATTATACTGTCATCCTTCAATTACTTTTCGGGAACAACATATTTTCCCCACAATTATTTTTAATTATAATATTTTTTTCTTAAATAAAATCTCTTTAAATAAGTCCTACAAAATAAAACGTGTTTTTATACCAAGTTGAGGTTTGGGAATGTGGATGGTTAAGGGCCTATATTTAATCCTAGATTCATCAAATTATGCCCTTAAATATCCAGAAGTGATAAATAGCTAATAAAGTACAGTTCCAAGAGAAAGGTTTATTTATTATAAGAAGCATTAACTTGAATCATAATTGTAATCGTTATAGTTCAGTTATAAATATTATAGCATCTTGATATAATTAGGTTATAATTATACCCTTGTAAATAATTTTATGCAATTATTAAACCATTAATATATGATCATATTATGATTGCCTGAGTGAGTGAGTATACCACTAATAGTGAGTGAGTTTGTGTTAAAATAAGAGGTGAGTGAAATGACTGATACAATCATTACATCACTTGATCGAATCGTCGTTTTAAACTTACATTTTTGAGGTTAGACACAAAGAAACCAAATCATTAATCGTGATGGAAGAATCAGCCAATGCTACTTGAGTCATTTCTTTCATGACACTACTTTAAACAAATGCCAAGCTCTCATTGGTTTCAAATCTGTCCCATAAAGTGAATCATGTGTCATAATGTCCTACTTATGCAACTGATTTGTATTTTTTATGGGTAACCTTTTATGATGTTACAGTACTTGTAATATCATTATTGTATCAATTATTGCAAAATCGTAGAAAATTAAACTGCTCATACACAATTCAATACGTTTTCAATACATTTCCCTAATGTTTCCCGATTCCCTGTCCACGCTTCCCGTCGGCTGGCGGCTGGAGGCAGTAGCTGATGATGTTGTCAACAAAATGGTGTTACCGCGGCGCCCTTGACCAAGGTCATGTGTTACTCATCTTCTGCTACGTCAGCTCAGTGTTGGTTAACAACAGGTAATTGCAATGCTGTCTGTTCCTCATTTACATGTCACAACCGAATTAGAGACACTAGGAAGTTTTCACATCGCGCGCAACATAAAAACCCTTCAATGTAGACGCCTTTACTGCACTGTACTTGTTATAAGTCCGGTCATAATTGACGAAAATAGCATAAGTATAGAAAACATAATTAGTTTTATTGTGTTTACCAATTCTAAAAAAATTTGTATCAGTAATATGAACAGTGCATTACTAGCTGAAACGCTAAGTGAAAAATTATCAAGATATTCAAACGGCCATCCTTCAAAATAAACCAATCTTGTTAACCAACATTATCTACATTTAATTGATGTTGACCCAACAAGGTAAACAAGCACATTTAAATAAGTGCCAGCTGCCACTACCACTGAAGAAGATAAACAAACATCAGCAAGGAAACCGACATGTTAGCTTGTTTAGATAGACTAATAAACGATTCATTACCACATTTGCGATGGGTTTTTATATTAGCTGTTATTTATTTACTAAAATAATTTTCTTCAGATTGAAAAATTATTTTGGGGATGGTGTCTAAAAATGTAACTTCAGTTTAAATAATAAATTTAAAATAATGTGATTAGCCCTAAATATATACAAAATATATTAAAATAATAAATAAAAAAACATGTTGTTGAGTCAAAATCATAAGCATTTTTATGGGTAACCTTTTATGATGTTACTTGTAATATCATTATTGTATCAATCTTTACTTGTATCATCTTTACTTATTATTTAATCTAGTTCATTAAAAATAAAAATATTCTACCTTTTTAACGTGTATGTCGATTTTTAGGCGGTAAAAATAGTTATTGCATTGTAAAATAAAATATTAATAAATCCCGCCAAAATGCCCAAGCTCGTACCATCACTTGTAGCTCTAGACTCGTACGCTCACTTGTTGCCGCGCGCCGCTAGGCCATCCACTATCAGCTGTTGTACCACATGGCTCCCCTCTATTCGGCCAGCTGTTCTGCCGCGTGTATTGTTGACTGTAGAGGCGGCAATAGTCCAATAGTCATGGGATTGTCGTGATCGTTCCGGGTGTAGTGCCATTTTGGATCCCGTTTTGTGCCTATTTCCGTTAGTGCTTCTTCTTACCTGCAAGTAATATGGGAAAGAATTGTGTCTAGTGTTTTTTGCCTTTGGATCTTCTTATTAATGTAAGTGCCACATTTTTGTTATCATATAATACCGGTTATAATTTTATGTTTGCTTGTTTACTGGTTCTGTTTATTATATGATAAGATATGCAACAGGTTTTGTAGTGTAAAAGTTTAAAGGACATCAATAACTGTTACCTAACAACTAATGTTAACAACTCTACCATGTTTGATGACAATAAAACGCAGCTGTTATCAGTGTTTACAGTTTTCCCCTGTAGCTTTTAGATTGCGATTTCTTGGTTAGTCTAGTTTTTGAATGAAAATAAGCACCAGGCTAAATTAAATTATACAATAAACTAATGTTGCGTGATGTAAATTTGCTTTAACTATATTATTTTTTTATTTTTAATAAGGGGATAAGTGAATTTTTATCGGCAAAGTATTGTTCTTATGATAATAAAAACAAAAAACATAATCACATTGTTATTTTGATAGCATAAATAAATGCTTAAATAGTTTGTCGCTGATCAGAACAGTTGTAATTACTTCCAACTTGAAAAACATTTATACAGTAGGCCTAAAGGCCCATTAAATTTGTAAGAGGCTCGATTGCACACACATTGAAATCATTTTATTACTTTAGTGAAACTCCGAAGAAAACTTTTGACAGCAAGTAGGTATACCGTAAACTTTTCATTTCTTTAAATGCCTCATAATATGTCAACAACCGTTTGACACTAGCTACACCAGCGCGTGTCCGTTTCCGTTTGTTGATAAGCAGATGACATGCATCGACAGTTGATAAGACGCTGAGAAGATAGCCAGACGGTCGCTGATAAGCTGTCAAATATTGAATCAGTCCAGTGTTCCGCGTAACAGAATGGAGGCCCTAGTTTTCTCACAAGAGCAGCCAATATTTTCATCGTTTCATTTCCTGGTGGGCTTTCCAAATACACTTTGCAAAGTAAACAATCCCCTCGCATCCGCGTTCCATTTTTAGTCATGATGATTTTCCATCCATAAGGAGCTTTTACTTATGGATATTTTTCACCATACAGGCTCTAGCAACCACTAAATTAAAATTTTCTCCTAGGTTTTACTAATTTAAAATGAAAAAAAGTTTTTTACGTTGTTTACTTCAAAATCACTGAAGTGTTACGTATGAGTAATGAATAGGCCATGATTAACATTCTGTCCGCACTCCCTTATTTCCCAATTTTAGTACAAAAAAGGCAGGCTAAAATGATACAAGATCAATGAATATAATAATAGAACTCAACAAAATTAACAATATTGGATATAGCTATAATACACTTAAAATATATTGACTTTTATCAATGTAGGCCTACTCCAAACCTTATTCAGTGAGACCCATCCTTATTTATTAATCTGTTATGCAATAATGCATTTCATATAAATATTATTATTAACAATTAAGTCAATTAAACATTTAAATATTAATTGAAAGACCTTAGCCTTGATTTAGCACTAAGGTCCCAATGTAGATTGAAAGGTAAAGCCACACAAAGAACAGCTTCTGACTGGAGATCTATTGTGTAACCCGAAAAAAACGTTCAGCTGCCGCATCGCTAAAAAGGGGTGGATCCAAGCGTTCGAAGGGTAGGACCCTTCTGTATAGCATAAACAGTCTACGTCTAGCGTTCCCCATCAGTATTTCATGGGGGTGTTAAACTATGTCGGAACAACTCAAGGCGGTGACGTGTTTTTGTTTGGAAGTGTCGACAGTGTTTTAGTTAGAATGACATACGATGCGTCGAGTTTAGGCAAAGAAACTCCGTCAAAGTGGATTCATCCAATTAACTTAGGGATGGATACAATCTTTGTAAAGTAATAGTTGAAGAAGTGAAAGAACGACATTAAAATGTTAGCTTCATTAGTTCTGTACATGTTGGTGTTGTGGTTAGTCATGGAATGAAAAGTGAAACTAGTTACGTCAGCGCAATAATTGGATGAGCCCAGTGATAGCCGAGTACAATTAGCGTTTAATTAATTCAGGCTGGTGTTTTCTGCTTCGTTACCAATAATTGTAACGGGTTTGGTCTAGATGAAACATTCATGATTGTGCATCAGGAAGTGATTTGTTTTGTCCTCAACAATTATAGAACTGAGTCTTTGGACCCCACACTTTGCTGAACCTATGAAACATAAAGATTCTATCATTTACAGGACTTGCGACCTTTACATACTGTACAATCAAGTCTTGCTAATAAAGGGAGAACTGAAAAATATGTTATTCGTAACAAGTCCTAATGAGAATATTTGGCAGTTTTCGATTTCTTAACAATTTTGGGCAATTATTAACAAAGTCAAATTATGAATTGGTCAGTAAATAATAATAATGAGGAGCTACACCGAATTCTTCAATAGCTGTTAATTAGTTGGTGTGTTTACACTCTTCAGGCAGTAGTACGCTTGAAATGCGTACTAAAACTAATATTTTATTTCGTGTGAAAGTAGGTCTAAAATATTGGTCTGTTAATAATTCTTCTGCCCACTTAAACTACCGTATATTTAGACAAAACTCGTTCCTACAGACATTTTTTGCGCTAATGTTCTTAATCCTACTTAATGCCAATTGTTGTGTGTTAGAGGGATTAGGCCTAAATATATTGAAACAGATAAATTCGAGCAGTGTCTGTTTCGATGTATTTCCCACGATCTTGAAATTTAGCCTGTAGATTTTGATTAAAATTTGCATTTAAGAGTGTTTTGTCCCAAAAATAAGTTTATAAACAGCCTCAACCCAAGATAGTATGTAGTCGAAAATTAAGTTTAAAAATTATAATTTTTAACATTAGTCTTATGTTAAGGGTTGTCATTTTGAAAACAAAATAACAACGAAAGCTAAAAAGAACATTAATTTTAAGCATTACAGTATTTTTGAAACAGTGGTCAACGGTGAAGAGGTACAGTTAGTTGTTGGTGTAAGCGTAATAGCCTGATTACAATGATGCTATTAAGAGTTACTATCAGTAGCCTACCATTATATTGATTACGAAAGTTGTGAATTAAACCAAAGAGCCCGTTACTTGAATTGAAACATTTTGTAAATAAATTAAGATTCATGATGAAGTATTCGGATTTTCTAATAAAACCGAAGTTAAAAAATAAATAAATATAAAAAAACGGGAATACCGTAGTAGGTATAAGTTGAATTAATTTTCGAAAATTTTACTTAACATTAAGGAAATTAAAACACAAACAGTAATAGTAATGTATAATTTATTACTCAAATTTTACATTTCAATAGCATTCAATAGATAAATGGCAGTGACCCCGAGTTGATACGAACCAGTGCCGTTATCAGTTCGACCTCTGACCCCGTTGCTGTGTTGCTGGTGCCATCGCCGTCTCGGAATGTAACCTTGCCAAGCGAACCGATCCGCGTTCTGCAAACCCGGCATTCAATTGGGGACAAGCTCTTCTTTCATGTCAATTCAATCAGTTCACTTGTTCTCTAATGCTGAGTAAGATTGGTGCAGATTTGTCTGTAGTTGTAACTAGTTTACCTCGTGCCTTGAATGTGATTGTGATGATTTCTTCTACATATTCATAGTAAATGAGGTAGTCACTACATTGTTGACATAAATACGGAATTAATATGTAGAAAACACGATTTTTTTAACTTAAATTTTATTTGTAAAATACGAGCCATGCAAATAGGGAACATAGTTTAAAACTAACCTTGGTTTATTTATTATTTTTGTGTGAGCAGTAAAACATTACATTATTTAGAATAGTTATAATAGTTTTTGGAAAAGTTTTCGAATATATGTATCTTTATATTTTAACCATTGTCTAGTGGGTCACAAGAAATATTACAAAAACAGTTGGATTACATGATTACATACTAGAGCTTTCTAAGAAAAATACTCAATTGTTCGATTGTTCCAGTAGAGACCATTTTAAAAATTTAAGACTTCTAACACTCACCGGATAATATGTATATGAAACATTAACCTATATTCACCAGACAAAAATGTCTTTGTATGACTCTATTAAATTTCTTCGGTACCGTAGTCTACTAGAAATAACGCCATCTCCAGACTTCTAAAGCACAGATTGACTCTTTTAAAAAAAAAATCCCTCTACGCTGGTTTAAAAATGTACAAATCAACAAGTTACAAATTACCAACAAGTTTTAAATCCATGAGCAGTAACCATTTCAGAGATACCCCAAAGAATGAACTTAGGCCTACCAACAGAGCTTTTTCTTCATTGAAGAAATTTTATGACAATCAGTTGGTTTAAGTTAGTTAATTGTTTTATAAAAAATGAAATAACGTTGGAATAAGTTTAGAATTTTTGTTTTATTTATTATTGACAGTGCACCAATTTTGTATGTATAATAAAAAATTAAGTTAGAAATTTCCTCCGTTTTCTTGTAATGTTTTCATTTTGAGGTAAAGTTTGTAACCTGCTAAAACTCTATAAAATGGTTGTGGGACACCCTGTATATTTCCTACACCGTTACGACCACCAGCGACGAGCCGGTTGGGCGGTCCAGCAGTGAGGTGGTGTGAAAGTGATGACGTCACCACAGCAGGTAGTCACCGCCACTGACGCAGCCATGGCAGACCGCTATAGTCACTCCTCCTACGTGAGTCAGCGGTGATAAGCGGCCTTATCGTCACCGGGGGGATCCTTTTAGAAACCGGGTCACTGCAGGAATGCCAGCGATATCGGTGCGGCAGTTGTCGGAAAGGGAAACGTCCTGCTATATAAGTGGGGTGTATCCTTGGGCAAACACTGTCTAGTGTTAAGCACATGTTAAGCACGTCGGTATTCTATAATTCCACGTGTTATAAACGTTGTGTGTTGTATTTAAGTTTAAATATGATATGTATATGCATTATGAATATGCCAATGATGCAAAAACGACTGCAGTCACACAGACCTCTCAGTGATGCAGCTTATAAGTTTAATTAAAATAATTTTGTGGTTTTCACCAGTATTATTATAAATATTCCCATTAGTTTTTAGCCTTTAGATCTAATTAATAGTACGCTATTTCATAAAACATTAGGTAGCCAAGTGATAATGAGAGAGTTTTAATAATTTTGGATGGATTATAATATCTTTATGAATAAAATGTTTAAGGTTAAAATTTTTTGTGTCGTTCATTTACATTGCATGGGCACAAAATCATAAAAAATATAGGTTCTAAATTATTTTTTTATTATTTTTAAATAAATTACATTATATTCATGCCCAAAAAACATAAACGAAAATGCACCCACTCGCTAACATATACCATCACTTTATTTACTCTGTTATTATCATACCGAGAAAGATAGTTCGTTTAAAAAAAAAATAATATAACATGATCAAAAGTAATACATGAGATTACTCATACACTTTTTTCTAAAATATTAGGCCTAACGTTGGATATGTTTTTATCATTAAGCTTATTTTTTATCGGCTAATACTCAACGTAAATTGAAGATGTGTTCACGTTTTCCTCTCTGCTTATCGTCATTAACTTGGTATTTTCGTATAAATAGTCCAAACTTTAGCTAGTTATGTACTGTATCATCTTCAGTCTATCTCGTGTCTGCTCTCCAATTAGTGCAGTATTAAGGGGGATGCTCGTTTATTAGGCATGGCTTGAGATCAAAGTTGATGCGTTTAGAAGATGTTCTGATCGGAGACGGGTGGGAGTTGTTGCCAATTATCGTGTCAAGAGTGGAGACATGGAAATAGAACTTAAAACTTAAAAGTTAAAATTAAACATTTTGTAGAGTTTAAAGCATGTAGACAATTATTAGGGTCTTTGAGACAAAAAATCTTTACATTAATAATAATTACTTTGGGAATTATGAACAAGGGTAGATGGTTATAGAGCTCGCCTTTGAATCTGAGGGTGTTCGTCCTGATAGTAAGCGCTTTTTGATGGTTCGATACTGGATCCAGCTGCCTTTGGGCATTGGCCTCTTCATTAAATGAATCAGCTGATATTGCCAGTGACAAAGCTAAACCTCATCTGATCCATCACAATCATCACACTCACCTTAAAAAGAACTCACCACAGAGTGTGAGTGTGTTACTGTTTTAAATAAAGTATCAAAAGTAAGTATTAAAATGTATCAAGGCCCCTAAATGTAATTAATTTAACCTAAATCAGCAATGAGTTCTATTCAATAAAGTTAGCACAGTTGGACTTAACACTTCATATTACAAATGGAATTGTACCAATTTTCGTTCTTTTGAAACTAAAACATCGCTTAACTCATAGTAACATATGGCTTTGTATAATATGATAAGCATTTTCTCAGGATAAAAGTTTTCGTTCCGCTATTTAGGCTACCCCCTTTTATTATTCAATTATTTAAATTGACTCCTCGTACAAATTTTTCAATTGTCTTTCCAGATAGTTAAAGTTTTTTACAACATGTTATAAGTAAGAAACAAACAAATGTACAGTTTTGACGCGTTTAGCAATTACAATCAGAATTATGCGAAAGTCTACAAGCTGGAAAATCGTCTCTGCAGGCTTTTAGTTGACAGTAAACTACATCTATTCATCCGCATTATATGACAAATATATTAAAAAGTTTTCACTTGACTGGAAAAAACTAAGGTCCAGGTAACAGCTAGAAGTGAGTTATGCGGGAACTTGTATAAATAATGCCCCGGACCTACAACGGCCGGATTGAGGGCCTTACGCTGTTTCGGAGTTTCGAATGTAAAGTTGCTTTAAATGACTTGGGCAAATGACCCCCCACGGAGCAGCTCGATTTCTCAAAGTGATAAATAACTTTCCCAAAGCCTAGGTTAAACTTTCGGCTAAACATTGGTCGCTTTTATACAGCGTTGTGTTATTACACCGTTTTGTTTATATTGTTTCAAAAATCTAGCATCCTAACATGTTAATTTGATGAGTGCAATATGACTCTTGTTCTATATTTATTTTAATTTAAGGTCATATTGGTTTAAAACAAACGATAATAATTTAATTTCAAACTCCTTTTTTAAGTTTTGAAACTAAAAACTCTCCGTTTTAATAAAATATGTGAAATGAAACGATTTGTTGCCATAAAAATTTAGTATTTACTAGTAATAATTTTTAATTTTTATGCATCTAGGAGAAAAATTATCAACACCATATGAAAAATTACAAAATAGAGTGTAATGGTTGCTAAAGTTTTACTGATTAAGTTTTACGACTCAATAACTATGAATTCAAACAGATGACTTAAACGAATCAGTCAAGCACCGTTGCCTTGCAACACCTGGTCTAAACATTTATAATGCGAGCACATGTGTTCAATCTGGCAATGTAGTTGCAACCTGTGTGATGATTTGATGTATGAAATTTTCGTACAAACAAATACGTGTGCGAAGATGTCGAATTAGAAGCGTAATGTTGTTAGGCATTGCTCTGTAGAGGTTCAACTGAAAAATATATTTCTTTAACTATAACAATAATATTTTACTGGATAAATAATCACTACCTTTTAATATACTTTGCTAAGACAGTACAGAATGAAAATAAAGTATAAGCAAAGTAATAAATCTGCAGGTTATCCTTCTACCTGGGATATTTAGGAAGTTAACCGCTTTACTACAGCGATTTATTGTTAGTTTTAGAGCTCTTCCAATGTTTATGACTCACATTAAATTTTATTCCCTTGATTTTAAAAGTTTCACTTTTTACACTGCAAACAGCTGACGTGCTTAAATTATTCCGTCACGAGAGCTCGTAAATTTACGTTTACTACTTTTGAACATTTTCCAGTGTACAGACACTGATGTTAAACTTTGAAGGTGTTTTCAAGTTATAACAATTTTCAAAATGTTTGCTATCAATCAATTTTCCATTTTATAAATTCGGTTTTTAAAACCGATTACAGTAAATAGTGAATGTTTTGTGCATAATATGTTATTTCGAAGACCTTGTTTGGTACAGTTAATATACAAGAAAGTAAAAAATTAGCTTTTCTTGTTTGAATATTTTTTCATCCCATAATGATTTTTTGTAGTTTCCAGATGAACAAATAGTAAAAAATCACGACTACTGACAATGCATGATAATAAATAAATTAACTAAACTAATACTAATATAGACATAAAATGGAAGCTTGATTTGATATGCGACAGCGCAATGCATGTAGGCCTATGCAACTGAAATAAACATTGCAGTCACATAAGTAAGGGAATTGGAAAGAGAACTCATTTCCTGTGTTTATTTCGTACAATTTGAAATTTTGTCTAGGATCAACTTTTGATTGGTTAGAAGTTTAGACCATTCGATCGTTCCATTGGGGCAATAAAAGTCATGACCTAATCAGTATTAATCAGCTGCAAATGTGCCAATTGCTAATCAATTGTTTGATTCGTAATTGCTTATAACAATAGCGACATTCTAACGTGTGTTAAATTTTAACATCACATATCTATTATCTGGTTGTATTTGTGCTTGTATTATTTTCTCTTCTTTATTCAACTCTTTATTGCTTGTTAAGTAATAAGGTTCAAGTAATTGAGTATTTATATCGTTATTGTAATTGTAACTACAACATCGCCCTGTGTCCCTCAGTTGCCACACCGACAGGACACCGGACACCACAACCACCAACCACCAACCAACCACGGCCGTGGTGGTCAACCACGAAAGCTGAAAAACTTCCATCGACGTCAACGGGAAATCCAATACGCAGCTGAGTCACGTGTGTAGAAAGCATAATCAGGCCATTGTTGCATGTCGTTATCTTACCGTGAGACAGGCTGGGACAAATTACAACGTCCCTTCTAGTATTGGTTTGTTTTCTGAAAATATAATCACATTCAACCCATAATAAGCATTTTAGTGGCTTAATCACCGTATTTAATTTTGACATTAAAACCAAATGTAATAATTATTTTACGTTATTTTAGAATTCATAGGTTCTAGTCTAGTCTTGTGGTAAGTAACAGTAGTAGCTCGTATTACAAATTTGCAGCGGGAGTTGTTAGAGAAGAGAAACCTTGTTTTTAAAGAGGAGTTCATTACCTGTATAACATATTTTGTTAGACAAAAGTATAGTTTTATTAAATGCATATAATACCAAATAATGTACATTTCTGCAATTTGCACTGTTTGAATATTTTACTTCCAATATACTGTAATCTTTGTGGATTTCTTAGGAACATTATATTTTTTAAATTGACATGCAAAACTTATAATTCAAGTATTGCCATCAACACTTAGTAAAATCTTTGCTCATTTCGGTGGGAAAGGACATCTACAGTGACTCCAATGAATACACAAACATGAATTACCGTACTCTTTGCATTTATCACACGTGCACGTGTAAAAACATTGTAAAGAAACAATTAGGGAATTCTTCATAAAAGAATAAAATATCTGTTCACTCAAATAATCCGGCAGAGTTGACAATTCATGCAGCGAACACGCCGAGACAGCTGTAGCTGTAGTTGTAGTTGTAGTGAACCATATTGTCTGAGTTGGCCGCCGGCGGCGACAGACTTGAGCAAGAGTTTCACTAAGCTTCTTGTCTAGTCAATTATTTAAACGATGGCTCGTAATCGAATGCACAGCTCGGAATATTCGCTGAAAACATTTTCTCCCTGTTCTCAATTGTGATTCTGACTTTCTTTACTTCCGTTTGTGTTTTATAAAATTAAAATAAAATAAACAATTTATTTTCTATTTTTTTAATTAAAATTTATTGATTTTAGTAAAAAGATGTATTCAAGGCTTTAAAAAATAATTAACTTTACACGAATTATGAAATATGAAATATTCCAAAGTTTTATGGTGCGCAAACATTTGTCATTATTGTAAACGTTAAAAACCGGTGCGTATTTTTGAAATTTTATAAATTGTTTTTTTTTATTTTTTATTTCTATTAGAGGTGTATTTTTCCCTACAGAACCACGCAAACTGTAAAGAAAATACTGTGTTTATATATATTAATAGTAAAAAAGGTCCATTGTCCGACGTAGTGTTTTGTGTCGCTATTTAGGGTTAATTGTCCTAATAAATTTATTTTAAGAATGAAATATTATTACCACCCTAAAGGCTATATTTATTCTTAAATTAACTAGGTAAATTGCTAATTTGGATGGGTTAGTTAATTTTAAACTAGCCCAATAGAAGGTCTACCCTATATTAGCTTTCGTTACTTTAGTTGTTTTAAGTCCATTGCAGAAATAACTTTTAATTTCCGAAATTTATCTAGAGTCCCCCTTGTTTTGACCTTTCGCTATTGGAGTGAAATTTTGTGTTTCGGGACACCTGCTGTTTAAGTTAATATCGTTATATAAAATAATTTGGAAACGACTATCAAGCAATTTTATTCTGCTTATAAATTCCCACATTGATATTATTTGTACTGTATGGTGTAGGCATACCGCTCATATTCTGTTCTCTGGAGCAAAGTCCAGTTTTAACCTCCAACTAACTTAATATCTTTAATTTATTCTTTTTGCGATGTTGGCTCGATTTTTACACTCCGTGGAGCCGGCGCCTGTAGGCCTACGATGCCACCTGTACATAGACGTATCCCCATGACAGTTATGGTGGTTTATGGTGTGCGTCTGGCACGCCATGGCGCGGCGAGGGAGAGCGGGAAGGAAGTTGCCAAACGAAGGTCGCCCGTCAATTGATCGTTTATGGTCTCCCCCATTCTGGGTCGCACGGTCGCTTTGGGCTTGTGAAAAACGGCGAGCCACATCACATTTGAGCTTTGCACATCGGTTATCCTAACTGAAATACATTTAAATGTGATATCGGCCCTTAAACAAAAGATCTGAATTGTTTAAAAGAATTTAGTACATTGTTTAATAAAGAGGGTTATGCTATACGATTAAAGCCGCTTGAGTAGGTTTTAGAAAAACGGTTCCAGAAAAAAAAAACACCTGTGATGTGCATAAGTCGGCATCACCACAACTTCGGGAGCGTTGCTTTACCAATTATGAGGTCCAGGAAAATGTGGTTTCCACTAATAAGAACTACACGTGTTGGGGCCATAACTTTCTTGTTATTACGCAAAAAATCTAACTACCCCTAACGTTTCTAAATTTACGTACAACAAGACCTTAAAATACTATTAATACAAAACAGATTTTAAAACCGAATATTTTCCATGTTCGGCTTAGTAACCGAATACTTGTTCTAGAGCAAACAGTTTTGTTCCAAATTTTATAATTTCCAACCTCAACATGGAATATTAAACGTGTTGGGCTTCCCATAAGCATTATATAAGTCCTATGCAAAGAGAATTAAAAAACCTGTTTTACTATAGTTAATTTACCACAAACACAAAATTGTATGGATACTAAACCAACCATACTGTACTGTATGGTGAATCTAAAAAGGTTTTCAACGCCTTTTCATATAATATAAATATACGTTTGTATACTAAATCACTATACCATTATTTTGATACATTGACCTCACATAGTGGGTATTTTAATCTGAATATTTATTTATTTATTTTGTGTTTGTCTATGCCAGTGGCATTTTCTAACGTTTTGACGGGGAACGGTCCAAACCCAGTCTTGTTACTATCTAACATCGACCAGTTGTTAGAAAGCATCATTAATTAATAGCCCAATGACAAATGGCAACTGGGTCCGGAATCGAACCTTTAAAAAGCTACTGACTTTTCTCAGGATCGAACCGGCAACCTTTGGATTCAAAGGCGAGCACTATAACCACTCAGCTACCCAGCCAGTTAATGAATATGAATGAGAGATGAGTGTAGGATGATTGGGACGCTATTGTGTAGTCTTGCTACTGACTCAGGCCGACATTCTCCTTGGACAGGACTGTTAATTAATAGCCCAACAGCCAATGGTATCTAGGGACCTACAGTTTAACGTATGGGATCCGAACTACAATTTAGACCTCACATATACGAATTGGTTTAATCATGAGGATGGTATTTATGGATGAACTAGTATTCACTAGTGCGGACGTTAATCCCCACTAGGAAATATCGCATCCACAAGCCATCGCTTATTTTTCACACCACAATTCGTAACCTCCTACCTGGACGACGCCACCGCCCCAGTGTATATTTTTAAATAGGTTTAATGTTCACCATTTGTGGCTTAATTTAAACTCGTTTAAAAAGTAAAGTGAGATGTAAAGAATTAATTTTTCTCGAACATTATCTGATAAATATTATTTTGTTATGGTGGGAGAAAAAGTGTACCTAGAATTGATCTCATTTAATGAAATTTGTGCTACTAAACTTACCGAACCGCATGCGAAAACTATACTAATATATTCGGTCACAATATTTGTTCTTCATTACAGTCTGTAAACCAAGTAGTTATGAATTTTTATAGAAACAAATAAAAAACACTCTCATAGTTTTGATAATATATTTAAGACATTGCTACATAGGATATATTTATTCCCAACCGACAAATACTGTAAGATACCAAATGGTTATAACCAACAAGTATTTAATAATTTCGCAGCCTGTTTCAAGGTTGCAACCTTGAAACAACCTTTCCATTTCTAGCAGTCTCATGGATCACTTTGCGTCAGCAATTTTGCATTCAATGGAAAATCTCTAGTTTGACAGTTATATCAGATAACTGCACTGGGAAAATATTATACGTCTTTCAAATACACCTACAAGCTATGCATTTAGTTAGACCTACTGTACAGTAATCAAAGTAGAGTTTATAATCAAACAGCTGAACCCAAAAATATTATACTGTAGATGTATAATATATAGCAGCCATTTTTAAATAATAAGTTGTTAATGATACTTTGTTATGCTAGTCTGAAATTTGAACAATGGTGCAATATCACATAAATGGGGTAGTAGGTCTATGGGATGAGTGAAAAACTTTATAGAAGAGTTTAAAGGCCGTACAAAAAGGCCATTACAAATAAATGGACCAAATTAAACTTTATTCATAGCATGGCAGTGATGAATAAAAAAGTTTAAAATTTAGAAGAAACGCTATTGTTAAAGCGAATGGGGAATACATTCGACCGTTTTTCCGACTGTTCACGATATCTCACTTTTTGAAAATAAAAATCGGTGCATCCAACAAGAGGACGTGGGACAATGGAGGGGCGGTCTGACCATCAATATACCTCTGTGTGACGGCGCTATAAATAACTGTATTGTTGTCCTGATGTCTATCCGCCGCCCCCGGCACACCCCATGACAATGCCCGTCGCGGGGCGGCACAAAACCTACCCCTGCGTCGACCGAATAGTGATTTCCTCCTTTTATTTGAAAAAAGTCCGAATTCAGATCTGCGGTTTGTAGATGGTTCTTAACCGATAATATAAATCGTTTGGCAACTTTATTCCTGAAGGATATGATTAAATTTGAGATAATCGTGTTTAAAACCTAAGTTCATTGCGGAACAGTTATTAATTTAAATTTTTCAAAACCGAAGGCCTAATAAGTTGTTTAGAGATAAGATAGATCTTAAAGATTTTAAATGCCTGTATCACCACCGATTACAGGAAAGGAAAACTTAAAAAGTAAAATGTCTCAATGTGAGAACCAATTTTTTTTATGAAACATGCTATGTTTACAAAAAATCGATTAATTTGTCAAACAATCAATATATTATCATGTAGATCAAATGGTAGCAATCCATACTTTACATAGTCTATACAGTACCAACAACAACAAATCACTTAATACGATAGTTTTTATACTAGGTCAAAAAATTATATTGAATTATTTTGAAAAATGTTAAATTAATGCTGTTTGAAAATAAATATATAGAAAAAATACTAAAGATGATTTATAGACTTTATATTTCAAGAAGACTTTGGTTTTTAGAAGACTTTATATTTCAACCATTACTTTTATAAATATTGAAATGCATCTCATAGGAAAACTCTTATGACAAATGTAAAATTGATGACGAAAAATGTCTACCATAATTTTCTTATCTATAAACTCAACACTGCACAATTGGAAGTGAAGAAGATAATTGGAGTTGAAGAAGATAATTTTGGTTCACGACATATATATATATATTATAATTTAGGCTCACGACCTGGTCCGTTGACCCGTTTTAGGAGCATCACACCCATTTACGGGTTTGAAAAGTTAATGGGGAAAGGGAAATCGTGTTCAGCCCTTGTCAGAAGCAGAGTTCCATTACCCCAGAATAGTTTAGGCGCCATAGTTAGGCAGGCGCGGGTGTGGTAGACAGTTAGCCCAACTTCCGCCCGGTCAGCTGTGGCGCTATTGTGGCAACAAATTGTCATTCTCCAATACTATAGAAACATGGTAATGATGTCGTAAGCTTGGAGAGTTCAATTAAGGTCATCGATCTCAACTCTGATATAGGCCTATCCTATTGATTAGTGGAAATTAAAAATATTGATCAAATAGTTTAATTGATCTATAGATCATTAGCCAGAGAAAAAGTGCGAGATACATTTATCAAGGTTATGTAGAAATAGTTCCATGCACAGGAATTACTCTATTAATTTGAAACTAGAATTGAATAATTAATTGATGGAGACGTCAAAATCCCCTTTCTAAAGTGCAACAACCAGCAAACGTTTCTGTGTTTGACGTGGTTTCATTGTAGTTGTAGTTGAAAATGCAAGAAACTATCCGAAAACCCAATTCATCAGTAGTTTAGTTGTTTAGGAAAAGTAAGAACATAATTACAGACCAGTGAATGCAGATGCAGAGAAGTAATTTGTGGTTGCTCTCATTTATTTTGACGCCTTTCAATTAGTTACTTTTCAATTTCAATGTTTTGTTAATATCAATAGTTTCATTTTTTGTTAGCTAAAACCAATGATCTATCTATACAGTACAGTAAATCGATGGACAAGGTAAACTGATTCTTATTTAAGCCATTTAAACGTAAATTAATTAAACTAATAACACACTAAATAACCCACTAACTATACGACTTTTTTAAATAAAAATTAATATTTTGCAAAATGTTTTCATAAAGCTAAAGAATTTAACCAAAACAAAGTAGTGGAAAAATGCATGCACTAAAACGCAATAGTGGAATAGATTAAATAATTTACAGAGTTTTGCAGTGAAAATATTAATAAACCGTTTAAAAACGTACACAAAATTAATTTCCGTTAAATTTACAAAATTTACAAAACATTTACAAAACTTTTACAAAACATTTATTAAAACATTTACAAAATTTACACTTGATTTCCAACACTAGGAAAGTTATACCTACATTTCGGCGTAACATTAATTCCAGTCACGAACCCCAACAAATAGTTATCTAATAAACACAGCGTTCGTTTGAGGATTCACTCGCGTTGAATAATGTAATACTAGACCACCTCCGTTAGCTTTTGTGTTGATTGTTAATCAAGAGATTCGTGCGTATTATTCTAATTAATAAGACCAGCGGTCGTAACAATTAAATAATGGTTCCCTCTACCTCTGTCGCTCTAATGAAGTGTTTTAAACATTGTTATGCCTAGTAAATGGTACTATGTAGCTTAAATTATGATTTATTTTTCACTGCATTTTTCACATGTTGATTGCAATTGTTTTGCTTTTAAACTTTAATGAATTTCTGAAAACATGAGTCAATTGAAACATTTGTGTGAACAGTTTAAATTCATCAATACCTCCCCTGTCAGCTGTAAGCGAGGGAATTAATCGCTCAGAACCAATTAAAAATACCAATAGTGTGGTTTCATCAAGCAACTATGAAAGCAAAAACGAAATGTTGTCATTATTGACAGTCTGTCAGCTGTTATTAATTATCAGCTGATTGGCAATAATTGCCGTGGAAATGGGGGAGGGATGAGTATGAGTAAGAGAGAGGGGAGGGGTAATTGCAGTGTTACCAACACGTCAACACGAATTGCCGTCACTGCCGCCGCTCCACAATCAATCATACCAACACAACGTCTCGACAAGATTAGTCACCGCACAAACTCATCCGCTCGGTTTTGTAAACTTCCGGTGATTACCACGTCAGTGACTTACAGTTCCAGATGACGTTTTATGGCAAAACTCGGTTATTAAATTAAGCAACTGACTACTAAAATAGTTCGTGTTTGTGTAGGTCTATTTATATACAGTATATCACGTATACAATTATATAGATTGATATCCGTTAAACCGCTAATAATTTGAATTTATAGTGAGAATTAACCTCTACAATGTTCATATAGGCTATTTTCATTTTTAACGAATATTTTGTTGAAAAATTTTTTGTATGATTCACTAGAGTCAAGTCCATTTAAAGACGTTTGAAAAACATAATTGACTCAAAAATGAGCAAAAGTTTTGATGGTAAATACAATTAAATTTATAAATTTTATGATGAAACAACGTTTTAATTTATATTGTTACTACGATTATCAATTAATAGTAAGCGTAGGATGTCAGAAAAAACGTTTCAGAATTTTGGAAAATGGTTCTTGTGCAAAATAACAAATAAAAAAGTTCTTATAAACATATGTCCTAAAATGCTTCGTTAAGCCGCTAGCCACCATTCTGTTTTTGCTCTGAATAATTTTTATTTCCATTTCGGACCGTAGAATTAAGTTTGTATCTTTCATAAATCTTTGTGTTTTTTAACACAGCAATGCCCATTTTAAGAATTTTTTCCCTATATGTATTTTCTAAACGGCGGCAATTTTAAAATATTTAACTGAAATATCTCAAAACAGGTAAATGTATAAACATTTTACAAGAGAGATAATTTAGTAAAAAAAATATTTAACCAATGATGCGAAATAGGTAAGGGTGCAACAACAAAAAACGGGGTTATTGGGATTTTTCTATTTTAATTTACGTTAATTATAATGCAAAATCATTGTTTTTATTCAGAAAACTCTTAACAAGTCCCTGATTTCTTGTTCAATGGTTATACTTTATATTAGTATTTAGATAATTTAATTTGTCACTTTTTGTCTGTTGTTGTTGTAAAATGTTGACATAATTTATCAGTTTTGAGTTTTTTTCAAATCTCAAATTTGTTGAGATTTGAGTCAAAAATTTTAAAATGACCGCCGTTTAGAATGTTCGAACATCGATTTTTTGAATGTTCATGACAAAATGAACTTAATAAAATTATTCACTACAGAAATAAACATTATTTAGTGCCAAAAACAAAATTGGTTGTTAATGGCTTAACGAATTGTTTTAGGAGTTCATAGGAACTTTTTTCTTTGTTTTTATCCAAGTAACCATTTAAAAAACGTGAAACGTTTATTTCTGACTGCCTGTATATTTATTATAAACTATATTTTCGTTTTTATTCATTCATATTTCTATTATTATAGCTTGTAAGTAGTTGTTATTAATCTACAGTAATAATTGATTATAATCAATTTCAATCTTAGCCTCTTCGAAAATTAAATGTACGTAATATTGTTTTATTAGCCACATGTAATTTCAGTATTAACTATTGTCAACTAGTTTGTCTATGTAGTTTTAGATAATCTCTAATATACATCATATCTTGAGATTGAACTAAAATATTAAATGATTGTCATACCATAAAAACACGACATCTGTATTAGTAAAAAATAAATAATTCTTCTTAAATAAGCTGGTTATTATTTGTTTACTAGTAAAGCAATTAGCCATGTAAGTACGCTTTAACCGCGTGCGTCGCTTGTTGTCGGTGTTGGTGTTGCTGTCAATTTCAGTGTTAACGCGGAACCGCCCCCAATCACTCCAAATGACAGGCTAAAAGCAGTTAGGCATAAAGCAGACACCGTTGGGGTGGGTTGCCCCCAAGCTCAAAACATCTGTTGACAACATATATTATTTTACATAACGATTTTCTTTATTTTTCAATCCATGCAATCACTATCAGACTGTTTGCATTTTATTGTTAAAGACAATATGCACATTAATCGAAAATTTGGATTTGATGTACCTACGATGAGAGTTGACCGAATAGTTTCATATATTTCAAAGTTAAACGCATTGAATTACAGTCTAATATACTTTATGAAAAGGACAATCTTTATTGCTTAACAAATCAACAAATAATTTTATGTTAATATTCACGTTTATCACTCTTTGAATGTTTCAATCTTCTGTCGTACTCGTTGTAGCCTAGGCCTAGGCCATGCTGGACGAAGTACACAACACAATATTATATTGCTTAATATTATTCTTTAATCTTAGTTCACCAAGAGAGAGAGAGAGAGAGAGAGAGAGAGAGAGAGAGAGAGAGAGAGAGAGATTTAATAGTTAGGTCCTGCATTTTATTTTTTATTTTTGTTAATATGTGTCGTATGATTTGGGTAGTCTTAATAAATTTTTCACCGGTGGAAAAACCTGCGAGCGATGTAAAACAGTGTAGTGCGCTTTGTCTATCTGATGATGCCTTAGATAAACGTGCAAGACATTCAAGAGATTCAAACAGGATTGGTTGACGGAAGAAATGAAATTTCATATGTCAAATTAAATCAATAGCTACACTATTCCAACAAAGTACTTGTATTACATTCTTTATATTATTTGGATTTTGAGCTAGTACATAATTCGCTTGAGTTAAGAGAGGGCCCTCCATTGTACCAAAAATATTTATGGCACCGTATTTAATAAAAGTCAAATGAAATATTATTATTTTTGAACTACAACATTAATAGACCTAGGTACACAACAAAAAAGTAATAGTACAGCATTTTTAAAATCAAATTTACACTTAAACACACTGAGTTTGGAAACGACTCGATCTTTCTACAAGTTAAATTTGAGTTCGTTTTAAACTGATATACGAATCTTCTTGGAGCTTGCATTTACAAACATTGTTAGCAACTAATTTATACTTCAATAGCCACCCACACAGTATAGTTTCCCCAGCCCCCTCAGTTCATCAACCCCGTTGTCTTATCCGCGCCGGTGCCTGACGCAGCGACGCGACGCCTGGCTGTCTGGCTGGAGTGGCTAAGGTCAAGAGGGCCGTGGAAGCTTACGGCGCTTGACTCTCCTGGCACGTTCAAGGATCCGGATCCGGTCACTGCCTTTACGATCCTCAGATTATCGCTGGATGCAAATTTAACATCCGCCAATGTACAGTTAACTCTAAACTTTTATTACTTTAATGTTTCAACGCTAGTTAGATTATGATAAAAGGATAGAGCCTGCTCAGTCAACTGGCCGCTGCGGTAGTCTAATACTTGCATACGTTTCGCATTGTTGTACGACCAATCTGAGGTCTCGCAGGTCAAAAATTCATCGTGCTGTGCTTTGCCTATTTCCATTATTTTTGCCTTTATTTAAAGTCCGAAAAAATGAGAGAGGTTTTAAATAAAGATAAAGACTTATGGGCTCTTTGATTTTCCTTTGGATTCGGTTTATATTTAGAATTTATATTAAATACAGCTTGTCTAAAGTTGATCTAAGGTTAAAACCTTCGAACTATTTTAGCATATAGCATGGATTCAAAATTGAAAAAGCGAATCAAATAGCCTAAGTCGTTCTCTTTTATTTAAAACCTCTCTCACTTTTATCGACCTTGAAATAAAGGCATAAAAAATAACAGGCAAAGCAATCATGGCGTTTTGGGAGGAGCCCTTTCACCCCCTCTTAAAAATGTTTTAAACTTAAATTCTGTGTTTTTTTTTTATTTTTATAATGTTTACTAGAAATTAACACTGCATAACAATTACTCAAATATATATCGATATGTGTGCCCCTCAGAGGTGTGCCCTAATCATCCTCATTGGTTCAACGCTCTTCGCCCCTGTAAAACAATGAAAACACGCCTCCGGTGTTTTTGAACATTTATCGTTAAAATGTATGTTTTCTTGTATACTAATGTTCGATCTAAGACCCTCATCCCTGTCCGAAACAGAGGAATAAAATAACATGCTTTGCCCAAATTTAGTATGTGTAGGATAATAACATAGCCGACTGCGCTACTAGGTCTGCGATGAAGAAGACATAGTCACACAGGAAATGAGGACGTTGTAAATATGTATGTAATATCGAAGATGTAATGGAATTTTGAGTGGTTCATTGTAGTTCTACAGAGATTTTGTCAGTGTTACACGACCACGTATTTCTTTTACGCAGAGATACAGATTTTAAAATTGCTTTCATTACTCCACTGTTGAATGGCTAAATGTAATCCAAATTTTAAAATAACTAACTAGATCTTAAGAGAAGTAGGAAGATACATTGAGTAAATTTAATCCAAAAGTTTCCGGTTTGATCCTGGAACAAGTTAGTAACTTTAGGTTTGATACTGGACCCAGTTGCCGTTTGTCATTGCTATTGTCTAACAACAGGTGTATGCTAGATAGTAACAACATCAGGGTTTATACCGTTTCCCTTGAAAACGTTATAAAATGCCTCAAGCGTAAAAACCACAGAAAAAAATATAAAAAATAAAATTAAAATATTTTAAAGAACAACTTATGAATTTGGTATGTATGATGCAAGATTTGTTGGATAAAGTTGGCAGTTACAATATACCTACTATTGAAATTGTAACGTAACATTTTTGACAATTAATATTAATAATTGTTAACTATAATTCAAAGCTGAATTAGATTAAATGTAGGCTACTAATAAAACTCAAATGAACTAAAATATACATCCATGTTCAACTTTATTTCTTTCATACACCAAAATGCTACTTTTTGAGTACTTAGAGGGTTAAAATTATAAAACAGATATTAAAAAAAATCTTTTTGTCGACTTATAAAAAAGTTTTAATTTCAATAATTACGATTCATGCTAAATACATTTTTTAAATAAACGTAAAATATACTTTGACATCAATAATACATTTGGCATAACAACCGTAAAGGCACATTTAAACTCGAGTTAAAACTGATAGTAAAAGAATTCCGGAAATGAACTTGGATATTGAGTTGATGTCGGGCGAAGCGGAAACGACGGAAGCAACTGCAGAAGTTAGGAATAATGACTGCGCCTAGAAACCGAGACAAGCGTTCGTACATTGGGACTTAGATAACTCGGAACGACTGTTGGTGAACGACCCCCTACAGGCCCAGTTGTGGGTTAAAGACCAACTCGTGCGTGAGCTAGGGTGGGACAGGACTTAATTTATCCCTCAATTTAATGAGTGGCCCTCTTTTTGACCCCAACATCATCATTAATGAAGTCCATTGTGAAGCAATCAAATAGTTATACAGTCTAATCAACAACCCGTTGTTGGTTATTTGCTGTGCCGATAAAGAACTAAAGTTAGACTTCTCCTTGTAGTTGTACATTCGTTGGAATATCTAGAATATACTACAAACATTGTAATAAATTAATGATAACGTTTATAACAAGTAAACAAATTTACAATAATACAAATAAACAAATTTGTCAGCATTTACAGCTTGGTTTTAACGGAAATTATTAGGCAGTTAAAAAAAAACTCACAGTTAAAAAAAACTATTGGTGAATCAATTTTATTTATTGAAATTTAGCAGACACCATCATATGTTTCTATTACATTATAGTTTGACTTTTATAAAAACTAATAACTACGGTTGAAACGCTAAGGTAAAAATTCAATTCTTAATGAATTTTTTTTATTTTATTTAAATATTTTTTATTTAATCATAGGAACTTTATTAATTTGTGCTCTTCAAAATTATTTTCAATAGTTATATAAGCAAATTAGAAATACTCCATTTATTAATAAATCCACAAACATTTCGTTTTGAGGGCTAGTGACCGTGAAAGTTATGAGAAATTTCCCTCACTCCATGGCAGTGTCTGCGACAGGGCTGGTAGTGGCTTCATCTTCAGACTAGTGACGTTGTCAGCAGACCGCCACAAGGATAATTAGTCCTGTCGTTTACTTAGACGAAGTTGGAAGTTGGACTTGTTTAATTAAGCAACAAAAGTCCTGATTTTTACCGTAAAATCATCTAAACTGAAGCCATTATACAGTATTCGGTTTAGGATGAACCATGATGCAAATTAAAACGCTACAACAGATTTTGACTAACTGTATGTAAAAGGTTCTGTGAGCGAATACAAATAGTTTAAGTGTAGTATGAGATAGTAATTTTATAAATAAATAAAACGGTAAATGTGTATATTCAACTCATGATAATGTTTATAATTAATTAATATTTGGATTGTATCCAAAATCTACTCCTCCCTGTGTTTGAAAGGCTTACTCACTTATATGGTAGGTCTATATGAATATTTATCAACTTCCAAATCAGATAGTGAATCAAAGTTTGGTATACTCATAGTATTAAATATGAAATTAAAGGGAATAAAATTGGAGTTCAACATTTATTTGTTTAGCCTAAGTGTGAAAAATGGCAAATTATAAGCTTAGTTGCTCGGTTGTAAATCAAGTAAGTCATACAATGTAGTCCCAAATTTGTTCACTGAAGCGCTGTTTGCCGTTTTTAGTGTGCTTCTACTGCACTTATTTCCATGTAGTTCCAAATTTGTCCACCGAAGCACTGCTTCCAACTTTCACATTACAGATAACACGGAATATCTTGGCCTGTGATGACCGTTTACAGTCCAAACAATTGGAGTAGAGCGACAAAGTTGCTGATTGTCGCAGACTGTTTTTAGTGCCATATGTTTACTAATTTGTATCCAGAAGTGGAGTATGTCAGAGGCCAAGATATTCTGCGTTATCTATAAAACCCCAATGACGTTCCAGGCTGGCCCCAATCATTAGTTCCAAATTGGTTCACTGAAGCATTGCTTGTCGTTTTTGTGTACTTGTATTGCTCTTCCTTCGACGTAGTTCCTATTTTGTCCACCAACACACTGTTTTCGAGTGTCACTTTAGTTGTCGTATCCAACTAAAAGTAAATTACTTTGTTCAACTAGATGCTGAGTTGGAAGACAATTGAACGTCTTCTGGAAGAATTTCTCTTCTTTCCAAGTCGTCTCAAATATGTTATTTTATTAAAATAAATTTTGGGATTTAATGGACCTCTTTCAATGAATTTAACGAATTTTGGGAATCTCTTTCAATGGATGAAACTGTTTTCACTCCCAATGGTCTGTATTTTTCTCTTGCGAGTTCTGTGAATATTTCGGCTGTCATATTGTAGACCCGTTTGAAGATAGTCTCACTTGTAGTTTCCTATTTACAGTCTCATTCTATTCTCGTATTTACAGTCTCATTCTGGTGTTTTGAAGGGCGGCTGTACCTCTTTGATTCTCATAGCGCAAAAATAGTCATCGTCAGCGATATCCTGTTGCTGATAACAACCTTGAGCGCCTCTTTTTATGTCCCGACATCAGGTCTTTCTCTTACTTCCTGTTGTCTAATGCCGCTTAGATTTTTGTTTGGGAAATTATTAAATGAAAAACTTGAAGGAACTGAACGATCGAACTTTTTATTTTTCTCTTTAATGGTGTATTACCTTCGCCAACGTTTATCGTACCTAATTCAAACAATTTCCTTTTTCAAGCCATCTCCATATTGGATGGCCCAGCAGCCTGAGAAATATAATACTAAAAATTACATTCCATCGAACCCAAAAGGCTGGCTTTCGTTGTCACTCCGTCAATTCTTCCGTCAATTCTGTCTTCTTTTCAAAAAATCTCTAGTACTTCAATTATTGTAACAAAGCTATTTAATTCTTTCCAATTATTAAAACCTTGATTTGGACTGAACCAACAATTCTTCATCTGGCTATGAATTCGCTATTATTGGTTTTTAATGGATCTTATATTGTGACTTTCTAAATTTTAATTAACATGTGTATTAATAACTTCATTTATAGTACCTATTACACCATTACCTATAACATACTAATAGGGCTCTAAATATAATATATAACTTTTCTACACCAAAACATTAAACATTTCAAACTGTTATATGTATCCTGCGTTTCTCGGCCTCCTCCTGACGGAACATAAGCATCTTAACCTAAACTATTTATTTTTCAATTACAAATATTTCTCTTCTGCCTTTTTTTGACCTCAATAAAAACTGATATTTTTATTTCACTTCTATTATTTCCAGAATAAATTAATTGACCATTTACTTCTATCATATGTAGCCTAATCATTATTGTACCTCAATTTTTTTTTAAACACTCTAAATTTAGATCACTCTGAATATTTTGATCTAATAAGGAGTTTTTTAACGAGCCGCAGGCAATCATAAAATATATAGAATTATCATTAAATTTTAATTAGATGCGTTTTAAGTCCCATTTTTGTAATATAATTTATTTGGAAACTTGAAAAGAACTCTGCCATAAAAAAGATGTTAAAACATGCTACAAATTTGTCCTGGGGGGTTTTGTGTTAAAATGTTCTGGGATCACGCACCTTGGTTACTTGGCACTAAACAGAAGAAGAAATAATTTACAAAAATGGTAAAACCTTTGAAATAAAAAATAAGTCTAACGTAATAAACAGACTAGTACCACCACCACCGAAGTACTGGACTGCCGAAAAAACCTGGTTACAATAAGTAACGAGACAGTTACGGAAGCTAGCTAGTTCACACTACTCACAATCAATAATAATAAAAAGTTCAGACACGATAATAATTACTTATGGTTGAAGTAAATTGTGTAGGCTATTCTGGAAAAAATAGAAGTGTAATAAAATATATCTTTTTCGATTAAAGTAGGTTGTAATACAAAAAAAAGAAAGGCAAAAAATTCTAAAAATGAATTTAAGTAAAATCAAAAATATAATTTTCGATTAAAGTAGGTTTTAATACAAAAAAGGAAGGAAAGAAAGACATTTGTATATAAAAGTTTAGGCCAATATGATTTTATTGAGGGTGCTGTTTTAAGACGAAGAGAAGTTTCAATTCAAAGATTGATATAATTGTGATTGTTGTTATAAATTTATTATAGTTGTTATAATGATGTACTAAATAAAAAAATGTACTCAGATCAATGTTATGCATGTAGTAGAGATTTACTGTTACTAATCAGTAGTAAAAACAATAATATAAAATTATGTGTTAAAACATTGATTAATGGGGCTATTTATAGTAAAGTAATAGCAACACTGAAGTTTTAAATGGTATGACTGAGGCTGAACAATGCAAGAAAAGGTCTTTAGATTTTTTTAAGGACCATTTTTATGCAAGATAAATCGTTTGGTCTCTTAAGAAAAGCCCTGCCACTAAAAAAATCTAAATATGCTACAAATTGGTCCTGAAGGGAGTTGAGTTAAAATGCTGTGGGATCCGGGATCACGCACCTTAGACACTTGAGGCAATGAAAACCCCAATAATTGTGAAAAAAAACTATTCAAATAAATTAAGCAATTGCAATAAATATACGAAAGAACTAAAAAATAGGCTACCCTTTAAACTAAACACCCCCGTCGCAGTAGACCTGCGTATTTAGCGAATTTCCAATGGCTCCACCCCCATGCCCCCTTAGGCTTCACCCCAAATTCGTAAATCAATAAAAATTCTCAAATATAAAACAGGCTAGTTTTACTTTAGTACTGGTCATCCACAGTAATAGAAACGGCCAATACACCCTACTCACAAAAAATAATAATACAAATATTTCATTATCGCCTGCAGCTCGTAAAAAACCCCTAATAAAAAAACTTCATAAAAAATGAGAGTGATCGAAATTGAGAGTTGGGAAATAATCATTAACGGTGTAAATATTTTTTTTAATTCAAATTCGTTTATAATAACATATTACAATTGATCATAACAATGCACAATATCATAATATAACTAAACAATCATTTCTATCAACTAAATAAAATATTAAACAATGGAAATGGTGCCTACATAGGCAAAAACGTCTGTGCGTAGGCACGAGCCGCTAAATTATAGTACAAAGTTCATTGTTCTTAACAAGATCAGAAATGTTAAAAGTGGAACTGTAAGTTTATCTGCATGTCTGCACATAAAGGAACACGAATATAAGTAATTTAATCCGTAACTTCAAAAGCTTAAAGACATATCTGTATTGTGTTTAATAAAAAGGTCCTAAAGGCAGCTGAATAAGTACAAAATTAAATTCCACAGAAGGAACCCCTTTGATGATCCAACAGAAGACGTGGCCAAAACTAGCAAAGTCGTCCCAGATGCTTTGTGCAATGTGTTAAGTACCCTGAGGTATTTTGCTTTAACCTTTCCTTATTCTAAAATTAAATATAGATGTTAGATAGATTAAATATACTTACACATTGTAAGTATAAATGTAAATGGTTATCTATATATAGCCTTGTTAGCTAAACGGTTTGAGGTTTGGGCTTTGATTGAAGAGGTCACGGTTTTGATCTCCGGGACAGCTACAATTTTTAGGGAGTTAATAAAATGTTTGTATAAAAAATTGTTTAATCTCACGTAGTGTTTTTAAGTATCGATTAACTTTTTTATAATATGTATATTTAATTAGTAAAAGTAAAATAATATAGACCAAGTTATATTTTAAATAAAAACACGACTAGACTTAAGAAGTTTCAACATCAGTTAAAAAGAACATTTTTAAATGATTGAATAATTTTATTGAACAATTTTAATGCAATATGTACAATGACATACTTTAAATTACCTAATGGCATGCTAAGCATAAAAAACGAAAGCCACACTCCAAACCATTTAAGAACTAAACCACTTAACTAAACCATGTTGGACAGATTGAATCTCAGTTTTGTGTTATCAATGTTGGGATGTGTAATTTTAGAATTGTTTTACTAAATTCCTAAATAAAATTAAATCTAAATTGAAAATTAAATATTCTCATATAAAATTTTTACAGGTATATGTAGTTGAATCTACACAAACAGTGATGGTAACAATTTGGACAAATATTTAGTATCGTTGGTTGTGGCAAGTGAACCACAAAACCTGAACGGAAGTTTGCAACTAAACTTGGCCAACCCTTGCCACACCAACCCTCTAATAATTGAACCCACATTATTGTTCAACAGCTCGTAATGACACGGTTGTTCCTTTTTATTATTTGTCTCACAATATAAGCAGAAAACGTTGATCCGAAGTTGAATGAATGCGTTTATTTATTCATCATGTTTACAAATACATTCATACACATAATTAAATAAGCCCATCCATTACAATAATTTACTTGTTAAAACATATATTTTAAATATACAATCAGAATTCTTTTTCTCTTTCTATTACACAAAAAAGATGAATAAATAGGGGCCTCCTAGGCAATGTCAGTATTAAGGCTTCCATCAAAATAATTAACATTTTTTTTAATGGTTGAAGATAAAGTTGGATTAGAATATAAAAATTATATGTAATAAAATAAATACAGGAAATTTACATGTGTTCTGAATAATTGAGACTGTTTTCTTAACATTAAAAAGTTTCATTACTCAATTTGATTATCACGTCTAGAATTAATTATTATAGTATGAAATAAATGATTACAAACATATAACAACATAAACCAAAAACCCTAGTCTGAGAAGTGGACGGTTGGTAAAAAAAAGTAAATCTAACAAACATTTTGCAAGAGAAATTTCACACTTTCAAGAGTTCTTAACCACGATTTTAAACCCTTAGAATATTGAGTCAATGTGTTTTTATTTTGTACATTTATCATGTTAAGTTATGAATAGGGTACGGGGAGCAATAAAACTGTAGAAATGTTACTTACATTGTGAACTTAGGTTTAGGTACAGATGCCAAGTTAAAACTTCTTATATTATATTTATTAGCTAAAACTGACCACATTATTTACAAATCTAACATTAAAAAAATCTCAAAACTTTTAAAATATAACAATAGAAATGTATATGCAACCCAACAACTCAAACCATAACCAAACTTAGAATATACTAGGCCATATACATACATGTGGAATATACATGTGTAATTATATTCACTGGACAGATATTTCTTTATAAATAAAATTTTTGTAAAAGTTGTTCATATTTGGCATGTACCTTTATCACACCAATGCTCCCTTGAAATTAAATTTTTCCCAATGTGTATATTCAAAATGGAAGCCATTTCAAATTTGTAAACTTAATTTTTTCTATAAAAGTAAATTTTATCTAAATTTTACAAGTGTCAAAAAAGTTGGAAAATTAAATTATCTAAACATTGATACCAAATTTTAAACATTTGACAACAAATAGCAGAGTTATTGAGATTTTTCTGCAGAAGAACTAAATTTTGCATTATTATCAATGCAAACTTACATAATAACTTTGCGATTTGTTGTTAGATCTTTACAAAATTATTGTGTCTTGTAAAAAATTGATAAACTTAACCGTTTTTGGAGTATTTGAGTTTAAAAATTTAAAATGTCCGAAGTTTTAAAAACACACATCGGGAAAAAATAATGTTTTTTTAATAAGCGTTATAGTGATAACGATACATGCAAACTATAAACTCAGTACATCTTCCTGTTATGGAAATAAACATTATTAAGTGTAAAAAAAAATCGCGAGTGGCTTAACGAAGAATTTTATATGTTTATATGAAAGTTTTTGTTTATTTTGGCAAGCTGAATAACCTGGAAAAGTTTGTAAGGTTGAAGCTGGACACCCAGTATAAAAAAACATTCATTTGGAAAATATTCAATGTCTTTAATACGTATTTGACTGGAATACGTGAAACTTGATTTAATAAATAACGTGATCCACTATATTGGGAACCACTCCAAGTACAGCCGTAGGGCAGGTCAGAGCTAATTGACTCTTAACCGAGTCAATAATTGACTCTTCACATCGAGAGGCGCTTAAACTGTATTTGGGCAAATGGATTTGTGTTATTAGATTTGGATGCTCAAAAAATTGTTTGAGTATGTGTAAGTTTAGAATTTTCAACGATTTATGTAAGTGAAAATAGTTTACTCAGTAAAGATGTCTTATTTAAAGTTCTTATGAAATTATTGATACTGGATTACGAAAAAGAAGGCAAAGAAAAGGTACATTTTAAGTAAAATACGACAAATAACAGTTACTTTCTTTTTATAAATTTACCGTTCATTACAGATACAAATCTGTTAAAAGACCTAGACAAATATGTTTAATATTTACAGTAATTTATTGTATTTAACATGGTGACTAATATTTCTGTTAGTAAAAATTTCAAACATATTGAAAGTAAAATGTAATAACTTGGTTTTAAAAATCATGACTTATAATCATTTGCCAAAATATTTTATTCTTATTGAAATTTAAAATTAAGGATGAACAACAAATAACTCCAGTTTCCTTTTGTAAAAAACATTGAAGTTTAAAGTAAATGAAACTTCAAGAGAGAATTTAATTTAGAAGAAACATTTCTTTGGTGAAATACAAGCGGAAGACTTCAGTAGATTTACAGATTAGGTCAAAGATGTCTGGGTGGCTGGATTAAATTTATTCGTAAATTTAAGTGATTTTCCTTTGGCTTTTAATACTTTCGACTAAATTAAATTGTACACGTTTTAGATGTCATTTTATATTATAGATCACTTTAAACCATTGCAATTAAATATTTAACACCATGTTCAAATATTTACAATTAGTGAAGTCGAGTGAGTAATTTATACCGGGTATCCCAGACCACCTGTACACCCCGTTTAAAATTTGTTAAATTTACTTTTCACAAAAAACCAATTGTGTCATCATAGGTAAACCGGGAGAGCTCTATCGATTTATAATAATTTCAATGTACAGGGTGCTCCAGCTGTAACACATCCAGAACAGGTCATTAATTTTAAATAGAAACCCACATTTTTATAGTGTTTTTGAATTCTACACATAATTTTAAAACAACTTTATTTGTACCCTTAATCCTAACGGATTGGGATATAACTGTGATGGAAGTTTTGTTTTTCCCTTAAGAATATCATGGGGCAAATTTTTAACCTATAAAAATTTCCCGCTAAAACCTCTAAACAAAAAAAGGCCTAGGAAAAAAATGCCTAAGAATCTTCTTTAAATACTTGGATAGTCATGTTAAAGGTAAAAGTTTCAGTAATTATGGATAAAAAAATTTGCCTTATGTTATTCTCATTAGAAAAAAAAACTTCAACCGTAACAATCTCCCAAACCTCTAAGATTGGGTACACATTACATTGTACCCTAAAGTAGTTTAAAAATTACGTTTAGAATCCAAAATACCATCAAAAGTGGAGGTTCATATTTAAAATTAATGACTTCCTGTCTGGATAGGTTATACTTCTGGCAACCCTTTACGTTTAAATTATCACCAATGGATTTAGCGCAACTATGGTTAACCTAAATGGCAAAGTGTGTTTTATGAAAAATTAATTCTGTAGATTTTAAAAGGGGTGTACTGGTAGCCTGGGACCCGGTATAGGGTTCACTTGTTTTATAACAATATATTAGAACTATACTTACACTTTAAACAAATTATTTTTTGTACTTATGAAGTGAAAATATTTTCGATGACAAATTGGTTATTCCCAAGATAAATATAACTCAGGTATGTCATTATTTAAAGTAATAATCCAAACAGTGTTGCAAATCCTATAGTCAACAGTCGATACACACACACACACACACACACACACATGGCAAATATTTGTCTTGATGCTTATTTGTCGGAGAGCTGAAAGTTTGTCTGAAAATCAACAATAGTAACAATGCAGCTTCTCAAACGGAGTGTAGAGTTTATTTTTATTTCCATTTGTTTGCGTATTACAATGGTAGTGTTGATAGATTAAAACAATTATATTCATTCATGTAAGTATAAACACAAAAATTAGTTTTGACTTGCATTGAAACAAAGAATGAACCCTAGAGACTGGCCAGAGATAGCTTCCTGATCGAAATTCCATCAAAATTTCAGTTGATCTGGACCCAAGAAGTTTAAAAACATTTTATAACATAACCTCTGTTCTTTCTATTTTCGTAGTAGTTGTTCTTACAAGAGCTGTCTATGAGTCAATCAGTTATCCTTCCTCCGTAAGGTTAACATGGAAACGTTGATAGTCTGTGGGGCGTAGCCCTGGAGTTAGATGAGGATTAGAATGGGATTCTGCTAGAATGGGATCTTTCTAACAGTATTAGTGGATGTCTCCTACGATGCACACGAGCTGAGAAAAAAGGTGGAAACGAAAAATGCTTAAAAATAATAAAATAGATTGCAAGCTCGCCAATATTAAAACTAAAACACTTTACATTGAAACATACAATGTTTAGTGATGAAATGATTTAAAATTACTATTAATTTGAAGTTTAAACTGCCAACTTTTTGTGGATACTGCATTTTTAAATATTTATGTTTTTAACTACATTTTCAAATAACCAAATCCTTCTTATAAGATTCAAATAGGTAATTCACGACAATGACATAGCAACCAACTGAAACCAGTTTCAAACCGTTACCCACGATTACTTGTTTTAATTTAATTAGTCAAAATATGATTCGTTGGTGACTTCTAGAAACAATGGCGTAATACGGTTTGTCACATATTACTCATTATATCGGTCAAATCTACATTTGGCAATAACATTTATTCTGGTGTATTGCCAACAATAAGTTTGTTGATTCATCAGTCATCAATTAGGGTGTATCAATAAGTGGCTAATCTCAGTTGATGATGATGTTGACATTAAATATCCACGCTGAAATTCGGCATCAGGATTAGCCTACGTTAATTGCAAATTTAATCATTCAATCCGTTTTTTTTTTCTTAAATAAATAGAAACTTAAACAACTTCTCGATTACTTTTACCATAATTTTCAAATCATTATATTATTATATTCCCACCTCCATTACTTTAGTACTTGGAATGCAGTTCCTTTGAATCTCGACACAGCTATGCATCTCTTCTGCGCAGTGCACGAGGTCAGCGGTGCGGAAGATCCGTTTTCCCGCTCACTGCTATCCGACCCTCCGCATTATCCGCATCACTGGTCAATCACTGTTTATCAGTCATAACGTAGACTTTATTATGCAAGATCGCAAATTCCGAGGTTATCGGTTCTGCATTTCAATATTAAACAAGAAATTAATTTTGATTAATTGTTTTACCTTTTTCGTAAACTTTTGATTTCTGTGAATTAGACAAAGAAATTTCTTTTTCTTTTTATACAGTAATTAAAAACTGACAATTGCCACGTTCAAACAACGAATAAAAAATACTCGATTTAAAACAAATGTTATGCAATATTTACTTTAAATTATTTTTAATCATTGTTATTCACATATTGCTGCAATTAAATTATTCTACAAACTTGTGCAGCTTTCCTGATGACATCAGAGGCTGATTGCAGGCCTGTATACCCCTACTTAATTGGCAGTTATTGCCCAGCATCCTGTAATGAAGGCGTTCCTCAAACTATTAGTTTATTGGGCTATTTAGAGCTTACAGCTTACCATACTATAATTTGGAGGAACGTACTAATCAATAAATTTAACTCTGTATTGGTGTTTGACCCTTTTGTATAGTTGAATATGGAATATTCGTATAAGACGAATTTTTATTAGTTATTGTGTTATAAGGTAAGAACCCTGTATAATTATTGTGTCATGTGGTAAAAACCCCGTAACGCCTTAATAATTTAGTCTAATTCAATCCCATTTAGACCAATTTCAGTCTTAGTAATGAAATGTTGTACTTGTATTTAATTATTTACATCTCCTTTTTCAGACGTGCATATTTTTTTTTCTCTCCATGTTTATTGCGTAGTATTGTATACTTTATAAATAATATCCCTGAGGATAATGAGAATACTGTACAAGGTTTATAATCTTAAAAAACTATGTGCTAAACTTGAACAGTTTTTATAGATATAACACTATTTTTATTTATTTATTTTAAATAAACGGCCTGATTCAAAAGCGGATGAGCTAGTCAGTGGATTTAGAGAGGTCTGGCAGCCAGCTGTGCTAGATTGTGACGTGGGCTGTGCAGTGACTACCACCGATGAAGAATTACCCTGCGAATTCGTTCATGAGATTTAATCTGGATTTCATATAATTTACCCTCCCTGTCAATCTTTGCGGTTTAAAAATTTGTAATCACCAGTATCTTGTAATAATTTTAAAAATATAAAGCTTTGTGTGAAAAATATTTCGAGTCTCAAGAAATATATAAGTTTGCAAAGAATAAAATCCTCGGTGACTATAGGCGTTAAGTTTTAATTTAGCTTTCATTAATTTAGGTTTATAATTGTACTAAGACAGTCATATGTTGATTTAAAAACTAGAACTTATAATCCCAAATAATTTGGAATGGAATAAAAATTTTCTTAACATAAAAAAGTACGTTTATAAATACAACCTTTACTTTTTTCTGAACATGAAGTCCGTTAGATAAAAGGCCCTAGATTTTCTGCAGATATAAGATCTAGTGAAGCCCTCTCAACCAAACCTAATCTTGAATAAATGTGTTGTAATGCATCTTGAATGTAGGTAAAGGTGATTTCTTTTTGCATTATGAATAAAATCCAATACATTTGTGACCGGTTCGAAATAATAGTTTAATAACGAACATTTTAACACTAATTTTCTAACCAAATTTATCAAGATTTGTCCAATACTATATTTGTGTAGGCGTTGAAATAATTATTTAAAATGATAACAATCTGCATAAATAATTATATCTAGGACCGTTCAATCGTAACGCCCACACTCGATTGTTGTGGTCTGACCACTTGTCAAAATATGCGAGGGAAATTCACGCTTAATTCTGCCTCTAAAATGTTGGTGAGTATCGTGTCGGCTGTAGAAAACCAAATAAATGTTATGAGCAGAATTTCGGTTAACAGTGAACATTAAACAATTAAATAATTACATTAATATTATCTGTGCAAACAATACGGTTGGTTATAAAAGTAACCTGATTTTTTAAATGTTAATCAAGATCCAATAAAGACTGAAATTTGTTGAGAATTTCTTTCTTTGATTTTCATCAACTACGTTTCACAATGAGACAAAACGTTTTTATTAGGTATAATACGTTTTTGCCCACAGTCCATGACAAAAAGGTAAAAGTCCACAATCCATGGTAAAAGTTAGGCTCATCAGTAGTAAAATTTGAAGCTGATTAAAAAAAAAAATAGAATCTAAAAATAATTTCTTACCGGTAATTTGTGACCTCAATATTAATGAGGAAAAATGAACTGAACTGCCGGATTTAGTGTTCTTGTCACCAGCATCACCTTGAAGCGATGAAAAACGAGGTGAAATGTTTATCCCATCAAGAGCCAATTAAGCTGATTCGCATTTTACATAATTTTATTTGCACCGCTCAACGTTTTAGGAGTAATAAGTTTTGGAATATACTACGCAATTGTTCTTCACTACGCAATTGTTCTCCATAAATAGCATATTTGAGCAATTTGATTAAATATTTAGAGTTTTTACCATATTTGGGTCGTTCACAGATGAGAGGTTTTAAAAATATTAGTGTATGAAAAAAAATAAAGGTTGATTCTACGATAAGATTCAGCTCAGGACTGCGCTTACAAACAAGAACAAAGTTAAAGGCCTCTGTAAAAGACAAGTATTTGTCTTAAAGTTGTACATATATTTAAAATTAGATGTATGATTGAAAAGTATAAGATTGATAAGCCATATCGTAGCAGCTCATTGTCTCTTAGACTCTTTGTTAAGGAAATGGAGAAGCCAAAAAATCTACTAGGATACAAGAAATGTTGTTGAGGTTTTAAATAGTTATGTGAAATAATTAATTTACGTTTCTCATTATTGAACGAATTAATGAGTTTTAGTTCGTTTAAGTTTAGCTTTGTGGATTGAAAGTTATACCTGATATTCCCTGTTGCTTACGGATCATCGCTCACACATTGGGTATTTATGTAAAATCAATTTCTAATAAGGACTACTGCCCAATCTGCTGTTAAGTCGTTACATTTGACGTTTGTCAACTTTCACTAAATTCTGTGACAAAATATTATGATTTCTTCAACATTTTTAGTGTCAACTAATATAGCGTAATATAATATCATTTCCAATTTCTCAAAAAGTTTTATAAAGTTGATTCTTTTGCGTTTTATTAAATGTACCTTTCTTTGTTATAGGTGAGTAATGCAGTTTAAATCCTCCTTGTCTTCTGCGTAAGGGTAAGATTTTCAGTTTACTACTGAAACAAGCAATATAGAGATTATAGGTGTCTTGTTACTAGAATAAAGTTTATTAGAAAAAATTTTTCATACAATTTTAAATCAGTTAATATTTAATGATCCGAAATAACCTGTAAATCGAGCTTTCTAGCTGCAGTCCTCGTGTCGAGCAGCACTTGAGTCCAAGTAGGCAATTTGCCGCCTAATAAACATCAATGTGCGACACAAATCCTCCCCCACTGGATGGTTATTCCCGAAATTCAGGAAGAAAACTCTGGGTTTATGATTTCATTGGTTCCACTATGTGGCTTTTATAACTTAGTCAAACAAAAAACTTAATGGGGGTGTGTTTTGTGTATTTTTCAATTTTAAAACAATTTTGTACTGTATTTATTATGTTAAATTTAAAATAAATTATATCTCTTTAAACAGTTATGCTTTTAGAAATTTTATATCCGCAGTTACATAACTGAAATTGGTAAGGAAATGATAAAAAAATTTCTCGCAATCATAAAAATGTTTAAAGGTTTTTGGTTCTCATTTTTATTCGGCAAAATTTTAGTTTAACCTTAAAACGTTACCGCACTAAAATTTACGAAGAAAAAGTTTGATTAGCTTGATTCGGTGCAATGTCATATACGAAATAATAACTTCTGTTAAAAAAAGTAACTTAATTTCCACTAAACTGCGGTTTCACATACAGTTTCAATAACATTTCTCACATAAAAAATGTAAATAAGATAGTAGGCCTAATTTAACTGAACATTAATTTATAACCGTATTGTAATGGTGTTTCTAGTAATAATTGTACAGAGGTTTGAAGAAACAGGTAAATATTAATGTTATGTACATTACGGGAGCGGCAGCTCGGTGGTAGAGCTCTAGCCTCACAAGCCAGTGGTCCCCGGTTCGATCCCGGGGCACGACATTACACGCACAAACATGAGCGGTCACCTCTAGCTAGCCTATGTGACTTAATGCCGTGACCGTACCTTGCTGTCTTTAGATCACCGCACAGGCCTATTGGCCCATGGTGACGGGCAGTGGAGGTTTTTAATTAAAAAAAAAAATAAAAAAAAAAATTACAATTTACGAGCTTAAATGTATATATCCAGACAATATGTGAGAATTGTTTCGTTTGAGCTGGGGGGTGGGGGTGGGGGTTGTAAACGGATCATGTGACGGATGCGGTGGCGGCGGCGGCGGAAATATTTGTGTTGACATGTTGGTAATTATGGTATTACTTCCACCACAGCGTTTTTAGCCTCAAACCTCGTTCCTGTACGCTACGCTATTGTTTTCAACAGTTTCATAATAATTCCAATATTACATCCTACACTACATCAATCGCAGTGTACTATAGTCGGGGGCAATAGAACAGGCGTGTCAAGGTCAAGTTTTTTCAATAAGCAAGCTGATTTTTTTTCTCATTTAATTACGTGCTAAATTTATTTATTTAACTTGACCTTCACCCGCCTGTTCTATTGCCACCAACTATAGTGGCATTTCTTTTGTTTCAATAGTACAAAGCGATAACAATTAAAGCATATCTTTCACCATGCCAACAATTTCTAGTAAGGTATTTCGATACGTTTCATTGTTATATTTTAGTTTATAAGTGAAAAATAAATTGTATTTATATGGAGTGCTAATCGAAATATGAGTTGCAGTGTTTAATTTTTCAATAAATCATGTTAAAATATGCAATCTGTTAATTTTACTAGCTAGTTTTACATTTAAAAATTGAATAAATTATGCTACGGTATATCGTTTGGCTTATGATGTTAATGTCTGCGCTGTGGATGATTAAGCGGAAAGTTTCAGGTCAGCTGACAATTTAATGGTATTTAGGGTTTCCCGTAGCTCTCTTCGTATATAATGCCATGAAAACACAAAACCGACGTTACGACGTGGATTAAAAATCAAGTATTATGTAAGTTGGAAACAAATTTTGTGTGCGCTATTATAGTTTGGCTCCATAGTTGAATGACGTAACGCCAAACATGCAGTAGCTATGCTATAATGGAGAGGAATGAAAAACTGATAGTGTCTCCCATAGCTAGTAAACAGTCAGATTACGTTTTTGTGAGCCACCTAAACGTGGACCGTGCAGTAGCCCGTGTAGTGTTGTGGATGACGGGAGAGGAAGGAAGTTGGAGGTCAGCAGTCAATTGGCAGTTAGTGTCTCCCATAGCAGTAATAGAGGCCTCGCCAAACTGTCGCTTTATTGCTCATTAACACGCTCGCCACTGCGACAATTTACCTCTCTTTGTCACTCTTTTAGCTGGTCAATGATTCCTTGTAATTTTCTTTGTTAACTTAGATAAAGGATCGTTGACTTGTCTGTACCTTTTTGTACTTTTTAACCTCCACGTAATTTTATTTAACATTTTAATATTTATATTTCTTCTTTCTGTGCCTGTGTGCTGAAAGTTAAGTGCTACTTGATAATTATTAATTTTTGTAATATACTGATATTTTTATTTGAATGAAAAATAATTTTGTTTAGACGTTTATACTCGTGAATTTAAAATCATTTTCAATCATTTAAATTTAGTAATTTTTCTACTTTTATAAGTCTATGTTTTTCATCGCCCACAATCAGATTGGTTGGCTATTTCAATAATGTTTTATTTTTATTTCTAGGCACCAGCATCTTTATTAATTAACAAAATATGTCTGTATGAAGCTGTTGGTGGTTTATATATATCACCACCGGCACAAGCGTTAAACAAAATATAACTTTGTAAGTAGTGGGGAATGGGGGCTTCTGGGCCAGTTCAAGGTCATCCGAGCGATGACGTCATCGATGACGTCATCGAGGTCAATGACCTCATCGATGACGTCATCGATTGCATCATTGATGACGTCATCACCAATGACGTCACATCCATGACGTCACACCCATGACGTCACAGAAATGACGTGCTGATGACGTCATCACCCCTTACGTCACCAAGATGACGTCATCGATGTCACAAAAGGTCAAGGTCACGCTGAAACCTAAAATTTTTCGGCACTTTTGCTGTTTCTCGCACTACGCTCCGAGTTTCAGTCACAGTTACCATGACCTTGACGACTTGGAGCGAATTTGCGATGAGAAACAGCAAAAGTGCCGAGGAAATTTGAAGTTTGCAACGTTACTCTGCCTAAACCGTCATGTGACACCGCTCGTGTGACCTCGAACTGGCCCAGAAGCCCCCATTCGACCATTACTGCAACCGCGATGCGCACCCTACGACAGACACCGAGCGACTGACTGTCCGGCCCCGCGCACTCTAGGTATATGGGAAGTGGTGGGGGAAATTGTGATGACCTTGGGAAACTTGAAAATGTCAAGCCGGGTAGCACCGTTTCGGTGCTACCTTAAAGTTACATGCTAAAGTGTGATGACCTTGAGTTAAAACATAGAAATACCACAAGTTGATACCGTCCCAGAGTTAAAGTGTGGTGACATTGAGTCAACACACTGAAATATTATAAGTTGAAATCATCCCAGAGTTACAGTGTGATGACCTTGAGTGAAAACACAGAAATACTACAAGTCAATCCCGCCCCAGAGTTAAAGTGTGACGACCTTGAGTTAAAACACTGAAATGCTATAAGTCGAAATCATCCCAGAGTTAGTGTGATGACCTTGAGTCAAAACACAGAAATAGTACAAGTCCATATCGTCCCAGAGTTAAAGTGTATTGACCTAGATTCAAAACTTGTAAAAATACTTACATATAGAGAGTTAGAGAACAGCGAAACGCACCGCATGGAAGCTGGAGACATACTGGCGGAGCGGTGTTGTGCAGCCTAGGGACTCAGTTGTGGTGGGGGTATAGCCAACACTTAGAGTAGAAGTGTTGTGGGTGACCTTGACCCACTTACCCCCCCCCCCCACCCCCTCCCCCCCCCACCCCCCACCCCCCCCGAACTTTTTTTTCGGAAAAATTTTTGACCTTGACCAAAAAGTTTTTTGCTCCGGACGAGAAGTGACCCCCCCCCACCCCCTCCCCCACCCCCTCCCCCACCCCCTCCCCCCCCTCCCCCCCGAACTTTTTTTCGGAAAAATTTTTGACATTGACCAAAAAGTTTTTTGCTCCGGACGAGAAGTGACCCCCCCCTCCCCCCCCTCCCCCACCCCCTCCCCCACCCCCTCCCCCACCCCCTCCCCCACCCCCTCCCCCACCCCCCCCCCCGAACTTTTTTTTTTCGGAAAAATTTTTGACCTTGACCAAAAAGTTTTTTGCTCCGGACGAGAAGTGACCCCCCCCCGAACTTTTTTTTCGGAAAAATTTTTGACCTTGACCAAAAAGTTTTTTGCTCCGGACAAGAAGTGACCCCCCCCCCGAACTTTTTTTTCGGAAAAATTTTTGACCTTGACCAAAAAGTTTTTTGCTCCGGACGAGAAGTGACCCCCTCCCCACCCCCTCCCCCACCCCCTCCCCCCCCGAACTTTTTTTTCGGAAAAATTTTTGACCTTGACCAAAAAGTTTTTTGCTCCGGACGAGAAGTGACCCCCCCCCAACCCCCCCCCCACCCCCCCCTCCCCCACCCCCACCCCCTCCCCCACCCCTGATATCCTGGGCGTGGCAGCCCCGGTGGGGATATAAGGCGGCCCGGCCACAGCTGGCTTGCAGTCCGCTCCCGCGCGTTGAACGTGAACGATCGGGACGGACCGCCATAGGCCTCACTAAACACTGAATGGCGCCTTCAGTGTTTAGCGAAGTCTACTCTAACTTTAAGACTTGTATTAGTTCTAAGATATCGCGCTTGCGTTTGGGTATTAGGAATTGTTTTATATGAGAGTGTTTTACTTGTACCCTATGTCTCCTGTGTGTCTTTTATTCTTTGTGTCTTGTTTGTCATATGTGTTAAATGTGTATGTGCTTGTTCCAGCATTGACTACGTTGAGCTCAATTGTGTGTTGTAAGTGTGTTATATTTTCCTAAAGTGTATACGCTTGTTTTAGCAATCCCCCTTGAGCTTTTTCAATGCTCAAAGTAAATTGTAACGATAGGGAACGGGAGTAGGCCCCCGTGTAAAGCCACTTTTCATAATTGTTAGGCTCCTCTCAGGCATGCAACAGGTTGCGGCTGGGGCTGTGGGAGCATGTCCGTTTGTACGCTGGCAAGCAAAAGGTTGTGGCGGCCTCTGCACTCGGACCGAGGACGTAAGCCACTAGGGTGTCCTCAGTTAGTTTCCCTTCTGGAAACTCAAAATTATGTAAATGAATCTTTGTTAGCTATTTGTGTTTTTTAGTCCCCAAGGCCCCCGAACATTCGTGGTTCGCCATGGATGTACGGGGGCCGAAATATTTTAATGTCCGTGTGGCCTTGACCCACAAAGGACTTGTAAAAATTTACTGCATTGTTAAATTTAAAATGTTAAAGATAGGGTTACGGGAGTAGGCCCCCGCGTAAAGTCAGTTTGAAGTATTGTTAGGCTCCTCTCAGGCATGCAACAGGTTGCGGCTGGGGTTGTGGGAGTATGTCCGTTTGTACGCTGGCATGCAAAAGGTTGCGGCGGCCTCTACACTCGGACCGAGGACGTAAGCCATTAGGGTGTCCTCAGTTTGTTTCCTCCTGGAAACTCAAAATTATGAAAATGAACTTTTGTTAGCTATTGAAAAGACAATGCAGTAAATGTTTACAAGTCTCGCGTGGCGAAGGGAACACGACATTGGATGTTGCCCAGTTGTCATAGTTGGGTCTCTTCGGAGGCTACAGCGATGACAACCCAAGTGCCTCACACCCCCATAGGGGGGTGTGGGGCTTAATTTTTTTAAAAATTTTTCGTGACCTTGACCTATATATATAAAAGTTTTCAAATCTTTAACAGTCATGTTTTTTAACACAGTAAATATATTAAAGTACTTTGTAAACATTAATGGGTAGGCATTACTAACACAAGTTTGGAGTTGTCCATAGTTGTGTCTTTTCGGAGACTACAGAGATGTTAACATAAGAATGCCATGGGGCTTAATTTTTTTAAAAGTCCCCCCCCCCCTTTAAATTTTTTTTGAAAAATTTTTGACCTTGACCAAAAAGTTTTTTGCTCCGGACGAGAAGTGCTCCCCCCCCACCCCCCCCTCCCCCACCCCCTCCCCCACCCCCTCCCCCACCCCCTCCCCCACCCCCTCCCCAACCCCCTCCCCCACCCCCTCCCCCACCCTAATATCCTGGGCGTGGTCGCCCGGCGGCGATATAAGGCGGTCAGGTTGCACGCACTTCTCATTCACGCTCCAGCTTTCGTTGGAAGTGGCTGTCCAGGAGCTCATTCTTAAGAAGACCGGTGACCAAAAATGTCTCGTCGTATACCTTATAAACCTTTGTACTATAATCTGATTGGTATTAATAGTATTACAGACAATGAGAAGAAATTGTATAAAAAATTTTGTTGTTTACTTGACAGAACGCACAAACTACCGCGAAATACTTTCACCTACAAGCTACCCCTGATAGACAAGGATGATGTAAGCAAACTAACATCAATTCAACTGAAATTGGTGGAAGAAAAAATTCTTGTTTGTGTGAGAGAGGTGTTTCATAATGAATATTCAAAAAGATTGGCTTTTGACTTTATTAAGGAACATGCAGGACGTGAAACAAAACAGTATCCAGGATTATATTATTTATATCTTTTTGAGAATGGAGCAAGTGTAACGGTAGAAATAAGCATCAAACTATTGTAATTCTCCCAACCAAGTGTTAAACTAGGACTTGAACTTGGACTTGATTGAGGTTTTGTAGAACATAGCGGGGGATAGATCACTTTGCGGCAATGGACTAGCATGCTGCTTAGTGGTTTATCCCCCGCTCAAAGGGTATCTTTACGCGACCTTGACCTACATAAATGCATAGTTTGTGGGGGGTATAAAAAAGGGCAAACCAATTAGATGGATACACCACTTCTATACCATGGCTCTATTGCAGTGCTCTATCCCCGCTAAAAATAATAATTCCAAGTGACCTTGTTCCACATAAACTTGCTCAAACAGACATCTTTCAAAAAATTTGTACAAAGTAGTGGATTTAGACCAAACATTATTGGTTTATCAAGCCTGTTGAAGAATATATTGAAAATGGGTGTTTAAAAGCCAAATTTACTAAATGATTGATAAACCGGATGTATATGACGTCATCTTCCCCCACCCTTCAACCTCGGGTATAAAGGGACCCGGTTGAGCGCGCTGCTCATTATTGCTTGGACATTCACCGAGTGCACACTCAAAGCCAAACTGTACAAAAATGGCTCTTTGCGATATTTGTGGTGAGTTTTTCCAAGATGAAGATATCTTTGTTTTACACCGAGAATTGCATCATGAAGAGAACAGAAAAGAAAAGATTGTTGTAAGTGAAGAAGACTTGGATGCGTTTGATCGGTTATTGGAAAACTACCAGAAGCAGATGGACGACTGTGATAGCTATCTACAGTTACACCGAGAATTGCATCGTGAAGAGAACAGAAAAGAAGAGATTGTAGTAAGTGAAGAAGACTTGGATGCGATTGATCGGTTTTTGGAAACACCCCAGAAGCAGAAGGACTGGGCTAGCTATTTACAGTTAATGCAAAGAAGAAGACCAAGTGTTATTCAATTTGCCGGAGCTGGACCATCTACAGCTGGAGGATTTATTGAAAAGGAAATGGAAGAAAAAAAAGTGGAAGATGTAAAACAACTGCGTACCCAAGAAGAGGATATGGAAGAAGAGGATACAGAAGAAGTGGAAGATATAAGACAACTGCGCACCACAGCCTTGCCAGGACCAGTTGTAACTCATTTCAAAATTAATAATGTGCAATTGGAATTGGAAAACTTTATAACCCAAGCTAAAAATCTAGTTGTAAAAACATTGATGGAAGAATTGGCAAGATTGAACTTTATTAAATTTGGATTGGTGTTGGAGGCTATGTTTACTAATACCGATGGTGAAAACTCACCGAGAGCATTCATTGCTAAAAACCGAACCCTTACAACCACATCTGATATCAACGAAATCTTAGAAGAATGTTTGAATGAACTGCTAATGAAACTCCAAGAACACGAAGGAAGAGGATCTGGCTGGACGCTATCATCGATTGAAGGTATGGATGTGAGGGTTCACAAGCATGGATATGGTATGAGAGGTAGCAGCTTTATCCCTCTACCAAAGGTGATCCATGATACTAAATCATGTATCAATGTGAAAAATGAGGATAATGAATGTTTCCGGTATGCAATGTTAGCAAAATATGTGGAAGACCATCCCTGTAGACCTAGCGTAGCATACGAAACTGTTCAACACCGCTATAACTTCCAAGGTATGTCGTATCCTGTTAGTCTTAATGATGTTGCTAAATTCGAAAGAAAAAACCCAGGAGTTTCAGTTAATGTGTTTGGTTTAGACGAATCAAATAATGTATACCCGTTACGAGTTACAAAGACTGAACGTCAAAATCATACAGATTTGCTGCTATTGACCAAAGGTGAAATATCACATTATGTTTACATCAAGAACTTTGAAACTTTGGTTGGACGACAAGTGACTAAAAAGAAAATTAGAGTAACAGTGTGTAAGAGATGCTTTTGTTTCACAAATAAAGACTTGAGACGTGGAGGATCGGAGTGGTTGATGGAACATCAAAGACTTTGTAATGACAACTATGAAGTGAAGATTAGTCTGCCACCGCCATCTCGAGCTTTCATCCAATTCAACAAAACAGTTCACCAATATCGGATTCCAGTAGCCGTCTACGCAGATTTCGAATCCACGTTAGTACCACAGGAGCTTCCAAATGGTGAGGTGACTAGAAGAACCAAATATCAATTGCATCAACCTAACAGTTTTTGCTTATTGGTGAAATCCACTTTGCCTGAAGAACAGTTGCAAGACTATGGGTTAACATCCACTCCAATACTCTACCGTGGGGAAAAAGCCGCTAAGTATTTTGTAGACCAGTTGTATGATATTGCTGAAAAGGTGCAACGCTTATTCGGTAATGTTTTACCTATGGAACCTTTGAACCAAAATCAACAAGAAGAACACAATTCAGCAACAAGATGTTATTTATGCAAGAAGAGTTTCAGTGAAGAAAATCAAAAAGTAAGAGATCACGATCACCTGACAGGGTTATACAGAGGAGCTGCTTGTAATTCATGCAATATAAATTACAAACTACCAAACTTTATCCCTGTCGTGTTACACAATCTTAGCGGCTATGACTCCCACTTCATTATCCCAGAGTTAGGACGGGATGATGGAAAAATTGAAGTATTAGCTGAAACATTGGAGAAGTACATCAGTTTCTCAAAAACAGTAGGTAAAATTAAACTTCGCTTCGTAGACTCTTATAGATTTATGTCATCTAGTTTGAGCAAATTGTCTGAGAACCTAAGAAGAAAAGACTTAAAAGAAACCAGCAAAATTGTACCTGAAGATAAATTGGACTTAGTAATGCGTAAAGGAGTGTTCCCCTATGATTACATAACTTCTGCAGAAAAGTTTGAAGAAACCAGTCTGCCACCGATTGAAGCCTTCAATAGCAAGTTAAATGAAAGTGCAATCACCGTTGAAGACTACAATCATGCTTGTAATGTTTGGAACCAACTTAACATTCAAACCTTAGGGGAATATTCTGACTTTTACATAAAATTGGATGTAACTCTGCTGTGCGATGTGATGGAAGAATTTCGAAACACCTGCTTCTCCGCCTATGGACTGGACCCTCTGCACTCGTACACATCTCCAGGATTAGCATGGCAAGCTATGCTGAAGTCAACCAACTGTCGATTGGAACTTCTAACAGATATTGATATGGTGCTCATGATAGAATCTGGTGTACGAGGCGGTTTGACACAAGCTGTAACACGTCATGTCAAAGCTAACAACAAGTACATCCCAGGATTCGACGAGGGACAACCATCACTCTACCTTGGCTACTTTGACGCAAACAACCTTTATGGTTGGGCAATGTCAAATCCGCTTCCTTACGCTGACTTCAAATGGATCGACCCGGCCACCATCGGCGACATCTCACAGATCCCAAAAAATGGTCAAAAAGGTTATATTTTGGACTGTGATTTTGAATATCCAGAGCACCTTCATGATCATCACTACGACTTGCCTCTCTTAGCCAAGACTGAAGTTTCACCAACAGGAAGATGGCCAAAATTGATGATGACCTTGGAGAATAAAGATCGGTATGTGGCTCACTACTGGGTAGTTCAACAAGCTCTTGAATTGGGTCTACGTTTAGTAAGAATTCATAGAGCAATTGAATTCACCCAGTCTTGTTGGTTGAAACCATATATTGATTCCAACACTACAAGAAGAGCAGCAGCAACATCAGCATTTGAAAAGGACTTTTACAAATTGATGAACAACGCCATCTTTGGGAAGACCTTAGAAAACAAAAGAAAACACAAGATTGTAAAATTAGTAAGTGATCCTAGGAAATTGGAAAAATTAGTGCAAAAACCAAATTTTGGAACATCCATGATTATAAACGAAGATCTAGTCGCCGTTAGTATGAAGAAAACAACAATAGTGATGGATCGTCCGTTATACATTGGAATGTCGATTTTGGATATAAGTAAAACTCTGATGTATGATTTCCATTACAACAAAATGGTTAAACACTACGGAAGAGACAACATTGGAGTTGCATACATGGATACCGACGCGTTCATCTACTGGATAAAGACTTTGGACATGTATGAAGATCTAAGGAGTTTCCCATACAAAGACGACTTTGACTTCTCTGACTATCCAAAGAACCATCCAAATTATAATGAAAAGAATAAAAAAGTAATTGGAAAATTTAAAGATGAAGCAAATGGAATGCCTTTGGAGGAAATAGTTGCGCTGATGTCCAAATTATATTCCTTCAAGATGTATATGGAAAATGACATACCGACAGTGAAGAAAGCTAAAGGAGTCAAAACATCATACTTAAAGAAACATGTGACATTTGACCATTACAAGACCTGCTTGTTTGAAGATTCTACAATGTCTGCAACGTTCAACACTATCAGAAGCTTTAAACATGAGGTCTACAGTGTCACTGAAGTTAAAAGAGCACTATCAGCTCAAGATGATAAAAGGCATATTATGCCGGATAAAATCCATACTCTTCCTTTCGGCCACTACTCTCTAAACCCTATCAACTAGTAACCTATTCTTCGTCCTTCTACAACTTCGACCTTATTCCTTTCTCCTTCCGTAAAAAAATGGGGAACATGGCAAGTCCAACACCGTGTTCCCCATTTTTTTACACAAGTTTGGATGACCTTGACCTATATAAATCATGTGAATATTTAAGACAACATTCATTGTGATTATACATGTGATACATGAAACATTCAAACCTGCAATATGAAGAACTTGAAGCAAGAAATTGTCAACGAGCTTCATAAACCTGCAAGAAGAAAGTTTCCGCGAAGAAAAACAGTAATAAAAGGAATAAATGATTTATATCAAGCGGATTTAATCGAAATGATTCCTTACAGTAAACAAAATAGAGGATTTAAATACATATTGACTATTATTAATTGTTTTTCAAAAATGGCAGATGCTTTACCACTAAAAGATAAAAGTGGCAAAAGTGTTACAAAAGCAATGGAAACAGCTATACAAAGAGACAAACATACTATAAAACATTTACAAACTGATGATGGAAAAGAATATTTTAATAAGGAATTTGCAAATTTAATGAAAAAACACAACATTAACCATTACTCAACCAATTCAGAGGTAAAAGCATCAATAATTGAAAGATTTAACAGAACTTTAAAAGGTGCCATGTATAAGATGTTTTCCAACAGAGGATCACACGTATGGATTGATATGTTACCAAAACTTATAAGCGATTACAATAACAAGTTTCATAGAACTATCGGTATGAAACCAAGCCAAGTGACTAATAAAAATGAAAAACTTGTATTAAAACGTATAAAAATGAATACTAAACCAAAAATTGAAAAACTAAAGCCTAAAAGGTTTAATGTTGGCGATAAAGTGCGAATAAGCAAATACAAAGGTGTATTTAGTAAAAGATATCTTCCAAACTGGACAAATGAGGTATTTACCGTATTTAAGGTGCAACCTACAATACCAGAAACTTACATTTTAAAAGATAATAAAGGACAATTGCTGGAAGGAGGGTTTTATGGACATGAAATGTTAAAATCAAGAGTAGGTGATGTATATTTAGTTGAAAAGGTGTTGCAACGGAAAAAAGATAAGGTTAAAGTACGATGGTTAGGATTTAATAAGACGGAAGATTCATGGATACCTAAAAAGGATCTAATATAACGGTAGAGCATCATTTTGGGTTGAACCATTACAAAGGATGGAGATAATACCGCAAAAAGACAATTTTACTATTAATAATATAGATGAACTCACAGTGGATGGTTCTCAATTCAATACTGGGAAACACGGTGTTTTGTTACCAAACACGGTGCGTTGTTTGGTTACCGGTCCTTCCAATTGTGGAAAAACAAATGTAGTATTCAATTTGATTACAAACCCTAAAGGCTTACGTTTTAATAATTTATATGTATTTTCAAAGTCACTACAACAACCAAAATATCAGTTATTGGAACAAATACTCAATAATGTGCCTGAAGTTAAATATTTTAGATTTAACGCAAGCGAAAGTGTCATGCAACCGCAAGAGGCTAAACCATTCTCAGTATGCATATTTGACGATGTATCTTGTGAAAATCAAAATACAATAAGGAATTACTTCGCCATGGGTCGACATAACAACATAGATAGCATTTATATTGGTCAAACTTACAGCAAAATACCGAAACAGCTCATTAGAGACAATGCAAACATGTTAATTGTATTTAAACAGGATGAAACCAACCTAAAACACATATATTATGACCATGTAAGTGCGGATATGCCATTTGAACGATTTAAAGAGTTGTGTGGAAAGGCTTGGGCTGAAAAGTATGGGTTTTTAACAATTATAAAGGAACAACCGCTAAACAATGGTCGATACAGGATAGGATTTGATAAATTTATACTAATACACTGATCATGATGTAAAACATTCATTGTTGTACAACACGTCTTGCTACAAACATGGTTAACCAAGAAAAGTTAATAAAGGAAATAAAATCACTTAGTGATTCTATTCGGGATAAAAACAGAGCATTAAAATTAGGTATTAGCGAAAGGGAGAAATTTCTTGAATCTACTTTTAAACCTATTACTGAACCCTTGAAACAATTAAACAAAAAATTTGCTAAACCCGTTTTGGAAGGAGATGCAATTGCACCTATTACAAAGTTTGAAAGAGAAAATGTAAAATCAGAAGATTTTAGTGATGAAGACCTGGAATCCTCTACATATAGTGGTTTTACCGGTGAAGAACCTGAAAGAGAGCTAGAATCACCAGACTATAGTGGTATAAGAGAATTATATGAAGTAAAAGCTAAAAGAGGACATGAAGATGTATCAACCGCTAGTGAAGAGGAAAAAGAAGAAGAAGCAAGGGAAGGTCCGTCAAACATAAGCTTGTTGGGTGAAAACATTCATAACAAAGGACCTTTAGGAAGGAAATACATGATAAAAATGTTAGCTGGAATAAATCCTAATAAAAACTACCATAGTTATGGAGTAAGATTAACAGAAGAAGGTTTAATGGTTGGTAATAGCCCGGTAAACATTGATGAAGATGATAATATTATTGTTGGTAATCAAAGATATAAGGGCACAAGAGGATTATTTGAATTATTATTTGAAAAAAAGCCTTTAGAATTGTTAGTTAAAGAAGAAGATATGGAAGCATATAAACAGATTTTGGAACACACCAATGCATACAGGAGGAAGTATTTAGCTGACCAACCAGTTTTTAGATCTAGGTCTTTAAAATATAGAGTATTTGTATCCAAGTTAATACCAACAACGAGAAGACAACCAATGCCGATAATGCCAAGAAAACCTGTAAAACGAAGGTTTGTGTCATCCACTTTGGATATAAGTGCTCCAGAACCAAGAAAAAGAAACAAATCTGTTACAGGTACGGGTTTAATGAAGAAACTATATAACACAAATGTGATTTATTACAATAATATCAATAAATTGGTGGATAGAATGAAACTAATACATGAAGCTAAAGAAGCGGGTCATACTGGATTGGAAAACGAATGGGTGGCTTTAGTGGATGAACTCCGAAACCGTGGGGTAATCTCATAAAAATGCGTTACTCCCTAGATTACTATTCAGTTGCACCATGAGTGTCGACAAGTTCGGACGTTACTCCTCGGATGGGTTATATTACGCAAATAATTTAAAAAGAGGTGCTGGTTTACCACAAACACCTGATGGGGATTATGATATAACTAATAAAAGGTTAAAAAACATAAAAGATCCCACAGATGAAAACGATGCAATAAATTTAAAAGTATTAAAAGAAAAGATATCACCAACATTAAGACTACAGAAAAACACATATGACGCAGGTAATCATAGAATTGTCAATGTTGGTAAGCCAAATCAAAACGCTGATGCAATAAACAAAGGTTATTTATCATCAGAATTAAAAAATACGTTAAAATTCAATGGAAAAACGTATACTGCTGAAAATAAACGCATATCCAACGTAGATGATCCTAAAGATGCAAAAGACAGCGTAAATAGACGCTATTTACATTCATTAATACCTGAAAAGACAAAAGATGGTTTTTCTTTTTATAAATTTGTTATTAACGATATAGGTTATCCGAAAAATGAAAATGATGCTGTAAATCTAAAATATATAAAAGATCACTGTATTACACGTGATGTAGGAGTTATTGATTGTCTAGGTAATTGTTTAGCGAATGTTAAAGATGGTTCGGCACCATCAGATGGTGCAACAGTGGGTCAAATGATGGAAACCTTAAAACAAGAAACAACCTCTTTTGTAAAACAAGATCAAGTAGTATCAAAGCAAGGGGATGAATTTGTTCAAGGTAATGAAAAATTTAATTTATTAACATACAAAAATAATGCTTGGGATTGCATGGGTAAAGGGTTATCAAATATGAAATTGGGTTATACTGCTCGAGATGCAGCTGCTTTATCACAAACCGTACATCTAGATCCAGATCATTCTTTTAGATTTTTTACATGTAAAAATAAAGTAATAAAAAACTTGCATAATGGAAGAGATACAAATGATGCTGCAACTGTAGGACAAACATTACAATATGACAGTGCAAATAAAGAGTTTATTTATAATAAGCAAAGATTTAAATTAATGGATGTAAATGATTATCAAAATATATTAATTGCAGATCCAAATTCATTTAGCGGATTTAGAAAATTGTCTGGTGAACAATTTATTCATAAAAATCATGTATTTCGAAATGAATCAGACGGAGCATTAGTTAGTGGAAATTTTAAATATTTTAAATGTCCCGGGAGCGATGAAAATGTAACTGATAAAGACTAAGAATTTGTATAAAAACTGATACGGGTTAGACATCGAGACTAATATTATAAAAATGGGTTACACTCTAGAATGTTATTCAGTTGCACCATGAGTGTTGACAAGTTCGGACGATATTCCTCGGATGGATTATATTACTTTAATACTTTAAAAAGAGGTGCTGGCTTACCACAAACACCTGATGGAGATTATGATATTAGTAATAAACGGTTAAAAAACATTAATGATCCCACAGATGAAAATGATGCAATAAATTTAAAAGTATTAAAAAAAGAGATATTACCAACACTGAAACTAGACAAAAACACATATAACGCGGGTAATCATAGAATTTCCAACGTCGGTAAGCCAAATCAAAACGCTGATGCAATAAACAGAGGTTATTTATCATCGGAATTGAAAAATACGTTAAAATTCAATGGAAAAACGTATAATGCTGAAAATCGACGTATATCTAACGTAGCAGACCCTGTAGATGAAAAAGACAGCATAAATAGACGTTATTTACATTCTATAATACCTGAAAAGACAAAAGATGGGTTTTCTTTTTATAAATTTGTTATTAATGATATAGGTTATCCAAAAAATGAAAATGATGCTGTAAATTTAAAATACATCAAAGATCATTGTATTACCCGTGATGTAGGAGTTATTGATTGCCTTGGTAATTGTTTAGCGAATGTAAAAGATGGTTCTGCATCGTCAGATGGTGCAACGGTGGGTCAAATGAAGGAAACTTTAAAACGAGAAACATCTGGTTTTGTGAAACAAAACCAAGTAGTAACACGACAAGGAGATGTATTTGCACAAGGAAATAAAAAGTTTACTTTACTTGAAGAAAACAATAATGTTTGGGATGGTAAAGGAAAATTATTGACAAATTTAGGTATTGGTGAAAAGCCTGGTAATGCTGTTACTTATGAACAAATAATACAATTAGAGCCAAATGGAAAAAAATGGTGGAATTGTGATAACAAACGATTAACAAATGTTGCAGACCCTGATTATGCTGATAACGCTGTAACTGTTAATTTTCTTGTTAAAGTAATAGGTAATTTATTATTTGATATGCATAATTATATTGCAGCTGGACAACATAAACCTATTGATGAAAAAATGAGAAATACATGGATTAAACAAGAAATTCTTTATAAATACTTTTTTAATCGTAACACACAAAAGTTTAGATCATCAGATTGGGGTACTTTTGATATTTAATTAAATAACATCATAAATTACATCATTTCTGTGCAACCTATCATAGAGGTAACACATAGGTTACGCTTTTCGAATATAAAAGACAATCATGACGTTTCATTACACCAGTCCATATCGAGACACTATACGGAAAGGAGGCGGTATCACGTCCACAGCGGTTTCTCTGTTAAGTAAAGCTTTAAATCGTATTCCAGTAGGATCTATCGTAAATAGAGCAATAGACGCTTTACCATACGAATTTCACATACCGGGAGGTTATCAGTATTGCGGACCAGGAACTAAATTGAAAAAACGACTGGAAAGAGGTGATCCAGGTATAAATAAGTTAGATCAGGCTTGTAAAGAACACGATATTGCATATTCCACGTTTACCGATTCAAAAAATAGGTCAATCGCTGATAAAAAGCTAGCAAATATAGCTTGGCAACGAGTAAAGTCTAGTGACGCTAGTATTGCAGAAAAAGCAGCAGCTTTAGCGGTAACAGCAGGTATGAAGGCTAAAACAGCGGTAGGAGGTGGTAAAAGGAGGGGTAAGAATAAAAAAGGATCAACCATGAGGAAACATGGTGGTAATATTAGACTAAAAAGACGTTCTCCGAGGAAAAATAACAAAAAACCGACAATATGGTCAATGGTAAAAAACGGGGCTGGTCTATACCTAAGACCGTATCGTGCATATTAAATAAAAGAAATCAATTGGTTATACCATATAAAGCGTTGACTAATGTTGAATTATTTAAATATATTTCCTGTTTAAAAATACCATTTTTCCGCGGAGTATTTATGAAAGACAGTTTACCAAAGAAAATATGGAAAAATGAGACTGGAATCGTGAATTTGGATAATACTGAAGGGCCCGGCACCCATTGGGTGTGTTATAAAAAACTAAATAGCAATGTATATTATTTTGATAGTTTTGGAAATTTGCCACCACCTAAAGAACTTGAACATTACTTTAAATCTGCTAAAAACATATATTACAACTATAAAAGAGAACAACCTGATAATACTTCAATATGCGGCCATTTATGTTTGGAATTCCTAGCTAAAAGTATCAGTCACTATTGAGATGTCTTCCTATACGGTATCATTAACAGGAAAATCGTCCACTTTACGAAGTATCCTTTTTCCAGCGTTACGCTTGCAAAAAGGAAGATTTTGGGAGGCAGCACTGTTAGATTTTACAACTTACAACTCTATTCCCAATGTTACGGAAGGTATAAATAACTTATTGCATTATTATAAAGGAAAAGATGCCAGTGGTAAGTTTACAGACTTAGAAGAGTGCAGTTTACCCACAGGTTCTTATGAAATTGATCATATTAATGAATTTTTGCAAAATAAAATGGGAAAAGACAATATATCGCTAAAAGGTAATAATAATACAATGAAAGCTGAGCTTACTTCAAAATATTATATAGATTTCACAAAGCCAAACTCAATTGGTGATTTATTAGGATTTCCCAAAGATGGAGCAATTTTAGAACCAAATAAAACACATTCTGGTAAACAAACTGTAACAATATTAAAAGTCAATAGTATAGACATAACTTGTAACATTATACAAGGAGCTTACAGAGATGGAGCAAATACTCATATAATACATACTTTTTACCCAAGTGTACCGCCTGGATTTAAAATTGTTGAAAAGCCACAAAACCTGGTATATCTACCGTTGAACACCACTTTCATTTCAGACATCGTGTTGAACGTATTGGATCAAGACGGTAACTTGATAGATTTCCGAGAAGAGCCTATTACGGTTAGATTACATTTAAAATCGACACTTTAATACAAAACCATGGGTTTAACATTTAAAAGCGAACAACCTACGGGAAACCGCATTAGTAGCTCTTCAGCTGTGGAGGAGTTAACACGCGAAAACATTCGTTTTTTAGAGAGAATTGGATTAAAATTAACCGATTATGGATATACTGGATATAGCGCAGGGTCCGACATTCGACGAAACCCTATGGGAAAAAGAATATCACACCCACAACCCTTACACTTCATCAAAATTAAACAATAACGATGAAATTCGTATTCCCATACAAAATCAGGACATTTACACACTACCATGTGAAAGTTACTTATATATTGAAGGAAAAGTTACTAAAAAGGACGGTACTACTACTGGTACAACAGTTCCATTTATAAATAATCCCATGGCTTTCCTGTTTGATGAAATTAGATATGAAATATCAGGTGTAACAGTTGATTCCACTAAAAAAGTAGGTATTGCAACAACTTTAAAGGGATTAACATCTATATCACCTAATGAAACCAATCTAATACAACCTGCAGGATGGGTTTTACCTGCAAAAGACACAATCACTCCAGATACAAATGGAAATTTTGATTTTCATATTCCATTACGTTTGTTGCTTGGTTTTGCTGAAGATTATAGAAAAATTATATTAAATGTTAAACAAGAATTAGTTTTGTTGAGATCTTCTAACGATAAAGACATTATTAAAGCCCCAGACGGTACAACAGATGCAACTTTAGAATGGAAATTAACATTAGACAAGATTGTATGGAGAGTTCCGCATGTTAAATTAGCTGATGAGCATAGAATGCTACTATTAAGAAAATTAAAGGCTGATCGTGATATTGTAATTCCTTTTAGAAGTTGGGAATTTCATGAACATCCCAGCTTGCCAGCTACGGATCGTCACACTTGGACTGTTAAAACATCTAATTATGTGGAACGAGCCAGGTATATTATATTTGGTTTACAAACAGGCAGAAGAGACACCATCACCAAACATGCAGGCCAATTTGATCATTGCAACTTGAAAAATATTAAAGTTTATTTAAATTCACAATTTTTTCCATACGATAATTTAAATGTGTCATTCGCTAATAAAAAGTACAGCATATTGTACGATATGTATGCAAGATTCCAAAGTTCATATTACGGTAAAACAAATGCACCTTTACTATCACCAGAAAAGTACTTAGATGGTTACCCGATAGTTGTAATCGATTGTTCTAAACAGAATGAATCGGTAAAATCATCAAGTGTGGATATAAAAATAGAAATGGAATTCAACGCGGCTATACCACCTAATACAACTGCATACTGTTTAATTCTACATGATAAAATCGTAACATACACACCTTTAACTGGAATTGTTAAAAATGTATTGTAAAAAACCGGTTTTGTTACATTCCAATGCATTCCGCGAGTATAAAAGCAGAGTGTTCAGGTCGCTCCTCATCAGTTTGTTGCCTGTTCTTCTATGGGTAGCATCTTATTCAATATGGCTTCTAATAGTGGTACACAAGAAAATGTAGTAGATATTGAGAAGGAGATATCCGACTTTTTAGATCTTCAAGGTCAACCGGAGGGAGATGAACACAACGCTTGCGGACAACTCCACGGCAGTAATAATGTTGAGGAAAAAGGTAAAAGAAGAAAGAATGCACAGAAGAAGAAAAGGGATATTGAAGATAATATTTCTCCTAACATATTGAGTGAGGTATTCTTGCGAATATTTTATCCAATCTCATCCAGTTTGGACAAAAGTGTTTTAATCGGTGTTATGAAATCGACGGATTATTCACCTACTGTAATTTTGACTCATGGACCCAAAATGATTTTGTTCACCGATAGTGCTTGGGAATCTTTTATGAAGCACTTGCATCTGCTAGAATGCTATTTAACTAGTAACATGTATGGAAGAAAGACAAGAGTAGGACTTTTGGATTCAAATGTGGAAATTGATATTATAAAGAATCGTGGTGACCATCAATTGCGGTTTAGAGACACAACAAGACATGATACCAAGATTCAACTTAATCGAGAAGAGTTTTTTATTCTAACCTGTGCAACTGAACCAATAACAAGATACTTGAGACAACTAGTGTTTTCAAGTTCTATTATTAAAGATTATTTGGAAGACACTTTGGACAAACAACCGGACGCACCTATATTGTACGGACCTGTGGATACTTCTATATTTAATAGGGTTCCTCATGAAGTACAAATGTGGAGACAGTTGGAAAAATACGCTCAACTACATACGAAATCAGTAAAACAGGAAGAAGAGGAAGAAGGAGGAGAAGAATCAAGTGTTAGTGATGAAAATGAAAACAAGGAGAATGTAAAGATGGAAACTTAGATGACAATGGTTGGTTTTTAAAACAATATCAAAGACTTTGTGGGGTTAGGCCTACCGGGGACGGTGCCCACGTTAAATATACACCAACGCGCCAACAACTGTACGGCCAGGTATAAAAGTCGTACCTACCGTGGTGTGGAAATCAGTTGATCTTTGGACTTCGTTATGAGCAGACGAGTGGCCTTCGCAATGGACAAGGAAGAAGAACAAGTAAAGTCCAAACCTGGTATAATTGAGTTCCAAGCGTTTCGGGGTAATGACGATAGATTTATCATAAAAGAACTTGTGTTTTTCGACGTCAATACAAGTGTTCCATATACATTTTTGTTCAAACCACCATGTTCTTATTCATCATTAACTAGCAAAGCCGCTACTACCAACAGGTGGATTTCAAAATATTTCCATCATATCGATTGGTATGATGGTTTTGCAAGTTACACAGACTTGTATCACATCATGCATCAGTTTTCAAACAGGTTTACCAATATTTATACAAAAGGACTGGAAAAGAAGAGATGGATTGAAGGATTTACTCATGTTCCGGTTAATGATGTGGACTTGGATAAAAACTACAAGTATACGATGGAAAATGTTTGTATTTGTACTAAAAGTCCAGAACATGAAAAAGATAGACATTGCGCTTTAAAAAACGCCTATAAACTCGCATCTTACCTTCAAAGTGGGGAAGTGGGGAGTGGTGGGGGTGACGGGGGTTATATAAGTGAGGAGCAGACTGGGACCTGGCATGAGTATTACTCGAGATTCCGAGACGACAACATCTCCCAGCAAGAAGACGAAGAAGACAATTTTTAACTCAACCATGGCATCTCACCAGTTCCTGCAAACTTTGGTTGAGCAGTTCAATGCTCACTCCAAATCTACCATACTACCTGTCAAGAAGTGTTCCGAACTTAAAGATGAGAAGCACTACATTATCCACGCCATGAAGAAGATGGAGACTACAATTGGAGAGGCCATCTGCTGCAGTCTTAGCGAGGCACCGTTCACTCCGGGGGATGAGCCCAAGTTCCAAGTCTACCTGCCGAAACGATTCGTCCATCTCCTCCAGAACGAGGATCTGCGCTCCATCCAACCCGGCTGTCTCTACCTGGTTTCCCACGGTTGCACGGGTAGCAATTCCACCGAGTTGACCATCCACATCGCCGACAAGCAGCAGTGTTAGATTTAAGTTTTACTGTTGTACATATGTTATTGTAATGTTTTATAGATAAATAAACCATAAAAGACAAAAAAAGAACAAAAAAGAATCAAAAGACAAAAAATGCAACATATCAATATGTGAAGTTTGTCACATATTGATATGTTGCATTTTTTTTTTTTAACTTCGCGGGTGACCTTGACCTTTGACCTTTGCATTTCACAGTTACCCCCACCACCAAGCTAAAGGTCAAACCTGCTTCGATGCAAACACCCCCACCACTTTTTCATAGTACCCCCAAGCGCTGTGCCTCAGCTTCATTTCAACTCCAACGGTCAACCGTACAACATCAAGATGTCTCTCAATGTAAGTTGTGCTAGTTACGAGGAGGTTACCATTAAGACTCAGCAGGAGCTGAACGACTTGTACAAGGAGTTGCAGCTGATGGTGGCGCGAGGCTACCGTATAAATGTGCAAGTCTACGCTTGCAATATACGCAATCTCCGACACCCAAAAGAAGAGTCTGAACATTACTCTTCTCCAGCGACTTCATCACCGGCGTCCATGAAGACTGAAGCGAGCCAGACTTTGGATTATTTCAGCTGACTAACAGTTGTCTTTCTTCTTCTTACCATTGTAGAATATGTTTATTTCTTTATTATATTAAAGATGTAAAAGAGAAAAAAAACACCTATCTTGTTACTGACATATGTACTCAGTAACAAGATAGGATTTTTTAAAACACAATTTGGATGACCTTGAAACTTCCCCCACCACTTTTTCCCACTTTTTTATAGTACCCCCAAGCGCTGTGCCTCAGCTTCATTTCAACTCCAACGGTCAACCGTACAACATCAAGATGTCTCTCAATGTAAGTTGTGCTGGTTACAAGGAGGTAACCATTAAGACTCAGAAGGAGCTGAACGATTTGTACAAGGAGTCCGAAAAGGAGGTTGTCAACAAAACCGATGATCAACAATTGTGGGACTCCTCTATTACAGAAAAGGAATTACATGCAGCCGTCGAAGCTGTCGAGGAAAAGGAAAAAAACCTCAGGCAGCTCTGGTTGGCTCAGATGGATATTTGCGGATCTGTGCCGCGTGATGATTTTGAACTTCAATGTCAGATGGCGATTACCCAGCAACTAGAAGAAGCCGAAAATGAGCTAAAGAGTGGAGGTACTATCCAGGCGGAGGTGAAAACTGAGAAACATGAAGAATATAACGAATATGATGATTAAACGTACTGTTGATCCCAATCCTTTTAGTTTAAGTGGTTATGTTATAAGTAAATAGACAAGGTTTCCTTTTTTTAAAACCCAATTTGGATGACCTTGAGATTTCCCCCACCGCTTCCCATATACCTAGAGTGCGCAGGGCCAGACAGTCAGTCGCTCGGTGTCCATCGTAGGGTGCACATCGCGGTTGCTACTCCAATTCCTGACAATTTGGGGTAGTTCAAGGTCACAACACTTCTACAACTTTGAGGTCATCACACTTTAACTCTGGGACGGGATCAACTTGTAGTATTTCTGTGTTTTTACTCAAGGTCATCACACTTTAACTCTGGGACGGTATCAACTTGTGGTATTTCTATGTTTTAACTCAAGGTCATCACACTTTAGCATGTAACTTTAAGGTAGCACCGAAACGGTGCTACCCGGCTTGACATTTTCAAGTTTCCCAAGGTCATCACAATTTCCCCCACCACTTCCCATATACCTAGAGTGCGCGGGGCCGGACAGTCAGTCGCTCGGTGTCTGTCGTAGGGTGCGCATCGCGGTTGCAGTAATGGTCGAATGGGGGCTTCTGGGCCAGTTCGAGGTCACACGAGCGGTGTCACATGACGGTTTAGGCAGAGTAACGTTGCAAACTTCAAATTTCCTCGGCACTTTTGCTGTTTCTCTTCGCAAATTCGCTCCAAGTCGTCAAGGTCATGGTAACTGTGACTGAAACTCGGAGCGTAGTGCGAGAAACAGCAAAAGTGCCGAAAAATTTTAGGTTTCAGCGTGACCTTGACCTTTTGTGACATCGATGACGTCATCTTGGTGACGTAAGGGGTGATGACGTCATCAGCACGTCATTTCTGTGACGTCATGGGTGTGACGTCATGGATGTGACGTCATTGGTGATGACGTCATCAATGATGCAATCGATGACGTCATCGATGAGGTCATTGACCTCGATGACGTCATCGATGACGTCATCGCTCGGGTGACCTTGAACTGGCCCAGAAGCCCCCATTCCCCACTACTTTTGTATAATACAATCAGAAGGTTGCGTGTTCAGATCACGTCGGGGTCACGACTTTGGGAGAGGGAATAACGAGACGACTATTATAGGAAACTTCATTTATTGAGTCACAAGATGTAACAGGTCAATCTATCCTATTCTCCTAACAACCACAATACAAAATATTCCTATCAACAAAAACTGTTGCTAGGTAACGTAACATGTGTTCCCACATATCTTTTGCAAACCCCTGCGTTTGGGTAACGTTCGTAGATATTCTTCATTCATTAGATGGCTAGTGTCGCCGACAAAACCAGAAACTAATCATATACTCCTCACAAAAAATGGCGCCTGACATATCCTTTAGCCTCAGAATCACGAATTATGGAAAATATTTAACATCATATATATACTTTATGATTACAAGCCAGTAGTTTAACTAAAGTCACCCAGTCCGTGCCTTGGATTGTCACGGCTGCACGCGCGTGGAGGCAATCTCATGGTCGGCCGAGCCCGAGCCGTGCATGTTGGGGTTGTAACGGCACGGCGGCGGAACAGGAAACATGTCCAACAATTAGACCCTAACAAATGTCTGCCTGGGCAGACGTCAACCTGATCGACAACCAGAATGATGGGGACAACCGGCGAATAACTCGGATGGTTGTAAAATTACTAACGTCGAATACATAATTAAATTCGAACATAATATTTGTAAGAATTTCAAATTAAAACAAATAGCGAGTGTTTCTTAGTCGTATCAAAGAAACATTTTAACTTTATTACATTTGTGTTAATTTAACGATACTTATTCTATAAAGGAATTTAATTTTCAACAACTTTCCCGTTCTTTATCTAAATTCTGCCTGTGATCGTTTACCTTTAAGAAGTTTATACAAATTTGCGCTCAGATGTTTCCCAAGCGAATGGATGTCCACAGATATCGAGGCACGTTCGCTCGAACAGCCAATTTTCCGCCAAATAAATCTGAATGATCAAAACAAACCCTATTTAAGGTACGAGGACATGAAACGTTAATATAACAGTACGCTCTCAGTAACTTGTAACAGAATGTTAGAAACCCCACATACAGTAGAAAGAATTTGTTAATATATTTTAATAATTCTCTTACCCATTAATATTTCATTTTAAGATAAAGTTTTTATGATAAAAGTTCTTTGGAAATCGTTCTATTCCTAATTTTGTATTGTATTCAGTTAATTCTCTGCATACGGGAGAAAAAAATCTATCAATTATATATTCATTCATTCATTCAGGATTCTTTGTTTATTGACGGATAGCCTAAAGTAGAAAAAAATTAGTCCTAAAAATAATAATATAGTTGGAAGTACGGTTTGTTGTATGATAGAATTATCAATTATGACAGTATTATCAATTAGTTTATAGTTTAAAGTTTTTATTCTTAACATCATTAATGGTATAGCGCTATAATTAACTTGAAATAATGCAAGGGCAATCAACTAAAGATTTAAAACTTCTTCGATGTACACAAAACTTAAAAACGAGTTTCATAAAATTGAAAATGTTTTCTTCTTAAATTAATCTTCCCTAACGGGGGTTTGTAGGCTTCGTATAGTTTCAAATTGACGAAGTGTTGCAAAGGAAACAATTCTCTGCTGGCTTAGCAAAAATTATTTCATGATTTATGGGCAAAGATATTTTAAAAGTTGACTGCTGTATTAGTGAGATTTATTGGCTGTTTTACTGCTTTTCCGATGTTTACTGCCCTAATTAGTTTTATCTGTTTGTTTTTGGGCGATTCAATGTTTATGGGTAAGGAATCTGAGGAGTTTACGTCCGCCTCTGCTGATAATGCCACTGAAGGTTGTAAAACTCCGAAATTCCCTTGTTGTTATGTTTTACTACAGTCGTGTGCATGGGAATCGCGCATAAAATGGACCGTGATTCTCAAACTTTGTTCGATTGGTAATAAAAACACCTGATTTACTATATACTTGTTCATATAGTTTTAAATAAAATAAAAAAATAAAACGGTGTGAAATATGTTATAACTAGAGAATGCCCGTTATGGTCGAAGATTTTTAGTGATTTGGACCAAATTAGCTTAAAATATATTTCATCTAAAATATCTTTTTTCCTCCTGTTTTCCATTTTTTTTTTTTTTTAAGCTGTCTATTGATTCAATCATCCTTCAATCATCCTTTGAAGTACTGTTGGACATAGCCCTGAAGGCTGATGTGAATTATAATGGGGGTGAATCTGATACGGTATATGCTATGCACATAAATCCCTATTATGCACACAAGCTGAGAAATAAACGGTATCAGATAACTGACACACACTTTCTCCTAAGAATATGAAAAGGTGTTAAAAGCCTCAAAACATTAATGTCTTGATGGCTCAGTCGGATAGCCACCAGGTGAGCAGCACGAGTTTTTGCATCCGAAAATTGAGTTTTTTTTTAACACATTTTGCTCTATAACTTTTGAACGCGCATTTTCCCGGAGATGCGGGTGGTGTCATTTTATTCGGCATTTTAATCTTAATAAACCACAACAATTTAATCAAAATCGTTAAAGCCATTTTTGAGAAATTTAGATTTTTTTTACGTTTTTTTGGGGTTTTGGGGGGCAAACTACCCTTAAAAATCAAAAATTCAAAAATATGAAAAAACGCCTGGAATTATCGTGGGTTTGAACCGTTATACCAAGTTTCATCAAAATCGGACCATTGGGGGATTCTCTAGCTCTGTTTACATTTAGACACACAGACACACACACACACACACACACACAGACAGACATCACTCTGAAAACCACTTTTTTGGACCCAGGGGGCACCAAAATGGATAAATTTACGAACAATTCAAATTTTAAAATTTTGGCGAAACTAATACTTTCTCCATATACACAATAATAGGGGGAAAGGGGGCTCCAAAATGAATATATACATCATCAAAGGAATTGGAAAATTTTACGAATACAAAACTTTCTCCATATACTATGGTATAGGGGGAGAAAGTAAAAGGAGTAAAAGAATCATGCTTGCCTTTTTATACATAGTTAGATGTAACTGTTTGTATACAGGCATAAAATGTGTCTTAATAATACTGAAATATGTTTCCGTTTTATATTAAAAAACTGCCGTTTAATTTATATTACTATCAACGATTTATTAACCATACTTTAATTTTATTTAACTATAATATGTAGCCATTATTTAAATATAGTCATTGAAGAATTATTCTAAAAAAGGATCCCTTCTGAGATGTACAATTTTTCAGTGGTAGGCCCTACTCTACTTCAACGCTATTAGTGGATTATTTTTGTTATTTGTATTAGAGGGGTAAACGAAGAGGATAAGAAGGGCATTGCAGGAAGCAGGTTTGACAGGGGAAATTATTTGTAAATAAAATTATTCCTGTGTGTGGATATTTCAGAGGAAAAGAGTAATTTTAATAGTGTTAATTTATTATTTATGAAAGTTGTAGGTTTCATTCCATTTTAAAAAACTGAAAGGCAGTTACATAATGAAATTTTAAATAATTATTTTTTCACAAAAACAATTGTGCCATTATACAGTAAACCGATTACGCTCTATCGCGGATTGGCACTGATTTCAATTGACAGGGTGTACCAGAAGTAACCTATCCAGACCGGAAGTCGCTAATTTTAAATACAAACTCCCACTTTTCATAAATAGTTTTTATTCTACACTTAATTTTAAGTAAACTTTTAGGTTTAATCAGTATCCCTAATCCTAACGGCTTAGGAGATAGTGGCGGTTTTAATTTAGTTTTCTCTATAACAATAACATGGGAAAAATTTTAACGTCCATTACCTATGAAGATTTTACTTTAAACACAACTATCCAAACATGAAAACAAACCTTTTAATCGTACTTTTTTTATGGAAACAAAAATAATTAACCATTGAGTAACTCTCTATACTGAATGAGAAAAACTGTATGTAACAGCCAACCACTGACACAGTGATCCACATCGGCCGGACCATGACGTCACGTGACTATGACGTCACAACACAGCTGTCCGCCACATTGACAGATCCCGCTCACGTCGACGTCACTAGACAGCGATCGTCTGTGAAAGTTTCTCACGTTGATATTTTTTATATAGACCTACACTTTTGAATGGATCTGAAGAGCATTTATACTAATTGTAATTAGTATGCCCTTACTGTATATTACAAAACGGTGCAACATTGATTAAAATACGTGGTTATTCTTTGAAGACTAATAGGGGGTATTTAAAGTTACAGCTACATAAACTGCGTTGAAACAAATGATGCCTTTCTCTTGTAAATTTTTCTAACATAAAATATTAATATGAATTATTTACAATAATTACAACTATTTTTTGTAGTGAATAGTAGTGTTGTAAAAGAGTATTACATATTTGTAATCCCTAGTTTCTGTACTGTGAACATGAAACCTAAACAATAAACGGGTGCATGCTAGTTATGTAACGTACATATTAATTAACCTAGACATAAGAAACACTGCCTGAGTGGAAAGTTGAGGATGGTTACTTAGTAAAACAAGAATTTTGCATTAGCTAGAACAAAAACTGTTATACTGTATACAAGATATTTTGTATAATGTTTACCTAAAATTCCCGAAAAAATAAATAAAAATTAATTTTTATAAAATGTTGATAAAAATTGTTTTTCTTAATTCAATAAGGGTTCTGTCTGTTGCATGTTGCATCACTTTTTTTGTAGACCTACATCAATTTTTAAGACTGAGGTATTTTAAAGCTTATGATCTAGCGCGAGTGCGAATAGAGATAAAAAATTAGTTTTTTCGGGCTTCACCCCCCCCCCCCCCAGCCTTTGATTTATTACTAGAGGGCGTTTTAAAATGTTGACCAACTTTCACAAAAAGATTTTTAATGAGAATTGTAATTTAAAATTTGATTACCTACAGATCAATTCTTAAGACAGATTGTAAGTAAAAATAGATCGTCTGTCACTGCATAACCAACATAAATATTGTTCATAACCATTCACGTTAAAGCCATATAATTCCTTCGAATTGTACTGCAGTTGAGTTTACAGAAACAGAAATTAATAAATTACGAAATGCACAATTTGCGCACGGGTCTCCTAGTACTAATTTAACTCCAAACAAATTAATTCCTGTAATTAATAATAATAATACCCTATAAACAACTCATAAATACTACAGAGGACTATGTTGCTAATGTAGTTGGTTTAATCAAAGTAAATCAACATAAATGTCGCATCTGTATCCAAATACACATAATGCGTTTATATCCAATCTCATGTTATTTCAGTCAGGTCAAAGCTCTGTGCAAATACATTGTTATCCTACCTGTTTATTTATATTGGAACGAGGTTTCATGTTTTATAAGCAAATCCCTTTTGGGTTTATTGATTTAGTTGTACAGTATAAACAACCGGACGGTTTTACAGATCACTTCAGTAGCCATTATACAAAATTTGTAATTAGTAATTAATTACAAATATTTTTATTATTAACTTCAGTATATGATCTTCAGCAACCCATATTGTTGGCTTTTATCTTTTATTTGAAATTTTCAGTAATGGAATTCAACCTTAAGTAAAAGTTCACATGTTGAGTAGAGTTTGCGGGTACGTGGAATTCTTGTCATGTAGACCACATTTACAAAATTATGCAGCAGCCCTTTCTGTAACTTTGGCTCTCTACATGTTACGTTATGAGGGTAGTTTGCAGGTTATTCTTTAACGTTCCTTTTACTTTGGTATATTAAGCCACTAGATGTAAAGCTTAACGAGATTTTAACATAGGATGTTTTTGTTTAAATTAGGTATCCTATTAATAGTTCAACTAGTGTAATTTTTTTCTCTAAATCGAGTAATTTATCGTATTACTATACAATACAAAAGTTGCATTTAGTTGTAAATCAATGCCATCCGAACAATCCAGTATTGTGAATGTCAGCAATCATAAAAAAAACTACGGTACAGCTGTACATCAACACATGTTTTAAATTATTCAACCCAATCCCAATGTTATTTTAATGGGAAAATTTCAAAAATGAATTTATGGATAGCGCCATTTTTGTCGGCAACAACTAAAGACCAAGGCCTATCCAATGACAACAAAAAACTTGAAAATCGGTTGAGAACTGTAGAAGGAGTTTTCTTAACAAAAAAGTCTTAGCGTACGGTAGGGCCTATTCAATTGTATCACAAAACTATATGCATTTTATATTTTGAACATCATTTATAAAATAAGGTGATATATTTGTTTAACTGAATGTAATCTTGTTACAGATAGTACCAAAGTCTATAACTTTAATAGATAGTTCTTCCAAAAAATAATTCGAAGCTCTGCGCTGCGCAAGGTTTAAAAAGAAAGGAATATAATGAACTGAATATTTCTGCGTTGGATTTAATTTCTATCTGCAACCAACCGACCTAAAAATACTTTCTATGGATCGAAATTTTATTTAATATAAAGTCTATTTCATATAAATGTGATATGAATCGTGGGACTTTTCTCATTTTAATCCTATTGCTGTCCGAGTCTATGTTTGTGGCATACATTCAACTACAGTTTTTAAAATATTATAAGTTTTATGTACATTATTATAATACGTTTTCTTTTGTTATTTATTTTGTGACACCTCGGGTGTGTGCTTCAAAGGCATAAAATGTCTGTTTCCCTAAAGTAATTTGTATTTTTAATCGTAAAAAATAGGCCCTATACTTTGTCTTGTAGTGGAGGGGACCTTTTAAAACTCACCCTGGATGAATCTAGAGGTCCTCTGGCGTTCTGTTGTTGCGCGTGCCGTCCATTTCACCCTCCAACGACCTCGACCCAATCAAGGTAATAACATGTTGTCCGACAGACAGTCAGGAAGCCGTGCAAGCCCCAGGAGCAGCGCCAGTGGGGCGGAGCACCTGGACACCTGGATGACAACGTCCTGCCGGGAGGGGAGTGTAGTGTGGGGTGAGGTAGAGAAACGGAAAGCCAGTGGTGGTGATGTAGGCAGGTGTTGTAGTCTAACGAATTACCTAATTTTTTGGGGGTAAATAATTTCTTAAGATGAATAGAAAAACAACAGACCCGAGGATTTATGTGGCAATGTAGCATTACAGGCATGAGAAAATTGTTACCATTAAAACTCCCTGTGTGTGAAAAATTGTAGAAATTCTTTAAACAACTGGAAATTTTAAATTTGCTTTTTATGAAAAACTTCTGCTGTATTTTAAAGCATATAGCCTCATTATTATTAAAATGTTACTTCTTCAGAGAAACATATTTTTGATCATGGTTCAATTATTCATAAATGAGATAAATATCTGAAGACGTTATGTATTGTAATTTACTCTAACTACATTTTAATAAGTCGTGTATGCTCTATAATCAACCCGGGTTGAAAATTTTAAACACTTTTTAGTTTGAAGATGTACAAGATTAAGGTGTAATAATGTCTTTGAAGCATAAGTCGGCAAAGATGAACACCAGGCTGAATAACGGTTCATTGAGTTTTCGCGGAACACAAATCAGACGAACGGCCACTTTATTCTTATTTATTGAGAGAATTCCGACGTTCTATTTGCGGCATCGTCAAAGGCCTCTAAGCTCGCCAATTTCCTACCAATAATCCCTCTTCTCAGTCTTCATTTGAATTGTTGCAAAACTGCTGGATTCTTTTTAATAAATATTTGTTGTATTTAGGCCTATAATAACATGGGTTGGCCTAGTTGAAAAAATGATTAATTAAAAAAGTGTTAAAATATCAAATTTTATTATGACTACATTTTATATTTTTGTATAGTGTTTAGGGTAAGTTAAGAATGTTGCCCTGTGTGACAACAACTAACAAGCACTTTGCGTCTATCAGCTGTTACCCAGAAAAAGTCTTGTTACCCGTTTGAAGTTTTGATTGTGTTAATGTGTTTTACCTTTAATGACTTGAAGTCCCTATTGTTGGTTGACCGATTACGTTCAAAACTTCCTCTCGATGGTCATGGTCACTATTCATTACAATATAACTTGCTTTAAACTTTAAAGCAAAAATAATAAACTGCTATTGCTTTAAATTAAAAGTATGAACAAATAATGTATTTACATTTAATCAAATATAAAAATGCGTATGCTTTGAGAGAGAGAAAGTTATTGGATTTCTCGGGAAAACAAATAAATGTAGCAGTTTATTGTGATTTCCCTTACATAGGTCTCTTTTAATTCACAACAAGTATTACGATTGTATATACTGTACCTGGAAACATGATTTAAAACGTTAAAAATATTATTTTAAGTTAAATTCTATATTACCTTTGCTGCAAGAATTTCCTTCTAGTTACTAAAATTTAAAGCTTACTTAAATCATCTTTGCTTTCAACAAGTCAAAAGTCTTCCTCTTTTGTTTTCATTCCCCGAATGTCTATATGCAATTGAATACAACGTAAAATACAGATTTATCAAATCGGAAGCTGTGCGATATATTACAATTGATTTTATGAAAGCATATAAAACATTTATTTACTTATAACCACGAAGTTTGTACCAACTAATTTTTCCTTCTTTTGTAACTTCTCGTAATTTGACTCAATAGTTTTTATTGCTGTAATTCAATATTCATTGGGACTTATTCGAAAAGTTTTTCTCTAAAGGCACTTAACTCGAGTTGTAAAAGTCAGGAAATTCTCTTCTGCAAATGTTTTGTTGCTGACCTATTGAATAAAGAATCGTAAACACAATCCGTTGTTTTACTGTCCTCGGGTAATACGCAGTGTCGTCAACAAGTCATAAATACCTCATTAAGGTAATTTATTTAGATCTCAGTGTGACAACAAGCTTGTTACGTGTCCTCTTTAAGTTGCAAATCAAATTTTACAGTCTTACAAAGTCAAGTTTACGTCTTCGATAAAAAAAAAACAAAGCAAACAAATTATTAAGCTAAATCCAAAACATAAAAATACCATTCACAGCAGACCTGCGTACTCAGCGAATTTCCAACAGACTTAGTTTTTTATCTTTCTCACTAACACCATGGAAACGATAATGTAAGTTTGCTTCTATTAGGTATTGTAACTAGATATAGGAAAATGCCTTCCCAGTGCACGTACATACTAAATCGCATCAATTTCTGGTATTTTTCATTTTCCCCATAAACCCTAAGGAGGTGAGTTTTATAGGTTGGTCACCATATGGGTGATGTAAGTAAATATAAGTTAAACACTACCTAGTAAAAGTATATACCAAAGTAACATGGTCCCGGGATGAGGTCTTACCTACCGTATTACAACCGTAATAGCGTATTCTCTATAGGGGAACTCACTAATAGCTCGTAACCAATAATTTCAACTTGATTATTTTAATAATGTCATAATATTTTACACAACTAAATTACCCATTGTGTTTTATTACGAGGAATATTATTTTCTTAATTCTTTCTTGGTGTTTTTTATTCCCAAATTTAATGGAATAGACAGTATCGGGAAGCCGTTACATCGTCACCAGGTTGTGGGGCGTAGCCCCCTCCACCTGGGCTGTTGATGCCATTCCCCCCTTACCCTCTGGGGTGCAAAATGCAGTGAGCACCAGGCGGCATGGTACGAAAATTTCACGCTTATTGCGTAAATGTGAAATGATCCTGAATGCGGTGTCCATTTCCAAATCGATTATAGGAATTTGTAAAGATCGATCCGGGATAAAGTTAAATCATTGCTTTTAAATGCTAAATTCCTAAAGTATAGGAATTATGTAAAGAGATAACTATGCAGCTGCTACGGCCTTATAGGAATGTTGTGATCACTCCGCGATGTGAAAATAAGCTAAGGCCCCCCATAGGCTACACGTAACGATCGGTCCGTCAGATCCGTCCGAACGGACCTCGTCGTGCGACGGGTCGTTACGTGTATGGGGACGCTTCCGACCGATTGACGACGATTTTGGTCGGACGACGACTGATGAGAATCCCATCAGTCGTCGTCCGACCGCGTCCGACCAGCCTCGACGTGCGACGGATCGTTGCGTGTGTGGGGACGCTTAAGATCGGTCGACGACGGACGGAAGGCCCAGAGTGAGCCCGCCCTGCGAGCTCATTGTGAATTTGTTCGAGCATAGAGACATAACCCTACTTTTTGCTGGGCTCAGTTTTTCACAGAGGTTAAGTTAGTTGTTATATAGTTTGAATAGGTAGTTGTTTAGTTTAAATTGAAGTGTTATTTTAGTTAGTTGTTATATAGTTTGTGTAGGTTGTTGTTTAATTTAAAGTGAAGTGTTCCGATTCGTTCCGATCGGTCGTGGTTCGCCGGTCGTCGACCGATCGTTACGTGTGTGGGGAATCACTCTTCAGAGACCGATCTGTTGCGATCCGTCGTGGTTCGCCGGTCGTCGACCGATCGTTACGTGTATGGGGGGCCTAAGACTTCAGTACTCTGTTAAAAAACCATGTCATTACTTAAATGCAAAGTGTACACTAACCAGGGATGACATTTGCAAAGCGATATAAATACCACTTAGAGTTGCTGGTATCATAAATACATGCAGGAATCGATTAGCATATAGGGATCATTTGACGATGCAGTAAGCGCTTGGTAATGCAGATCTCATTTTGTGTTGCCCTGATCATTTAGCGAAGCAGACATAATATGAATATGCAAATGGCAATCGGCCATGAGATATCTTATATACATATAGGTACGATATCGTAACTATATATTTGATATTAGGCTAATCAATTCAGGTATCGTCGAACAATGGGACTACTGTGTTAGATTTTTTTGTGTTTAACTATGCTTTTTCGTTTGGTTTAATTGTTTAGTAATCCATAGCTTAAAAATATTAATTAATTTCGTTGAAAAACATATATTTTGATAAAAAATTAAGCTTATGAGTTAATAATACTTCCTCTGCGAGGTTAAAAATACAGTAGTGATTTAGTAGTTAGTAAAGCACAGTAGGCTAATATAAAACTAGACGCCTGTAACGAAACTGTCTCATCAAAGCTGGAGTCCCGGTTTAGACTCCATTTGACAAACCAATAGACTCTACAGTACCTTTGGCCATACTTCCTTTACCACACATGCAACACTGTCAAAGCTTTATTCTGTGGCATTTATACCTCTAATTAAATGCAAAAACTGTGCAGTACACATTTTACTTGCAAAACATTTTACAAACAACAAAAATATACTTTATTGCTCACTAGTTTTTATTGTAATCTAACAGAGTGTTTAAGTATTATTTTGCTAGTAATTTTGTGTTGTTTTATAGTTTATATTATTCAACCTTAATCTTAAATAATGTAGTACGGTAGTGTTTTTTAATCCAAATTCAATCTCTGTAAAACCTGTAAAAAATATTTATGAACCTGTAAAACCCGGTAATATTGCCTTTAGTACGTTATATGTAGTGAATCTAAATTATATACTCCCGAATGTGTAACTGATTGGGGTATCAGAAATTCGTCAAATGTCGCTAAAGTAGATCTCCTTTATATCACTTACTACAGAGTGATTCCCAAGCGAGAACTAAACTTACCGACCTGTATTACTGAGAAAATTGCCAACATACTGGAAGTCGCGGATTACCGAAACACCCTTTTTAATAAATTTTATAACATTAACCAATTAATTGTGCCTGTATAGGAAAAGCGGTCTATTCACCGAGAGTAATTTCAATGTACAGGGTGTATCTGAAATTACCTCTCCAGACCGAAAGTCACTGATGTCAAATACAAATTCTCACTTTAAATAATTTTTTTTAGTTTTACACGGTTTTTAAGAAAACTTTACAATTTGATCTTGTACGCGTAATTTTAGCAGTTTATTGAATATTTGAGGTCGAAATTTAGATTTTAAGCAAAAATGTCTCGGCACAAAAATGTCTTAGACTCTTTTAAATACTTTTCCAACAAAATTGTCAGTTTTGTCCAAAATGTTTTTTTATTAAATTTACAGCATGACGGAGATTAATGAACATGTATTTAAATGTTTAGTAAAACTAATCACGTGATAATTGATGTTTTATGATGGCATATTATTTTAAAGAGGTTCTTAGACATTTACATGTTTGGTAAGTTCTGTTATATGTAAAATGTTCAGACATAATATATGTTAAATTTCCCCCAGTTAAAAAAAATAATGTCATGCTATTTATTATTCTAAATCAGTATGATTAGGGTTCTTAAATATTAAATTTTAAAGTTGCTTCAAAATAACGTCTGGTCCCCTCTGTATTGAAATCAGTGTCAATCAACACAGCAAAATATGTTTACCTACAACGGCACTATTTGTTTTTTTTTTTGTTTTTTTTTGTACTATTTTAAAAGAGGTGCAAGGTTGGTATGGGACACCCGGTAAGACAGTATCATATTTGCACGATAGTCCTCCCAAAAATTGGTTCTTTATTTGGGATGGCACTTAATTTCTAACGAACTCATTAGGAAGTACATCATTGACTTTACCTGATAGCATGCTAATTTAAATTTTACAATTCAACAAAAATTTTAACTAAAATAGCAGATTACACAATTGATTTATCTTTTAGTGCGTACTAAGTTAATGTTTAATTTAAAAAGGTGGCAGTACAGTATTTTCATTTAAAATAAAAAAGCTTTTTTATTTCCTGCCCCAGAAAACTATCGGATTTCAAAATTTAGCGACCAAACATTTTTACCCAAAATAAATATGACATTATTTTTTCTACTCTAGCGGCCAAATTATAACATCTGAGGCAATCTTCGCGAACATCTTTCAAGTTACTACAAGTTTGGTTCTATGAATTTTTGCCCCCCAGTCCACACAATTAAACATAATTAAATGTTTATTTATTTTTGCGGGGAATTTTACCCCATGTAGATGTAATTTTACAACTACTATAATATTTTACTCAGAACCTTCACTTTGCACATAGACATATCTTGCACAGTACCAATATCAATTAAATTATCAAACTTAAAAATTATCATGATGATTTTCAATATCACGTATTCTTCTTTTGACTGTGAGTCGGAACGAATTGCTATATCAAGCAACTGATTGTTTTACTTTGATTGTTATTTACTGACCTGGTCCTACGGCTAAAACATACGTCCTTTGATGTGTATGGTAATTTTAATATTTTAACCATTATTTAAGATACTTTTGTTAGTAACTACTGTATTATTGTATTTAGAAGCTTGAAGTTTTTTTTTATTTGCCTTGACAGTAATATTTTAGGAAATTAGGTAAATTTTAAAGTTTTACACCATTAAAAACTGAAATGAAGGAATTGTAATGAATGCCAATATATTTATTAAACTACAAATATCGTTCTTTTGCCTTCCTGTTTTGTGGTACAACCTACTTCCATCAAAACAGATATTTTTCCCCACTTCCATTCTTTCTGAAATACACTCCAGTCATAAGTTATCATAATAGTATCTCCAATTTTTTTTATACACATACAATTCTGATCGTAATACCTAGAATAATACATAGTTAAGTATTATTTCACAACTCTCAATTTTTTTTATTTTATTTTTTATATTGAAATGAGGGGAACTAAGAAGAGGATTTAAACGAAGAGCCGTAGGTTATTCAGCGAACACAATGAGTGGTATTGGAGTGGAGCCCTCAACTAGCCTCATTGCATGAGAGTTTTATAGTAATTTTTATAGTAATTACGGAATTGGGGTAACCAATTAGGGGGTGGACCCTACATCCAGCATAACCTAGAAATATTTACCTAGAATATTTACATATATTACGTAAATTATTATCATTTCGCAGTTAAAATCTTGTTAGCGAATTTTAATTACGAAGGGGTACTAAAACCGATTCATAGGAGTTTTTCAAAGCTTTTAAACCGCTTTGTTACTGTCTTCAACGTATAGCTCTTCCGTGGAACTAACTTATTACATACTTGACTTTTAATTATTCTACAAATTTAGGGCAACCCCTAAGGGGGCATGGGGGCGGAGCCCCCATCGAGCCGTAGGCGAGTCTATTATTACGGGAGATCGTCTGCTGGTAAAAATCGACTATAATGTCAGTTGATCTGGACCCAATTAGTTTTAAAAATATTTTATAACTGAAATATCTGTCCTTCCTGATTTACTTGCATTTGTTATTACAACAGCTGTCAAATACGGTAATTCAATAATTCCTTATAACATTAACCTATAGAACGTCCTTTACGACTGTCCATAGGACGTAGCCCTGGGGACGTAGCCCCTTGTTAATTAATTGGGTTTCTGCTTATCCACTGTACAGGATAACTATCTTATTTACCTTTCTAACAGTATGCGGGGATTTCTCATGTGATGCACGCAACCTAAGAAAAAAAGGAGGAAAAGAAACATGCTTAACTATTTCCTTAATATATAGATTTATTTGTAAAAAATAAATGATAAATAATATATATTTTTCAATTTGATTAAATAAATAGAAAAATAAAAACTAACAACGAATGGTTATTACGATATTACAATAAAATTATTTGTTCAAACTCATTTCAAGTATTTTACTCCGTAAACGTAGTGTGTAACACATTTAACCTGTAATACAAGTTGATGAAGTTCCATGCCGCAATTGAGATTTCCTTCTAATTACCAGCTGAACGTTCTGCAAGCCCATAATACATTTTTGGTCGTTTAGTAGAGTAGAAGGCGAACATTAAGAGGAAGAATCAATACGATTTATCATTAGAGATCAAGAGGATCAATGGATGGAAAATTGGGGAGCTTAGAGGCCTCTGACGATTCCGCAAATAGAGCGGAGAAAGTCAATAAATAAGAATAAAGTGGTCATTGATGTGATTTGTGGGTATGCCGGGAACGGAGCCAGAACAGTGGCGTTGAGCATATGCCACGTAAATTATACCGCCATTAACACAATATTTTGTGCTTATTAACAGGATGCGACAGCTTAAAATGCCCAATAGTTCAGATATTACCTTGAATATTACACAGTCGAGAATCAGGGAATACCTAAGAAAGGGTTGGGAAGAGTCAGAAAACTTTCTGCAACACCTGGATAATACGGTTCGGATATTCCAGATAGAAAATTGTCTCCCATATCACTTATGAGTTCCATATTAGTTTCCGGAAATTGTTAGGTACAAACTTAGTAGCTTAAAATCATAGAAGAATATTCACTTGTAATATTTATATTATTATAAAAATTACTTAAAAAATTTGTGATTTTCAAGTTATTTTTACGGAAAATTTGTTATAAAAATGTAAATTGTTAATGCCTTATTCGCCGTACGTCATCACAAACCAATTTTAAATACCAAATAAAAATTTTATCTAGAAGAAAAAATTATTTACAGTTCTCTAAGGTAAAACACTAAAAACTGATAGGCTGATAAAATATACATTTTAAACCTATTTTTTTTCAGAAACTTAAATTTACTATAATAAAGAGCCTCGTAACACTTCTTAATACTTGATGACAAGAAAATGTTTTACATAAACGACAAATTTAAACTGATCGACAATACCATTGAGGTAATTTCTCTGTAAACGTTATACATTATGGGAAGCGTACAGGACTCTCAACAATTAAAGATTATTATTATTATCAGGCAGAAAACACTGCCTGCTTTAAAACCAAATTTAGTAAATGGTTTACAGCATTGTTCATTACATAATCCTTAAGTTTAAATATGTTTTCAACCACTTATGAACACTGTGTGATGTTTTTAATTGAAAATAATGTTTCAATTGGTTTAGATAGCACTATGGTACATTTTTATGGGCCACCCTGTAGTTTTTGTAATATACATAACCATCGTGTTTAGTCGTAAAAGGATTTCATATGTTGCATTCAAAGCTGCAAAATACAATACTGCTTCATTAAATACTGTTGTAATTGGAATTTTTGGTTGTGTTTGTTAAAATTAATATATTAATAATATATTAATAGGAGCGATGTCGCGGGTTCGAATCCGCGTTCCGCCAGTGACTTTTATCAGTACTATTCGACCTTGTACTGTAGCGGCTCACCTCCTAACTGTATCTAATACCATAGATTATATATAATGCAGTAAAACGCCATACAATAATGCAATATAAATTAAATATAATGAACTATATTTCAGATATGACAATATGATCGACACACAGGTTAATAGTCTACGTCGACGGGGCAAAGTAAGGCAAAAAGAGGCCTGCCAATCTCTTAAGAAGTCGATTTTACCATTAAAAATAAGCAAAACATTTACATAGCGGATTCTCCCTTATCGTACTGTCAGTGAATGATTTTTAAATCAAATTTTTATAATAATACCTGGAATATTCCCAAGTGTTTATGCAAAACTAACTTCAGCAATAATTTAATAATTGTAACGTAAGAGTAAATATGTCAAATTAAACAGCATAAGCCATTATTTGGCGTTAAATCAAAAGACCATTGTTAATAAATGCTTGGCTCATAAAGGGATTGGTTAGAAGAAATGTAAACAAGCGTATTTTTCAGAAGGAACATTATGAGAGTGTTACTACTAGGGAGGCTTGTGCGTTTTTTTCTACGATTACCATGTAACATAACATGGTACAATCCGTACTGTAGAATTATAGATACACATACATCCATCAATGATGTATAATTTTAGAACACATCGTTAAAAGATAAGATAAAAACAAATTGTTGGATTTTGTCAGAGTTTGGAATTGAAATGAAATTACTTTGTGATTATGCTCGATGGATACTTTATTTTCATCTAAATAGATCATTGTTGTAGTTTAAATATATCAAACCCATTGTTGTAGTTTAAGTATATCAAACATTTATAGAATCAAATCATTATGAAAGTAAATATATTAATAAAATAATGACCTTGGAACGATATTTGAAATTTTATTATAATAAACTTACAAGTATAATATTGAAGTTCCAGTAAATATCGGTTTTATATTTACCATTCGAAGTCTTATCGTCGACAAATAAGTGTGAAATTATAATTTTAATTTTTTGTTCACCTTTGTTCCATTTTTAAATAATTGACGTAATATTAAATTAGGGATTTAATAAAAAATTTGTTTTATTTACAAAACTTTTCAATAAAATTCAGCTTGTAAAGTTCACGTTCAAATAAAGTTTATCGTTGGAAACAGTGAGAATGAAATTCGTTATGGCCTTTCGAAATCGTACTTCGTTTCCAATTAATTTTTCAACTTTATTTGTAGGAAATAAAAATTCAATTGCCTCAGGCCCCGGTTTTTGTTGACCCACCCATAGCAGATATCATTTCAACCTGCTCTGGCTCTTAGCCACAGACGGCGACGACTTTTATAAATGGACACTTCATTTCCGTCCATGCTATCTTATGGAATTACCTTCCTTTCCAAATTTTCTCAGCATTGTTTTTGCTTGGTTGCCATATTTTTCAGATGACAATGAAAATATTGCGTATTTTTTTGAGTTGTTTTGTGTGCAATCCATCCTATCTCGGATGAATTTATTTTATTAATAATTTTCGATTTAAAAAACGCCGAAAATTAATAATTTTGTTTAGTTTTGGGATTAATTTTCCAAAACTAAACAGTTCCAAACTAAATAGTTTTTTTTAAAGTAAAAAAATAAAAATATTATAAGTTTATAGTACTTTTAATTAGAATTTACTATTTTTGTATATCCCAGTATAAGAAGATTTTTTGTATAAAAGAAAGCACAATTTTAATGGAAAGTAAGCATACAGGATTCATCTATCATTCGATATCTGTAAAATAAGAGTACTTTAATTTATGGTTAACTGTAATTTTTAACACACTTCTTTCGTTCTTAATCTTGATACCAGCTGTTAACGTGATTATGTTACATATTAAAAAAATTTATTTATGATAATAACTAAAAAACTGCTAATGTAACATGATAGAAACGTGTGATATAAGGCATTTTACAATGCTCTATATCATAAAACAATTTTCTTTTAATGAGACTAGAACAAAAGTTTACCCCCAAAGAATACAAACCTATGAAGTAAAAGAAAGCAAACATATACAAAAATAGTGTCGCCGTATGTATCCTCCCCTCCACCGTAAAATTAAAATTTTAAATGATGTGGCTGTTCCAAAAAGGACTAAAAATACATTAAAATCACGATGGATAACAAATTTAACATAATTTTATTTAATATTTCCAAAACTATTCACATTCATAAAACTTTTAAAACAACACCATGTGCTTCCTAAAACTCAATCAAAACATAAACAAAACAATGTTTACAAATAAATCAAATAATGAAATAACATATGATTGATTGACATCTCTTTAAATAGTGTTGCCAACACAAAATTAAAAACAATAAAATTTTCTAACATCCTCCCACCTAAGTTCTTCGAAGAGAAGAACTTACGAAACAACCTATTAAAATTCCGTCAAACACAAAATCTCTTTGGAAGGGTCACAGTTCTTCCTCTAGAGGTCACCTTCGTTTTGTTTCTTCTTGGTTCAGATGTCTGGTTATCATCAGCTTCTAAAATTCTGTAAAGTCTTTGAATAGGTCTGACACATTCACCATAGCTTGTTTTCAATCGAACCAAACGAACAATATTGTCTTTTCCTGAAATTAATTCAATCACTTTACCCATTGGCCAATCTAATCTTTTTGAATTGTCATTTCCAATCAAAACAATGTCATTTAGCTTAACGACATTTCCAGCTGAATTTTTACATCTAGATCGCAAAAGCCCAAGGTATTCATTTCTAAATCGACTTCGGAGGTCTTGTTTCAGTTTAGTACGATGTTGAAGTTTCTTAGAAAAATTAGTTGATTCTATAATGTCCAACTCAGGCATACCAGCTTCCTTCAAATCTTGTATAAACATGGAAGGTGTAATTGCTATCGGTTCATTATCTCCATCAGTCACATAGGTTAGAGGCCTTGCATTAAGTACACTCTCACAATCACATAATGTAGTTTCGATCTCAACATAAGTAAGAGAAGAACCCACGTTGGGCGCCAGATGTTCCAAAAAGGACTAAAAATACATTAAAATCACGATGGATAACAAATTTAACATAATTTTATTTAATATTTCCAAAACTATTCACATTCATAAAACTTTTAAAACAAGACCATGTGCTTCCTAAAACTCAATCAAAACATAAACAAAACAATGTTTACAAATAAATCAAATAATGAAATAACATATGATTGATTGACATCTCTTTAAATAGTGTTGCCAACACAAAATTAAAAACAATGAAATTTTCTAACAGTGGCAGTTGTTTATTTTCCGTCTCCTTTTTCCTATGGTTTGGTCCTTTTGAGCGATTTAGTAATTAATCTTCTTTGGCCTGGTCTTCCCAGTGTTTATGTTAGCTGTGAAGAACCAGACCGCCGAGAGCCACTTGAGATAGACAGTCGAGTCCTCCACTCAGCCACTAGAGAGCTCTCAACTCGATAGCCGTCTGTTGGTCCGATTAGTGGCCAACTTGCCACATTGTGGTTTGCTTGAGAAGAAATAAAATAAACATTTTTTTGTGAATTTCTCGATAGGGAATATGTTATTGTGGTAGTAGCCTTTGTAAGACTTAAGCCCGGGACCATGTTACTTTTTTCATTCTGAGGTTCCCAGGAAGCCAAAAACATCATTCGTTAATTTACATATGTATATATGTAAATATGCATATAAGTGTGTGTATATGTATCCGTAGTACTGATAACTTTTGACAGGGATCTCCAATTTTTATATACAATTTAGTATTTTGAATTTTTAACTTGTTTTAGCAGGTTATGGAGAAAAGCTAAAAATATGTTTCCCTTATTATTGGGAAATCAACAAAACCCTGTATCTCTCTTATTTATTGACATAACTTGGTAAACTTTGTAATGTAAATTCACTAAGTAGGGTGTAAATGATATTTGCTGAAAATATCCATATGGCGGCTAACCTATATAATCACCCCCTTGGGAGAAAAATTAAGAAGTGCCAAATATTGATACAATTTGATATTTACTTTACCTAACCATTACCTTTTATATAACAACTAACATTTTCTAACAACATCCCATGGCAGCAAACTTACTTACTCATTCCCATGGTGTTTATGGGGAAATAAAAAATCTCAAATTCCTTTGGAAATTCGCTTATTACTCATATCTGCTGCTACTGGGTTATTTATTGTTTGCAATCATAAATGAAAAACAAACGTCTACAACACTCAAAAATTTATTTACACCCATACTGAAAAGAATAATAGATGGTAAATATTTGAAAATATGGAAGATGGCAATCGATTTCGACCATAGACAGGCCTACATCATCAGGCCTAAATAGAGAATGACAGAACCAACATGGAGGACAATAAAACAATACAAGAGACAATATGACGTCCGAGGCGCAAAAGACAAAATTTGTGTCGTTGGCATATTTTGTTAATTTATTTTCTTTTTATGTACGGTACACTTTGGTTCTTCAATGGTAAATCGGTAGAGAGTTCAGTGATACCCTGTATAATAAAATTAATCTCATAATTTTAACACGTTTTTTATGAATATCAGTAGTAGGTATAAATTATTAGTTAGCCTACTCCATGATGCTGAAAAATCCAAACGGTGATTTTTTGTTTACAATGAAACATTGTATCAAGTTACTGTCAATACCATCTGAATATCATAAAATATTATCAACAGGATAAGGAGCTCTCAGATAAATATTGATAACTTCCAACGTTTTCCTTTCTCCTTTTCCTTTCAGAAACCCATGCCTTACACAAATGTTTATACTGCTGTCGTAATTAAATAAAACTCAAAGCAAATACAGAAATATTTAATTTGAAAAAAACATTAATTGAAAACTCTAGATTTCGGAAGCAGGTCGTATCGTAGATATGTTTTTAAAACAATCCTTACCTCTGAATCAACTCGTCTTGTCTAAATCATCTACTCAAAAGCATTCATCAATAAACTCAAAATTGGAAAACTTTTTGATGTGCTGCCAGCAACTCTATCATTCAACCATTTCGAACTCTTATACCTCCCGACGCCACTTAAACTCTCTGGGAAAACATACGGATATCACTTTTATGTGATATTTGTGGCATTCACAAATAATGAACAGTTAGAGTATAACTTAAATTACTTTTAAAGAAATTAAGTTTTTAGAAAATTAATATCATAATTATTACTTATTATAATTATAACATAATTATTAAGTTTTTATTATTTAACTATGAACAATTCTTAACAATATTAAAATTAAACATAAAAGACCTTCGAAATAAACATACATTTTTTTTATTAATTAAGCTTAAATTTACTAGATATGATATTTAAATTCTCAGTTTCCAATAAAAATTTATTATATAACATTTAGGTAGTTTAATACTTAATTTAGCAAGTTTCCCTTGAGGGAATCCGCTATTACGGTAGGCCTATAGCCATGGTAGGATGTAAACCCTGGATTAAGTTTTTTTTTTTTCATTTGTAGGTCCCCAGAACACCATTCGCTCATTTTCATACATATTCTCATGACATATATATTCATATTGTATATATGGGTGTGTGTCCATGGACACGATAACCTTTGAAAGAAACCTTCAATTTCGATGAAATTTTGCATGAAGGTGTAGGGTAGCATTCTTCAGGTTCGAAAACCATCAGGTTGATAGGACTTTGGAAACGAAATTTTACGGTGTTTTGATATTTTTGGACCTCAGTTTTCAAAATTCAACAATTTCAACTAAAACTATTAAAAATAGCTTATAAAACAAACAATTTAGTATTTTGAATTTTTAACTTGGCTTAGCAGATTACGGAGAAAAGCCAAGAATCGGTTTCCCATGTTTTTCTTACGGGGAACCATAACTTGGTAACATTTGGTATGTACATTCAGTAGGTAGGGATAACTGATATTTCCCTCCAACATCCATATGGCAGCTAACCTACATACTCACTCCTACGGGGGTTATGGGAAAAATGAAAAGGTGCCGAATATTGACATAATTTGATTTATCTTAACATTTACCTTAACATTACATTTCCTAACAACTAACATTTTCTAACAACATCCCATTGCAACAAACCTACATTCTTATTCCTTTGGAGTTTATAAGGGAAATACAACATCTCAAATTTCTTTGGAAATACGCTGAGTACGCAGGTCTGCTGCGACAGGGGTGTTATCTTTTAATAACCATTTTCTGGTATAAAATTACGGAAATGGTAACTTTTTATGAGGAGATACCTGGGCATATTAAAAAGATAAATAATTGCGATTAATTTCCTTCTTCCTGAGTACTTAAGTGAAACTATAAGCCTACCTGTTTGATTGGTAACAAACATTCGTATTTTAATTAAATTTAATAACTTTTTAAAATATTTGAAACTTAAGAGAAGGCCTACTTCAAGTTGAGGGCCATAGTCATGTAAGTGCCAGAAGACCGATTGTAATATGTGTTTGAATGGCTGCGTTGTAGACCAAGTGGCAGTCATTGGAGGACAACGCACAGACTTGTGTGCTATTGTTGACTGTCCCACCAATTCGCCACACTTCCTGTTGCTTTTAAAACTGTCTTAAATCTTAATTTTTTAATGCTGGCAAAAATAAGCGTTTGACTCTCAAGACTATCTGATTAAATGTCTGTCTCATCACTAATTCTATAAATGATCGTTATGCTAGTATTAAAAGTCGGTGCACAGATTTGTTGGGCCCGGAATAGATAAACGTAATGGTTTACCCCAGTCTGACCTGAGAGATCTGCCCCAATCTTTGAAATTCCCCATGCTAATTTAATTATTGAAAGTTTATTGATGCAGACAGTACCAAAAAATATGTTGATCTGTAATCTAGATAGTTCAATAAGCACACGAAAGAATATAGCACTCAGAATTGGTTTATCGATAAAACTGTAATCGAGGAGGGTGAGTTGAACTATTTAAATGTGTTGGTGGGGGGAGGGGGGGGGGGGGTAGTGAGCAGAGTGAATGATGTTGGGCTTTTTTTAATTCGGTTGAGTTATTACATTAAAAAGTTAAGTATTTTTGAGCGATTACCAAATCATATGTACCCACCTAGGGGGCATGAGGTTGGAGCCCCCAACGAGCCGTAGACGAGTATACACATGCGAACTACACAAGTTGTAGTTCAGCCTATAAATTAGGTAACCCGAACGAACCAATAAGTGGATCTGATTCTGGTAGATCTGATTCTGACCCGGTGATAAACGGGACAGCAAACGGCAAATTGACCTTTCAGAGGGCCAATTCCCGTGCTCCTGTTACAATTGGTTTTCAGGCTCAAACAGTTGGTCTGCTGTACCTACAAACTGGCCAACCAACTGAATGTCTATTCGTTTTCCTCTACTGGGGGTTTCCATGCCCTAAAATTACATCAACTTTTTTCTGTCTAAAACACGAATGAGGGTAGGGAATTTCGTCATAGTGAATAGCCAAAAGCCTTAGTTTACTGTACCCAATGTCAACTTCCCAATATGAAAGTACTCCTGGGACATGTGTACAGCGATGGTTTGTCTGGCAGGATGATGCGGGGGCTGCGCGGGTTCGCCGGCCTGGAGGGCGAGGTTCACGGGTTCGAGCCTGGCGACACTCTGGCGTCTCTACAAGTCTCCAACTCCACGCTGCAGCTGCACGGCGACAGGTAGGACGACTGATCAATCTTGTAACTCAAAATTTAATTGTTGTTTAATTACCAAGCAAATCGCATCGAGATGTGCATGTTCTTCTATCTCATCCGTTCCCAATCTCCTCCGAACCCAGATCCGTGACACCTCATCCGAATTCCCGAGTGACCCTTATAATTTCAGGTCTCTACCTAGGCCGGTATTTGCAAGTCCTCCGCGGTGGCGAAATACCGCCTCCCCAAACTCTCCCCCAGCCAACTCCTCCTCCACCATAAGTAAAAAAAGGAAATTTGCAATTACATAAATTCATGTTAATTACTCTATTTATCAGCATACCATCGGATTTAGCAGTGTTAGCAAGTTTTAGGATAAACACAGTAAGTTTACTGTTATGTTGCCATTCATATCCACTAGATTATTGTTGCAGCGATTAACTACGGTACCACATCTACCACTTCGAAGTCTTTGAATTTGTTTGCTAAAAGCTGTTCTTAATTTTATAGTGGGGTTTTACTGTATCGCCCGTTAATTTGAATACCGAAATATGAATTCTATGCTTCTATTAGTGGTGTAGTGATTGAAATAGGTTTGCGGTTTATAATCCAAAAGAAGATTTCAAACTATTGTTATTCGTCAAATCAACAATAATTTCGTACATAATGTGACACATAAATCTTTGAACAAAAATGTCATTGGTATCGTGGCTTAAAATTGTTATTGACACATTCATAGAAGACTAGGTTGCCCGTGCAGCGCAATGCGCTGCATTTATCAAGGGTACCTGTTGATCAAACCATGCTCCATAGTAATTTACCGAGTTACTTTGAATGACAATTAAATTGTAGTGAAAATCAGATTACTCCATATTGGTATTTTATCACTCGATCTTCATTAATAATTCTCAATCAAACTTCCCAATGTGATGGTGTTGAGATTTCGTGGTTGTTCTTTTAGGTCTAAATTAGCAAGGATTATGTGATGGTTCTTATGGTGATTTGTCTTAGAGCCTCTGCCTAATACTCATTTAAAATTTAGAATAAATTCACAGATGTTTGATCTAGACAGTTAATCACAGAAAAACAGTAAATGACAACAGAAGAAAAACCAATTTTTAATTACAACTACCCGGTCTTGTATAAGCTATGCAGCACTGATTGCGGCTTTTTCTTTAGTAGGTCCTAATAAGAGTTAGTAGTCGACATAGTGAATTAACCCATACTATTACTATTTGTAACAACCTAAATACTCTTTAACTTAGGCTTAGTTATATGTTTTATATTTATCTCTTTTTTGTGCTTTTTTTAGTTATTACTTGTTTAGATCCCATGGCATTTCAGATAAAGAAATCACAAACATTAAGAAAACCTAGGCTACATCTATGTTGGTGTGGCCCATTTTGGTTTGATGTGTCATTCATATTTTGGTTAAAATTTCTCTTTATACAAACCACTTTTGCAATAAGCTTGTTATCTATAATTGTGGTAAAAAATATTTTAAATGTTGTCTCTTTTAAATCGGTATTTTAATATGTGTAGCATTCTGCATTAAAAAATGTTATGGTTTCGTAGTAAACAGGTTAATTAATTTGTTATAGTATCGTAGTAAACAGGTTAATTAATTTACACCAACAACCAACTATCCCTTTTCATAGCTCACAGTTATTTGAATGCGCAAACATTAGGTGTTTTACTTAAATTTTTGTTAACTTGTTGTTTCTTATTGTTAACTTGTTCAATACCAATCTGATAACACCAAAGAACGTCAAAATTTTCAATTTCCAATCTTGTTTTTATACAGGAAAACCAACTTTTCTGGGGTTAAGTTACTAAACTTATTTTTGTTCCCAAATAAACATAAATGCAAAGTTCAAGCAATTTAGGCAATTTATCTATCAGCAATTGCTGATAGATAATTGCTTTTCAATTGCTTTTCAATAATTGCTTTTCTTTTGCAAATTGCTTTTCAAGCAATTTATCTATCAGCTATACATTTTGAGGAAAAAGGTAAAACACACAATTTGTTCCACACAGACACTCCTTGTATTAAAGTATGGAGTTTTGTGGATATTTCAGTACCATTAGTTCAATTTGCTTCTGTTCAGCTAGTTTTTAACATCTGTTTGTTTGTTTAACTATCAGCAGCTGTTTTATTTTGCAATTCAATAAAAATTGTTCCCCATGTTAATCTTATGGATGAAAAACGAATTTTAAGAGCATTCCATGGGCTTCAGACTTTAAATATCAAAAATCCAAAGTCTTAATGCAAAACTACGAACTGAGACCATTCTTTGACACCTCAAATGTTAAAATTGGTTCAGGAATAAAGGAGGAGTTCTGTTCACAAAAAAACAGCCCTCACGTATAAATGTAAGAGATTCGCATACTTTGTCGCACAAATAGTTTAAGCTAAGGAAATGTAATAGTCATTCGGCGCTGTGAGTGAGAGTGCAATGCTGGAAAGAGAAGGGGAGCGGACTTGAGAAGGGGGATATGAGCGGCGGAGCTTCACCTCCCCGGAGAAACGGAGGACTTGCAACAACACCATAGGTAGAGGCAGGGGATTATAAAAGTCACTTTGGAATTCGGATGAGATCGCACACGGAGGAGATTGTTAACGGATGAGGTAGGGGGTAACCAAGAGGTGTGCAGAGTGGTGTGTGTTTTTAGCGTTTATTTAAAATACAAATGTGGCTTTATTAACAGTCATCTTTCACCTTTGTTGCGCAGTCCGCAATGTTAACCATTCGGCTTTTAATGCAAAACATGGTATTTTATTCCCTGTTTCGGACGCCGTTTTTCAACAGATTTTCTTTAAACTTGGTAAGTGTTATGTTGAATCTTAGGCCCCTCATACCTCGAAATTTTTAAAATCTAACAAATATTACTAAGGAGAATCGAGTTACTTTGTGACTCACAGAAAGTAATATTTATTTGTTAAATTTTCAAAATTTCGAGGTATGAGGGGCCTAATATAACTATTCAACTAAACACTTACCAAGTTTTAAAATAATCTGTTGAAAAACGTCGTCCGAAACAGGGGAATAAAATACCATGTTTTGCATTAAAAGCCGTATGTTTAACATTGCCGATTGCGCAATAATGGGCTACTGGCCCAAAGGTGAAGATGACTCTTAATGTATTCTTATCAGACGATCAAACCCTATATTCTTCAACCATCTTTAATCTTATTTAACCCGCAAACCCATTGACTTTTTGGATTTTTTAATTTCAGGACTTCTTTCTTAGGCCTTATATTATTATTTCCCACCTCGCAAATGCACTTTAAAATAATAATAATAATAATAATGTTTTTTTTCAGAAGTGTCACATTTACAGTTAAAATATCCCGCATTGCACGACATTCATTTCAATATTTACAAATTGTTTTGTATTTAGTGTATTTTTATCGTAGCAATTAGCAATTACCATTGAAAACGTAACCTTAGAATTACTAAATTCGGTTATATTCCTGCACTGGTGACGTGATTTTGTGGCTTCAACTAGTGGCATCTGCTGTAATTCGATTTCAAAACTTTCTATTTGTTTCTTTAAAATTCTACTTGAAACATTGTTGTTAGTAAAAAAACTAATGTAAATGTTATATAACTTTGAATATTTTTATTTAAAAAATACTTTTTAATTGTATTACATTTTTATAATTTTTGCTATCGCATGCTCAATTGGCAATGAAATAATAATTTAAATGTCAGCAAAAGCTTTTCTCTTCATATCTCATATTTAAACTGCGGCAAAACTATGACTTTTAGTTCAAAAATTAGAATTTCTTTCCTACATAAATTTTAGTGATAAGGAACTGAATAGAAGCTTTCTTCTCTATATTAACAAACAGTCCTTTTTCTCGAATGTCTGTATCAGCAAATGTTCTTGGTTTAATTTCCGTCTAGCAGCAACATGCAAATAAGTGCCCTCCCCCTACCCTCCAACCCTCCTGCAGTAACGTACAGTTCAATTAAAACGTTGCGTTGGTAAATGACTCCGCAGGGTCGACAAGACAGCTTTGGAAAACTACTCAAGCCGTATTTACGTGCGATGAATCTTGATTAAAATAGCAGGTGTTGTAATTTTTCTATATTACGTGCTACTTTTATGAAATGGTTATTTGATGTCGGTGTAATAGTGCACCGCACCACGAACGGAAACAAAACTTTTCACTAGATACAAACTTACATATATCTTTAATGCTAAAAATGTTGGTTAGTCGTGAAATTAAGTTAAAATCCAGATAATAAAGTTTTATTTACTTTCCAAAACAGAATGTATTTAATTACCTATATAATCTTGATTTTTATTTTTACCTGATGGCTTATGAGTCCATCTAAAGGTTTAGTCCCGGTGTTATGTCATCATAAATCTATTACTTAGTTGCTTTTTTCTATTTGCATTATTTACCTACTATATGTTTAATATTGTTTTTGACTGTAAACAAAAACCTGATTGGTTTTGGTTTTGTCTTGTGTTGACGTTTAGCAATGTTAGCTTTGTTTATCTAATAAAAAGTATTTTCTCTTCTTTTGCCCGTGTTATTACATTGGCGCTGCGGACAGGATCATGCCAAAGGAAAAAAGAAGGAAAAAGGATCAAAATTATGAAGAAGAATTTAACGAAGAAGTCAGAGCACCAGCTTTACATTCATTCAAATTTGAATCTTTTCAGCCAGAGAGTCTGTCTACCAATACGTCAATGCATTACGGAGTATTGCCGCACGTTGCGATTTCGGGGCTTCACTTGAAGAACGACTGAGGGATCAACTGATCATAGGTATCAACAATGTGGCTTGGCAGCGACAACTGCTGAAGGATCACCCGTCGGTGACTTCAGACTTCAAGGCAGTGGAGAAGACAGCACTTCAGGCGGAACTAGCTGACATGGAGCAGAAGAGACTTAATGAGGCTTCATCAGACACTCGTGGCGAAGACACCTCTCGGCAAGCTTTAGCTATCAAAGGTAACAGCTCACAACCTCTTGTTCTGAAGGACATTATTGGTGGGGTATTTGATATTAACACGTTCGCTACCACAATTTAAAAAAAAAATCGTAACCACAGCCCGCCGCCGCAATTTTGCGGCGGGCGAGTTCTACTGAGAGCCCACCGCCGCATATCTGCGGCGGCTGGGCTCATTAAAATAGACTGCCGCCGCATATATGCGGCGATGGTTCCATGATACTAAATACGAAATTTCTTCAGTGCGGTCTATTTTAATGGTCAGACAGTTTACGCACGGTCTACGGGATAGTCCGCCGCATATGTGCGGCGCTTGGTCTGTGGCTAAAACGATCACTGACGTCACTAAAATGTTTTACGTACATTTTTATTTAATGTATTTTTGAAAGTAACATTTTTTAACGTATTTTATGTATCTTTACACAATATTCATCAAATCTCTTATATGACACATTGAAAAAAGTTTATTGTGTAAGAAAAATGTATAAACATTTGCATTTTGTAAACTTGTAAAACATCACAATTATACTACGTAAATGAATTGTAAACAACTCTTTTTGTAAACTAAATATTTCAATACAATGTTTTTATGTATAAGCCATATTTTATTTTTCGCTTTTCAAAGGTTATTACTAAAAATAAGGTTATATTAGTGCCGACGCTAACATGCTTCACTTAGTCTCTGACCATGCGCCGCAAATGTGCGGCGCTCAAAAAATTACCAAAAATGAAAAGAAAATTGTATATATTTTTTATTTAATGAAATTAAGATATTTTGAAGTGTGAAAACTAATTTTGGACGGTTTCTATTCGTGGTCTGTGGCATAAGTCACAACCACTAGGGCCGGTCTACAGGGAAGTCCATGATTATTTTGGTGGGCTGTGGGATTGGCCGGACCGCCGCATATATGCGGCGGCTGGTGGCGAACGTGTTAATTTCAATTATTGGGCACTAACCACCTCCAGGCTCTTCTGACGGTCGCCATAAACCTGGAGGTGGGTAGTGCCCAATAATTGAAATTAAAGCTCACAACCTACAAAGTCATCTACTGTTTTGGTCCGTGGAGAGCATTGTTTTAAGTGTGCCAATTCTCGACATCGAGCCCAGGAGTCCTGTCCAGCGGATGGTAAAACATGTAAGGGTTCAAACCACTTATCCCGAGCATGTTTAAAAACGGGTGCAGCTGTAATCAAGGGTATTAGGCGCCGGACGAATCGCCTTCAGTCAGCTAATAGTAGTAGCTCTGGAGACTCGGTTTCCATTTCCTCACATGATCGGGTTTATACGATACATACGTCTGGGAAAAAGATCATGGTCCCAGTACACCTCGGCAGACATCGGGTCGAAATGTTGTACGACTCTGGAGCAAGTGATTCTGTCATTAGTCAATCTTTGTGGGAGAAAATAGGCACTCCTAAACTCAGACCAATCCACAACCTCGTGGCCTACTCGGGCGTTACAGTGCCAACCCTAGGTGAAGCTATGGTACAAGTTAAAGCTTTCAATAAGAGGCTTGAGCTACCAGTTATCGTCACGGCAACAGAGGACGTGCCTCTCTTTGGCCTTAATTGGGCTTTATCATTTGATTGTCCCCTATCTTCGGGTGCACGTATTTGTACCATTACTGCTGACCAGCCTGTTTCTGCAAAGGGGTCAAGTCTTACAAATCGCTTTGAAGCTGTATTTTCTGAAGGCAGGGGTCCTCTGACTGGTCATGAAGCAACTATTAAACTAACAGATAATGCGGTGGCCAAAAAGTTTAAACCTATGCCTGTTCCATTTGCCCTGAAGGCACCTTTAGAGGCAGAATTCCAAAGGTTAGTTAAGGAAGGGGTTCTGGAAGCTGTGGACCCTGCGGTAAACCCCGTGACTTGGGCATCGCCTATCGTCGTAACGGTCAAGCCTAACGGGAATATAAGAATATGTGCCAACTTTAAAGTGACGATTAATCCATTTATTTCGGACGATAATTAACCACTGCCAACTTTTGAAGACATATTAGCTCAATTAAACAGTGGAAAATTGTTTACAGTTTTGGACTTAAAGGATGCATACCTTTAAATGCCGGTAGCTAGGGATTCTCAAGACTACCTCACAATTGTGACTCACATCGGTTATTTCCGCTACAAGAGGTTGCCATTTGGCGTTAAGACAGCACCTCCTATTTTTCAAAGGACAATGGGCAGCATACTTCAAGGAATTCCTAAGGTTGCATGGTTGCTGGACGATATCATTGTTGGTGGGGAGAGTACAGAAGAGCACCTGGCCCTACTGGAGCAAGTATTAGATCGACTCAAGAGAGCCAACATTCGACTGCATAGAGATAAGTGCAAGTGGTTTCAGTCATCAGTCAAATATCTCGGACACCAATTGGACCGGGAAGGAATACGTCCCACAGAAGACCATGTTGAAGCCATTTTGAAGATGCCTGACCCGTCTAACACGCGGGAGCTCCGATCGTTATTAGGGTCAATAAATTACTACCAGCGATTCATCCCGAACTTGCAATGTATTTGTTCCCCCTTACATCGGCTCTTGAAAAAAGGACATCGGTGGGATTGGAGTCCAGAGGATAGCCGGATCGTTGCAGAAGTGAAGAAAACACTCACTAGCACTGATCATCTTGTCCATTATAACCCCCAACTACCCATTATTGTTACTTCTGATGCCAGTGAGCGAGGGGTTGGGGCAGTAATGTTTCATAAACTACCGGACGGATCTGAAAAACCCGTGGCATTCGCTTCACGCACACTCTCAACTTCAGAGCGAAACTACTCCGTCGTTGATTGAAAGGCTCTTGGAATTATTTTTGCTATCAAGAAGTTTCACTTATACCTGATAGGCAGAAAATTTGTTTTGCGGACAGACCATCGGTCACTTGTTCACATATTTGGACCCTCCAAGGAAATTCCAAAAGTTGCCAACAGCCGCTTAACCAGATGGGGCATACTCCTTGGGGCCTACGATTATGATATCGAGTACCAACAAGGCAAGGATAACGGTCCAGCGGATATTTTTATCTAGACTCCCTGTAGGCGAACCAATGAAACAAGACAGTGGCTATGGATCTAGAATATTACACCTCAGGCTAGAGGACCTGCAAGTTTCTAAAAAGAGGCTCATCAAGGAAACTGCAACCGACCCTTGCACAAGATTGATAAAAAAGTATTTATCTCAACCACACTGGCCGGACAAATCCCAAGTGCCACCAGAGCTTCGTCCATATTATGAAAAAAGAGACGAACTAGCATGCGAAGAAGACATAGTCACTTGGAAAGGTAGAATTGTGGTTCCTACCAGATTGAGAACGGCGATTCTGGACATTCTACATGAAGGCCACCCGGGTATAAGCGCCATGCGGTCACTAGCTAGGTTCCACGTCTGGTGGCCCAACATAGACCGACAGATAGAGGATTTTGTGAACAGCTGTAAGCCTTGCCAGCAAGGGCGTCCGAATCACCCAGAAATGCCCCTTTACTCGTGGACAATACCAGCTGAGCCATGGTCAAGAGTGCATGTGGACTTTGCTGGACCGTATCAAGGATGCTACTGGTTCGTCCTAGTCGATGCCACCAGCAAATGGATTGAAATAAAGCACCTCAAGACTATAACCTCTAATAAGACTATCTCTCTTTTACAGCGAATTTTTTCAAGATTCGGCCTACCAAAGTTCATTGTCTCAGACAATGGGCCACAATTCACATCGCTGGATTTTTAAAAATTTGCCATAGTCAAGGTATCCAACACATAAGGACAAGTCCCTACCACCCGAAAAGCAATGGGCTCGCGGAAAGAACGGTCAGGACTTTCAAGGAGAGGTTTTCGGCTTCAAAATCAGACGGACTCCTAGATCAACGGCTGGATAAGTTCTTGTTGTCGCTGAGAACAACCCCAAACACGACGACCGGACGTCGTCCTGACGAAGTTCTTCTTGGTCGCCACATCAGGACCAAATTGACTCTTCTCCAACCTGATCCGGGACACAAACAGGAGCTGACACTGTTGAACCAGAAGAAATACCATGATAAAGGGTGTCGCGAAAGACACTTCCAGGTGGGGGAGAAGGTATGGGCTCTCAACAAAAATGGAAAAGGCTATGAAGAAGGAAGGGTAATCAAGAAGACCGGCCTATACTCATACGTTGTCAACGTTAATGGCTTGGAACGAAAAATGCATGCTGATCACCTGCGAAATAGACTTTCCGGTGGGGGAGAAGATGTTATGTCATCATAAATCTATTACTTAGTTGCTTTTTCTATTTGCATTATTTACCTACCATATGTTTAATATTGTTTTTGACTGTAAACAAAAACCTGATTTGTTTTGGTTTTGTCTTGTGTTGACGTTTAGCAATGTTAGCTTTGTTTATCTAATAAAAAGTATTTTCTCTTCTTTTGCCCGTGTTATTACACCAGGTAATGTTTTTTGCATTGTTTAACCTCCAAAATTGAATGAGATTACAAATTTCAACATATTTAAAATTATTGCTAAACATTGATAATATATATTTTTTATATTTATATTTTTCTACAGTTCGGGCCTGTATGTTTATTTTTCTGTCTGATGTTTAATATAATATAATATACTGTAGTTGGTTTTCAAATCCACGATAAGATTTAAATACATTTTATATCATTAAAATATACATCACCTATATGAGAGGATCAAGTCTATATTGATTCAGTTTAATAAAAACGGTATGAGTTATAATACGTACATTTAGTTCGAAACGTGTGCTAAAATATGATAGTAATGTCACCTTATTATGAACTTATATATAGCAGGACTCGCAGTGAAACGTTCAATAGCCGCCCGTTTCCAAGTACATATAACACGTTAGGAATTACATGGCCTCCTGTAACCACCCATTCTCTGCAGTATTACACCCTATATGTCTGGATTAGTGATCGCATAACGCTGCATATTGTCAAGGTTTAACGACGAGCCTCAGTTTCCGACATTACACAGCATTAAGAAATTCCAAACAAATACGTAAAATATACAGTAAGTAATTTCTTTTTCATCTAGACTGTCCCCATTTCCTATCCAATAGTTATGAGTTTTGTACATTTATTTGTAAAAAAAAAAAATTCGTGTTGTGATTTGTATATAATGGAACATAAATGTAACTATCAGATGTTAGTATTGTATCTAGATGTAGTAATATACTATTTACATTCAATATACATTCCCCAAGTTTGAAATTGGAAAAGACATGTATATTGTAAGATATTTTAAGACATTGCATGTGTAAGATAGTGTTGATTATAATCAAGGAGAACCTGATGTAAGATTGCTATCTCGACTATCTCAGTTGTCAACTGAGTCATTCTTCCTAGTAATAAGTTAATCTAAATAATCAGCTCTTTACATTTTCCCAAATATAAGTGTTATGAAATTGTCTCCTGAAGTCAACTGTTCGTTATATAAGATTGTACCCCATATAGATTTTGGATTTGCCCTTTTCGGGGGAATTTACTTTAATTCTCCGTATTTAAAGAGTTACAAATATACATATATTTGCGGCATCATACCAAGAAGAGGTCTTACGGACTTTATATTTCTCTCTTTTGCAATCAAGACTTCAATATAACCTGTGGAGGATGAGGAACATATCTAAGCTTATTAAAACCAATAGTTGCTTTGCAAAAGAAAATAATAATAATGATACTTCGAAAGAACAAAATGTAGCCGTCGTCACCCCATTTTATACACCTTGGAATTCTACAACCAAGATCTTTATTCATTTATAAATGTTTCAGAATTTTTACATTAGAAGTGGGAGCACTAGAGTTAATACAAATGAATATAGAGATAAGTTAAAAAAACTCTTAACTTTGGTTTCTGCTTTGATGGTTCAATACTGGACCCAGCTGCCTTTGATCATTGGACTATAATTAATGACCCTGACAAATGAAATAGCTGATATTTGTCAGTAACAAAGCTACGCCTTATCTTATCCGTCACAATCATCACACTCACCCTTCAGTCATACGTCATACTCACCTTAAAATACGCACCACAGAGTGCGTCGTTGTTTCAAATAAAGTAAGTAAATATTATCAATTCCAATGATTAAAGACAAACTTACTGATTTTTCGCGGTCAGCTCCGCATAATTAATATGTACAAGTATTATGTTACTTGTTTTACTATGTACTGTTTACACATTTTTTATGTACTATTAACACATTTGTTAAGGTAATATTGTTTTGCTCTTTTTGTTAAGTTTAAAATTTTTTAAGTTGTGTTTAAATCCAAGTTAATTTGTAAAAGCATAGAAAAACTAAAAATTGTTGTATAGCAAAAACGGTTATTGTTGGCAAATTAACCTTTTCTTCTAAAAATATTTTATAACAAATAAGTTTAAAACAACAGAGTGCGGACAAAACAAACTATGTTTGATAAACTTGAAAGCAATATAAATATTTCGAGTTCCCAAAAGATTGAGAAAAATTAAAAGAAGTTTGTGAAGATAATAAGGAAGAAGCTTTAACCCATAATCCTGTTTTGGTTTTAAGTTACACACTTTTAGGGAAGGCCTATAACCATAAACATATTTCCGAAGTTTGGATGGTGTCAGTAAACACACTTAAGGAAGGAGAGAAATATTTCATAAACAAGAAAACGTGGCCAAAAGAAGTTCGGTTGGTGAAATTTATAGCATCAGCTTAAACCTAAACAGGCGTAAATATTTCTTTATTTTATCAGATCATTTTTAATAATAATAAGTTTAAAGTACCTGGGGGCCCAGCATTTGCTCAGTAAACTTTAACAATTTTTCGGTTTACAGTTCTGAATAATTTTTGGTATAATCATAGTCATAGTAATATTAATCACAGACTGTACGCTAAATATCAAGTCAAAAAGTTTTTTTTTTTTTCAAGACGAGCTCGGTCCGTCACCTCACACGCCTTCTTGATGAGCTCGTTCACTCCGCTCACTCATCTTTCTGGATGTTTTAATGTAGGCCTAAGGGTAGGCTTGTCATACGTCCCGGTGTTTCGCTGCTGTCCCGGTGTCCCGGCCGGTTTTGCTTTTGTCCCGGATTTTATAAAAATTGAAAAACTGTGATTTATTATTGAAAAACAATTTGTTTTCTTATTTCTTAAAATAAATATTCTCATAAGAAATTACACAATAAAAAATACTACTAAATTAGCATGACCATTCAATTTTAGTAAGACAATCAAATTTAACATAAAAATGAAATTTGATGTCCATGAGATAGATGGTGGATAAACGTTGGCTGGGCAAGTCTAATGTACTTTCGACGAGAAAGAAATGGACATAGGCTATTACTGAAAAAGGTCTGTTCCAGTCAAATGTCAATAAGAGACGATTTATTACTGTTGCAACTGTATTTTGCTTAAAAAAAGTGTAGGACCCTATCTTTTGAGCATGTGATAAGATAATAAGCTAACATAAAATACGAAACTGCTTTTTTAGTTTTATTCTTACACAATCCAAAACATTTGAACTTTTCCACACTAAAATAAAATATTGCATATAAGATACAATTTTTTGACAAAACATTTTTAATCTAAGCTTAAATTTTGCATAATTGAGACCACCGAATCGTTCTCCTTTACACCTGTTTGGGGTGTGGGGGGTGGATCGGGTTTCATACTATTGGCGTCCCGGTTTGGTCCCGTAAAATTATTGCAAGCCTACCTAAGGGTGCTGCATCCTGGTACGAGTTCGTTGAAACTTAACACGTGTTTACCTCTAACTTTAATGGCCAATTTCATCATTGTTGCTATATATATATTTTTTAATTATTTATCTAATTTCAATTTTACAAATGCCTTATTTGTTTTATCCTTTTACTTTGCCTTTAAAGTCATAATCACCAGTATTAAGTACTAGAAAAATTATTTTTAATATAGCACCATTCATTAATTCAGCTACTGGCTTCAATGGGAAAACCATACTGTTATACTGGAGCATGCTTGGTTTGTGCTTTGTAAGTTGAGTCAACTGTTTCCTTCATCACTTTTTTTTATTTTAAACTCCATAAGATGAATGTTAAAAATTTAACGTTTCAACTCAATATTATAACAAAACAATACGATTTTTTGTTGCATAGAGACCTATATAAAAATTGTTTTTATTAAAGAACCACAAATAACTTATGTGCTAAGTTTAAAGGAAATTGTTTGAGCCGTTTTTTAGATTTGTGTGGGTGCATACTCACAAATATACATAAATACACCTTACTCGTATTAAAGTATCGGATATACATAACAAAACCTAACCTATTCATTGTTCGTGAATAATACGAGTATCTTTATTCTTTGGGGTGAATTGTTTCCGGAATGTTTATTATTTTCGCATGTATACGCAATACACCGTAAGTTTAATGGCTTTGCCCCAAGACTTGTTATTAGACTAATAAAATATAAGTTATGTACATTGAATGGGTAATCTTACCTCCATGAATCATCCACAGACTACCATTAATATTTCAAACATCATCCATTAATACCACAAATGGATTTTAATTTTTGTTTTATGAGAAAAACTAAAAACGAAAAATTCAACACGGACGAGGAGACAAGTGGTTGTTCCCCAGTGACAGTTACACCTCTAGTGTTGTTTGTGGCAGTCGCGTCAGCGTCATCGTTGACACGTGATGACATGTCTGGCGAGAATGTTTCGGTTGACACAGGCGTTCATGTCGAGTGAATGTTTGTTTGTTTATACTTAGCGTGTGCGGTAAATGAAAAAGCTTCAACAAACAAAAATAAATTTGTCCAGACAATACTCAATGGGTAATTTTGTTTTGTAAAGTATTGTTTACAAATTCAATGTTTAATTTTTGAACAGTGATTCTATGAAAGTTAAAAAGACAATAAGAAGTAGACACATACTTTGAGAATGTTTTATACACCTTAAAATTATTTGTTTCGCAAAAACATTTTTTTCTTTATCTGTTCTAGTGAAAAATGTAAAAACTATATACAAATTGAAATATACGTTTTCATTTAAGTTACCGGGCGTTGTAGATTAATTCAGCATATTTATTTATTTATTTATTTGCGGTTTACACCTTTTTACAAATAGCAATACAAAGAACATGTCAAGTTGGCTGTTCTTATCTTGTACAAAAAACTTAACTACTAAAGCATTGGTAAGCATATTGGAGTCACAACCACGAATAAAAGTAAAAGTAGTCATTGATAAATAGTCAAACTTACTACTGTATTGCTTTTTGGGAAAACCACAACAAAACACCAGTAGTATTGGGTATCACAGCTTCCATTGAAATACAGTATTTCCTGGTTTAATTTCCGTTGTGCACAGCGTGCATATACAGTGGTGGCCGCCTCCCCCACCCTTTCCATGTATCCAATTAAAACGTGGGTTGGAAAATGTGTCCCTTGAGTCGATGCCGATTCATCGGGGCGAAATAGCTAATTGCATTTTTCTAAATATTTTTATTACTGTTTTGATTGAAAATTTGACGTTTGTATTATTCGATTTTGTTTTACTGTGTATGATCACAGTCCAAATAAATTTTTTGATGCTGACGAACTTAAAATACAATTTAAATTTTCTTATTTTGTTAGACTTTTATTCATTTGTTTATATTTCCGGGAACGGAAAACAACTTCTCTTCATAGGTTCTTTGTGATGTTTTAATTAATTTTTGTGATGTCTTAATTTAATTTTTTTTGTTCATTTGTAGTGGCAAACCAGACAAAGAAATTCCGTTCCGATTTTTAAAAAATAAAAAAAATATGTCTATGTGATATAAATGTTGTTTTATTTTGTAATTATTACGACGATTGTAGTAAATCTTTATTTTATTTTCATAAAAAAAATTTAATTTTCATAACAATGATAGATCACGTGTATGATTATGTGTTAGTCATGCCTTTTCTAAGAGATCTTTATATCGTTGATATTGTGTCAGACGTTTTTGTTTCATAACATTTCCTATAGAACACATGCTTCTAAAGACTATCGGGTTCTTAAAAAACTGATTAATCATATTTGCCAACTATTGAATGTTGTTATTTTATACTTTCATGTACAGTAAACCCCACTATAATTTAATCCAACCCAGAGTGGAGTTACAGTAGACACATACTCAGCAGTAACTTGGTAGCGTACAATGTACATGTAACAGGCCCGACACCGAATTACTCTGTGTGATGGGCCATTCAGTTGAGCATTACACTCCAAATGGTTGAGACGTTCCCATACCGCTCACTGTATGGTGTATTTCTCTGACTTATTACCATAAATCAAACTCATAATATGTTTTTCCTATACCACTACATGGAAATAATTGCATTACCACACCTGTAACCCCTATGCAAAGCAGTTCATTTCCGGTTTCCGTTTCTTTCCCGCTCTAGAGCGGCAATGATTCTTTACCGCACGCTAGATCAAACAGCAATGTTAAATCAGCTGTTATTAAAAACCATGCTGCAGCTGTTATTCATTGTTGTCGTTTAGTAATTGCTTCTTTTTTAGTTTGAGGTTATGTTTGATAGTTAACATTATGTTCCAACAGAAACAAATCAAAAATAATCTAAATGACATTTTGTATACAATAAAACATGTAATATGTAACAATTATGTTGGTAGGAAAAATCTTGTGTGTATTACGAGCGCAAATAGTCATTGCCGCTCTCAAATTGTTTGGCCGCACGAAGCGTCAGCTGAGTGGCAATGAAGTACTTTACGCTCTTATTACACCAATAGCTATTTTAAGACTTAATTAGACATACAGAAGACCTACATCATATAACAGTATTAAGTGGCACAACATTTGTTGTGTTTTCTTTGATAATCATCATTGTTAATTTACTTGTTAGAGGCAAACCTAATTAATGAAACAAATAAAAATGTCAAATTAATTTTACAGATGAATTACATAACATAGGTGAACCCATTTTTAATTGAATTGTATTCAACAATGAATATTATCGTTGTTTGAATCATACATATGCCTAATATATTTTCTGAACTGTATTAGTGTTAGGTTAAATAAAATCTTTTAAAATAAGACTCACATCACAAGTTTGTAAAAATCACAAATTTTCATTTCAAGTTTCAAAACACTAGGCGGATTTTTTATTGAAATAACCGTAGCAGCACGGTCGGTGATGTAGTTTTAATTATAATGAAAAGCATTCGAACTAAAATAAGGTAAGTTGAATCTAAAAAATGTCATGTATAAAGAGCAAAGTAACTCTGTCTCTAGCAAGATTGTTATGTGTGCGGGAATGAGTGCGGGATTTGTTAAAGGTTAATAACATAGTTTCTGTCGTAAAACTTTCATTGTAAGTGTTGACGGTTACTGTTGGCCATAGACACGTTATCTCTTGTATTATAATCCAACTTAAATAAAGTAAGTAATAATGTCGTTTCCCTTCCAATGTCTTTTAAAAGCGATTCTTTTGTGAAAATAAAGAGGTTCAGTGTAACATATATAAATTTGTAACATATACATGTTTTTTAATTTTTTTATTATACGTTCTCTATTTGTCATAAATAGTATTATGTATTTTATGTTTTTGTCATAAATCACTCTATAATCGTGATATTTATTTCACAGTCCCCTAGATATTAACATGGAAGGCGGCGGGTCCTGCAGAATCTAAGCTTTGTTACAGGAGTCTATGCGAGGAGCATTTAGTAAAATACAATTGCATTTTTTACTTTACATTTTTGAAAAAAAAAAACTTAATCACTATTTTGAGACAGGGACCTCACATAGTGGGTATTTTAAGCTGAATATGAATGAGAAATGAGTGTAGGATGATTGTGGCGCGATCTTGTAGTCTTGTTACTGACAAAGGCCTACATTCTGACAAAAAAATTAGTCTACGTATGCTAATTTTGCATTGACCCTTGAACAATTTTGTATTTTTTAATCAAAGACTTTTGTTAAGTGTATTGTAAAGCTCAAAGAGAGTATTGTTTAGCTTTAAGACATTCCATATGTTAAATAAATATTGAATTTTTATTAATGAAACACATTTATTCTAATTATTTCAACCCAAATGTCCCTGCTCACAATTACCCTATGGGTAGGGAAATCTTGCGCAAATGCTTATTGTTATATAATGTATTATAATATATTAATGTTAATATTTATGATAACGATAATTTTTTTATAATCATCGCCATTAATTACCAATGAGTTTGACACGTATATTATTCATTTTTTACCAAGGAATTAAAAAAAATCCTTTAGGTGTTCACCATTACCCTTCTTTCCCCTACCTGATCACAACCTAATTAGGATAATTCAAATTAAAAATAATAAGCCAAGCATTAAAAATAATTGTTAACGATTAAAATCAAAAGAATGTTCATGAAAGGGATAAAAATAGAAATTCCACAACTATAAGTAATCCTAATGGAGTTACAGTGGTCACATACACGGCAGTAACTCAGGTAGCAGTACAATGCTCATGTAACAGGCCCGACACCGAATTACACTGGGTAATGGGCCATTCGGTAGAGAATTACGCTTCAATGGTTGCGTTGGTGTGTTCCTATACCCGTGTGTATTGCCCCAGCCCTACCTTTACAGTCGGTTTGTAACACAAAATAATAATAGCCTCGTTTAAGCTAAATGCAATAAGTGATTTATTGTTTAATAAAAGGGAGAATGTAGAAAAAGTATATTGTGTAACACTTAAACGTTGATATATTTTGATTGTTTAAGTTCTAAGGCATTATTCCTGTAGAAACTTTGAAATCATCTGAAAATTTGACAGAGACTTTATTAATTTCAAATGATTTTAACACATATTCATGATCCCAGGAAAACTTGAAAACTGGTTTATACTAGTTGTGAAGTTGACATTTGACATTGGGTAAAGCAATCGAAGTTGTCATAACATGTGGTCAGTTTTATTGGCTGTCCATTGTGACAATTTCAATTCCTTAATGAACCGTACATATTCTAGTCAACGGGGTGAATGGTGTGGGCATGGAAACTTCTAGCTGGAACAAATATTACTAAATATGACATAAATAGATTGATTATGTAGTGTACAACAATTAATTTATGTATCTTATAGTTTTTCCCTTTAAAGTGCCGTTTTCGAGTAAAATGTTATTTTACAAAGTTTGTCAGGTCGAGGGCAGCGCTCTCGGCGGGTCTCGTCGCCGTCGACCGCCACACAGATCTAAGTTATCAACCATTGTATTGTCATTTTAGGACTTAATAATGTATACCAAGTTAATATTTAATCTAAACTGCGCTTGTTGTACCTGTTTGAACATAAATTGCAGTTGACCCATAGCAGCAGACCTGCGTACTCAGGTTTTTTATTTGTTTCTATAAGTTATCAACGCCAGGTTGAGTGTTTTGTTTGAGGAATAGTTAATTTTTCGTGCTTTTTTGCCAATAAAACATTAAAGTTGGCACAAATAAACAGTACAACTTAGATCTAAATACTACAAATCGCAACAAGGAAAACATAGAGCGTTGTTCATTTGTGTACAGAGTGGAGTAATAATTTTTACGTATGCCTGTGCGAAAAGCGTTTGGCAAGTCAATGGATGTCTTGCTATCATAATGGTTATCGGCTTGGACTTCATTTTAAGAGGTCACGGGTTCAATTCCCGTTACTCCCACAGGTTTTGAGAATTTTAACCGCTTTCCCTAAAAGCATTCAAGTAAAAAACATCCACTGGGTCGATAGAGCAAAAAATTTTATAGAAGTGTGTAAAAACTATGTTTTAGTTATAAAAGTAAAAATAGTTAAATAAAAATGTTTTTACTTCATTTACTAAAATGTTGCCTGAATCCCGTGTCACCTTTATATTGTTTGGTTTTTTGAACGTTTAGGTATGCCGTTTAAAGACGAGAGAAATTGTATAACGAGGCAACTTGTAAAAAATAAGAAATTGGTAAAAACTTTCTCTAAAAACAGTGACACTATATGGTGAATTCTACTTTAAGGAGTAGGCTTTTAAAGTTAAGAGGGAAAGGTATAAAAGACTATCTGATCATGTTGAATTGCATTATAAAACTTTTCGTTGCCGCTTAGAGCTTTCAACAACCTCATTTTATGACAAAAGTGCTATTACGTTCCACTGAAGATAACCGGTTGCAGATGGAACTGTATTAACGGAACGTTTCATTTAAGTTCTGCACAAACGCAGCAGTTTTGAGAGAACTCTACCGCTTTAGATGCAGTTTTAATATGGAACTTTACTGCTATGATTGTTTTCTTCACCCGAGCTAGACTAATACAAAGTAATGTTGTACCCTAATGTCCGTGTAATACACAGGGGTATGTTTAAAAATTTGTTTAGGGTAATTGCTCGCTTCCTCTCGCAGCATTGTCGTTTTACGTTGTAAGTGTTTTACTGTTGGCAATATTCACTAATGTTGTGTACGATTTAATTTACAATAAAGTCTTTGTAATATGATTTTGTATTGTGCTTCTTCTATAAAATACAGAGAATCGGTATGAAAAGTTTACAGGAAATGAAAATGTATTTAATGTGTGGCCAATTAACCAATGACGTAGTATGGTGTTATACTATTTCTTGAATGATTTTTTTTATTAATTATTTATAACATTTCATGTCCTACGTCCATAAATAACTAATAACCTCAGTGCAAATGAAAGACCAAAGAAAGTCTCGTTTAAAATAAAAATACTACTAAAAGTATACTATTAATAAAAGTACTACAAATACTACTAAATTACTACTCTAATAATAATTTTTTAAACTTAATTATCCATCTGACAAAACTCGCCTTTTATGGGAAATTATAATGAATGCAACAAATTATTCTACTTGTAATTCGGTCTTCAAGATTAAGTTGACAAAAATTAAATCAGTTTGGTCAAAATGTCTTTTCTGGAAATAATTTGCATAATTGTAGCAGATGTCGTAACTGTAACCAGAGATTTAGCCTTTTAATAAAAACTACTAAAAATAAATATTACTTCGTTGAAGGCCAATTTATTTTTAACTAATAATTTTTATTATGAATAAATGAGTTTTATTTCTCATTAATAAAAACACTTCAATAAATTACATTTAATTAATGAGAACTTGACTGGCCAATTTATCTAGTAGTGTGGCCATTTGATATTTAGATAACAAAAATAAAAACAGTGAAATTCAGTCTAGCAATATTTAATTTGCAATTATAATCCGCCAACTGCAACATCTGTAGGCCTACTATTTGAAAAAGATTACTAAGACTTTGTTAGTTACACAATATATAAAATAATAAACATTACCGTAATAGTATTAAAATAGTTGAAAACTGCTTAAAATAAACCGGATTAAAATATAAATTTTATTAAAACCACATTTATTAACTATTGACAAATGTTTCTGAGGAATATTGAGAGCAGGTGATTCTCGAACTTATTTGGTAAAGATTACACTAAATTGTTATTGCCTATTGAAAGTAATCGGTTCATAAATTGCCTTAAGTTGATTCATTTCATATTCTGTGATATTCTGAGGTTATCCAAAGCCATGCTCTAATTTTCTGTATCCCAGGGTGTGGAATGTCGCCGCCGCTTTTATCATACTCTGTGTGTTTGGCAGGTTTTCCACGTCCATGCTCAAGTTGGCAACCCTGGCTACAGTCGTCATCATGGTAGTCGGAATCGTCGGCAATTCTCTGACAGTGGTGGCACTACTGCGGTGTCCCAGGGTACGAAATGTCGCCGCCGCTTTCATTATATGGTCAGGACGAATACCGTATTATTTATATTACTTTAAGAGAAAATTTAAAAATATTTTGTAATAGTTAATCCAGAAAAGAAAACTGAAGTAAGAAAGCAAGGCCTAAAGCTAAGGGTATTTTGTGTTGTTTTTTTTTCTTTAGTTTTATATAATGTACAATTAAAAGGATTAATTGTTGGTGTACTTCCTACTTGTTGTATTGCTGATAAATTTTTCATCTCCAACACAAAAAAGTAATAGTTAAATAACAATAACATTTCCTCTTTACAAAGCAATCAAAATATGCTATCGCAGAGTGAGCTCCTTTCACAAATCATTTCGCTGTTTCAAATACTGTAATTACTAAGATCAATGTCAATTAAGGAGGCTTCATTTCGTCAATCTAAAGTTTGAACTAAGGTGATTTTTTTAATTAATCGAGGAGTATTTTTAAAACGAACATATTTTCAAACACATTTCAACGTCGAGCCCTCCACGTGTGTTTCAGCCTGTGCATTGTGGACTGCCTGTTCTGCATCCTGGTGCTGCCGTTCAGTGCACTCGCCTACTACTACGGAACGTGGAAGTTCGGGGACACCCTGTGCAAGATAGTGCCTCTTATACGCTACGCTAACGTAGGCGAGTCCCTACTGTGTATAGCCATGATCACCATCAATAGGTAAACAACATGTCATGTTAGAGTATAGATGTTTTAAAGAAAAACCTATAGGATAGCTCCATGAACTTATTAAATTTGTACGTTATTACGGAAAATTTGCATTTGTGGGCCACAAATGTTTTATATATTCATGATTACCATCAGTACGTACTACACAACTGTCAGGTTAGAAAAAATGTAGTTAAAAAAAAATGTGTTCTGTATGTCGTGGACTTAACTTTTATTGATACGTGCCATGGTTACTGAAAATTAACATTTGTATACAGGAATATGTTTTCTTATATTAATGTTTATTTGTTTTGAGTGTTATTCATCTACGTTAAAGATATACAATTGTCACCATAGGACTTAAATATTTCAGTTAAAACCTTAAGACTCTGTAAATTTTTAAATTGAAATTATTTAAATAGTTCAAATCATACACAGATTTTAAGACATTTACATAAAGTATATTTTATAACGTAATATGTGCCCTAAAATACGTGTGGAGGCGGCCATAGTTCAGTGGTAGAGTTCTGGGTTATTTATCAGCGGGCCCACGTTCAACTACCGGCTTTGGGACAAAGAGATTGATTCCAAGCCACTCCTGTGGTTTGGAAGTCATAAGCTGGTGCATAGAACTTAAAAACGTACAGGCCTTTCAAGCGAGGAGTACCGTCAGTTAATTGCTGATCTCCCTCCACTAAAAACCATACGTTTATTACTATTACAGTGATTAATATAACTTATCGTTATCGTTGAAGGAATTTCGTCTTCAGATAAAAACAAAACACTAATTATGTATACACACACTTTGTCCAAGTAACTTTACTACTGGGTACTCACTGCCATATTTTATAAAATGATATAAACAAAATAACACGATTATGTTTAAAAACTTTAACAAGCCATTAAAATAAAAAATAAAAACAAAATAACACTAAAAACCACTAAATTCTAATTTCAAGTTTGTCCTCGGCAGGTATGTCATGATAGCTCACTATGGAGTCTACACAAAGATCTACAGACCGATCTGGATAGCTGTGATGATTCTGTTCTGTTGTACGTTGAGCTTTCTTATGCAAGTTCCCACATTCCTAGGACTATGGGGTATGTAAGTAACTGGTCATTAAATGAACGTTACATCTTATCACAATTTTTATTATAAATGCAATATTTAAATTTGACCTTCAAACAGTTACATCGTAGATTTTCAACTGATTTATAATTTTTATTACCAAGAAAATATAAAACAAAATACTTTGTTTAGCAATTTGTAATTTTTTATTGACTCGTATTATCTGCGTCAAATCTCATTATGCACTTGTAACGAAATAATAAAAAGGGTCATAACTGTAGAGTATTTGTAATGTAAGCAACAAACTTATTTACTTCTTATGTCGTGCATTTAAAAGAGTGTAAATGAAAAAAAAACATAAAATTAATAAAAATTTCTTAATCATTTACCACCTTAAACTAGTTCAAAAAGAAAATATTAAAGCTATGTAGACCTTACATAGTGATTCAGTGATATATCTTAACAAAAGATAGCAATCTTCAGGTAGCAAAAATTAGCATAGATTAAGTTAAAAATAAATATAAAGACACAATAGAAGATAAAGCTATCAGGAAAAGATGAGATTAAAAGAATATTTATTTTATAAACAGTATGCTGTAATGTAATGCAGACAATAAAGAATCATTAATAATAATGATTACTAATTCAAACATGAAAACACTAAAATACACAACAGAGAACTGCTAAAACTGTGCGAAACATTATCACGAAACGGCAAATAATGCATTATCTTTCAGAATATCTTTATGTTTTAAAATATTATTTATTGTTTAGCCTTAAGATAACTTTAACGTAATACAAAAACCCAATTATCTTCATCCAGGAAAGTATGCGTATGATGACAAAATCAAAAGCTGTACAATAGTCCAAGACGAGTACGGGAGATCCTCCAAGACAGCTCTGTTCATCATAGCATTTGTGATCCCCTGCCTAATCATCATCTGCTGCTATGCCAGGATATTCTGGGTAGTCCACAGGTAAAGCACTCTCCCAAGCAATAAGTTTTATATGTGTTGTTGTCAGAGGTTCTTAAACAATTGCTAATATTTATCAGATTCTTCTAACAATAACTTTTATTCGTGGGCAGAAATGAAATGATGAGATGTATCCATACTGGCCTATATGGTTACTCTTTGGCTTCCCAAACGTTTTAAATTGTTTGAATATTGAATTTGAAATATTATCCAAATTGAATAGTTTTCCCCTTACTTTACACCTTTTCTTAGTTTATTTGTGGTTTGTATTGAACCACAGAAATGTGGTTTGTATTTTTCAGGAAATTTTGCATAAAAAAAATAATAATAATAAATCTCTTATGTGTAATTTTATGCCAAAACGAATATTTTTTTGTCTTTTTAGTGGCAAAAATGTAAGTGATTTATTATATAGGCTACTAACCAGTAATTACATACAAAGCAATTAATAGTTTCTTCCATGAACTAGTTGAGGAAAGCACTACATAGTATTTTATTTTATTTTAATGTTTTTGCAGCTCAGAAAGTAGAATGCGCAAGCATGCTTCTTCAAATGCCAAAGACACGAGGACGGGTAAAGAAAAGAAAGACCAGAAGAACAGAAGGAATGAGTGGAGGATCACCAAGATGGTGTTGGCGATCTTCCTCTCCTTCCTCCTCAGTTACCTTCCCATCACCGTGGTCAAAGTGGTGGATAGCAACGTCGAAAGACCAGGTCAGTTTATTTCACAACGCATCATCTTTGACATTCTATATTTGTTACAAACCTTGTTAAAATTTTTTTAAAATCATATTTACTGCTTAAATTAAAACTTTTAATGAGTTTAAGTCATGTTATATTAAGGTTATTAGGTGCTGATCGGTAGTATCAGGTCCTAAATGGGATATCATGTCCTGATCAGCCAAATAAGGTATGGCTAAATCAGGTACAATTTATTGCTTCGGCAATTACTGATCGTATTAAATCGGTTCCTAATTTAAACCTGTCAATTATAAAATGTCCCATACGAATATCAAGATTTCATATCAGTTGTTATTTGCAATTTATACAATAACCATTTAAATTCACCATTACGAGACAAGACAAATTTTCAGTTTTGAAGTGATAAAATACTGTTTTTATATTTACAGTTAAATTTATGTTAATAATTATTAGTATGTATGTTCAATATTAATGTGCGTAAAAAATCAGAATATTATTTCAGAACTGAGTAGGGGGGGCAGTTTGCCCCGGGCCTCAAGAGACAGGGGGGCCTCATCTTCAGGCATTTTTTTTTTTTTTTTTTCTATCTATGGTAGCAACATGATTACATCATTGATTACAAACATTACATACATACATACACTCTGCATAGGCATAAAGTAACACCATGTATTTTTTAATACCTATAAAAATCTTCAAACCGTAACAAAGTATAGCCTATCAGCCTGTATAAGTCTCCTTGGTTTGCTCTGTGTTGGTGAACAGACGCCGCGGCGGCGGCGATGCGCCCGCCGCCTCGAGCTGTGCCGGTATTTGACAGCTACACCATTGCAAAAATATTATATTTTGCAACCGATCCTGCACGGCTTCGACTAATATTGTCGTGTCTGCGTTTGTTGGTTCAAGTATATAAGATAGGAGAGATATATGAGATGTCTTTTAATAATGTCATAAATGAATTTGCCACATTGAAGGCAAGAAATAAACGTTTGCTAGTTGGTTAGTTTTTGTGGACGGTACTTAGTTTTGCTTAGGAACCAACACTGAATTATCTAATGGCTTAGGAGTGAAGTTGAGGGTTAGTCTTGAGTAAATAGGACCTTGCTTAATTCTTTCAATTTTATAAATTAATTATGAAGCAAAAGCAACTAATTATAAGTAGTTCAAAAAGCGTTTAGTAAATAAAAAAATGTAATTAGTTAACCATTTGGAAATAAAATGCATTTTAATAACTTTCCCTGTAAGCTTAGCCATTTCAATATACTTAAGTGGTTGTGGCCTAAAACCACGATGTAGCTCTCCAATAAGCACTCTCGAACTTAGCCAAAGTGCAAGATTGATCAAATTATTTCATGTAGGCCTGCTGTAAACCTAAGTAGCCTACATTTATCCTATCTATATCTTAAAATAATACAAATAAAATATTTATGAATCACTTATGAAAAGAAAGCAAATTGTGTGCATAGGTATAAAATAAATATCCAAAGAAATAAAAATGTGTAGCCTATACAGTATTACATTTTGGTTCGAATGGCAGGGATTCACCGTGCGGGGGGGGGCCTCATACTGTAACTCTGCCCCGGGCCACAAAAATTCTCTCGGCGGCCCTGGTCATTATACAAATTTTATCGTTCTTAGTAATTTTGATTTGTTAGAGTCTTAAATTATATGCATTTACATATTAATTGAAATGTATATTAAACCTAATATGCAACAATGCGAAATCAATATTTCCATGAAAAATTATTAACGTTATACAGTTGGCAGGATAAATTACAATGATTGTCCTCATTTGTGTTGGCAGCACTGCACGTGTGGTCGACCATCATGTTGTTCATGTCAGCTTGCATCAACCCCATCATCTACGTGATCATGAACAAGCAGTACCGCCAGGCGTACAAGACTGTTCTGACGTGCACGCGGCCCAGAATGCTGTCCACGACGCCTGGCCCAGGCTCCAGCTATGGGGGTGAGTGGACGCGACGAAAATGACATGCCCCAACCATAGATATAAATAAGAACAACTGGATCGCTTAGGTGGCAGAATAGTGCTAGAAGCGAGCCGGTTTCCCCCACCACTTTAAGGTGATAGCATCGCCACTAAGCAGGTTGCCAGTTAGCTGACATCGTTAATATTGGTCAGTCCACTGCTTTCTTGTTTGTTTACGTTCTTTTATTCATAGATTAACCACCTTATGGTGGTAAGGGTTTTGGCTGAATCTCGCAGCATGATGTCAACAATTCAGTTGTTATTATTTATATCTATGGTTACAACACACCTTGTGCCTTGTAACTGAGGGGGGACGGTGGGTTATGGGAAAAAATAAAGTAAAATATTATTTTATTTATTTATAACTTTATGGAATGTAATTTTGTGATAAAAATTTTCTTGGAAAACCACAAAACACTTCGAATAATTTATTATTATAAAGAGAATATTCTTTAAAATGAGCCTAAACATCTTTAAGTTTTTATTCACTTAGGGATAGGGAATAATTTAAATAGTTACAATTTGTTTTTATTAACGATGTATAGGCTATACTGAAAAATAGATAACTGTATTTTGAAATATATAAGGTTCCAATAGCATTACCAAATTGCATATAAAATTATGTTTTATTCTTCTGCATAAATTATGACATTAAAAAATAAAATTGTCAAAGTTTTGAAAAAAAATATTTGAGGTAATGCATTATTTACAGATAAACCTTTTAACATGCTACTAAATTTATTTGTTTTTTTTTTTAATTTTGCCTGGGTATAAAATGATTACAAAGACGTATATTTCAACATTTGAAATTTCCGTATAGTAAAAAAAAATGAATTATGCATACAACACACATATTTAGGGTCCTAAAATAGTTAAAATGTCTCTAGGCTTTCAAATTAGTCAAAATACATTACTAACTATAAATGTTAATTGGTTTCAACTTTGAAATTATAAGTAGACATTAATTTACTTGAATAAACCTTGTTGTAAAACACATTAATGAAGTTTTTACACCAAACCAATTTCAAAACTTTGATAACTCTGTGGTAATAAATGTTAATGTGACTTTTAAATCAGCTAGGGCATTTACCTCAATAAAGAGTTTGAAAAGAAGCTTGAAACTAGTTTAATTCGCTTGCTCATATTAACCAGTAAAGTTTTGCCGTAAGTGTTATCGCTGTTCACAATCATCATTCCTTCTGCACTGCACTTTTATTGCGCCGGAACGAAACTTGGAATGAGACTGCAACAGTTGGCAAACTGCATGAAAGAGCTATGCAAATTGAAGGCCTGCACGCCGCTTTATGCTAACGGTAATGGCGAACAGCATTAACGCAATTCCCTGGAAATTCGCCCTTTAATGTAATAATGCAAATTTATTGTAATTCATGTATTTGCATCTTGCTTCGGAGTAAAAATTAACTTTACTTTAATTATGGAAATTGTAGTATAATATGCAATTATTACACTTAACGTAAATAATACTAATTAGATTAATTATCTATAAAAAATCATAAATTCAGTAACCTTATCTGAATTTGAAATGCGCATTATTGAAACATAGTCCAATCAAATTATCAGTCAACCTGGAAGTAATTGCAAACAGATTTATTTTGGTCGATTCTTATGTAAAATTACCAAGGGAAAATGCTTGTGAAAAGTCTAAACCACTGTCCGCCGGTGCGTTTTCCTGCCAAGGCCGAGTGTTCAAAATGCCAGCTGTAGTTTTATAAGCTTTTTTTTATATCTTTTGATTTTGAAACATGAAAGACAGCTTAAATAAGAAAACCAATGAAAAAACATGATATAGAGGTTCAAAGTTGTCTAAAATCAGCCCAAAATCGGGGTTTAATCTTATTCAAGACATCTTTGAACCTCTATGTCACCTTACCCCATTTTTCGATTATCTCAATTGACATAACTATAAAAGTAGACCTAGTCATGGGACCTCCATGATAAAAAGCAAACGTATCGTTAATAGGTTTACTGTCTTCACATAGTTTACATACATATTTATATACGTATCTAGAAAAGTATATACACATATGTAAAATTGTCTAGGAATGGTGTTTTTGGTATCTGGGGACCCAGTAGGCTTAGGTTTTACCTTTGGCATAGCCGTAATTGTTTTTTTTTTCCAACAGGTAAGATTTGCTTAAAGTTACCCAATCCAAAAAGTATTTAAAGAGTAATATCACTCTTATTACACGAACAACTAATACTTATTACAGATCAAAATGTGTAAAATTTAATTTCCAAAAGTTGTTAGCTTATTTTAATTTTTTAAAAGATATTCAACAAAAACTTATGAAACAACATAATTTTTTTTGCAAGAAAATAAGTATATTTCCATGTAGGTATGCATGAGCATTGGTCAAAATAATTAATTAAGTTTACAATTACTTTTGGGTTCAGTAATTTTTTTATCCAATTTTTCTACACTAATACTTGAGAGTAGAGTCTGTCCATCCAAGTAGGTTTGTGCACATAACCATTTTAGTAATACCATTCATCTAAAAAAAAATAATGGTAGTCAAATCATCACTAATAAATTGAAAATACATGCAATTAATTACCAAAAGCATCATTTTTCACAAAAACTATAAAAAAAACTCATTGATAGTTTAGTGCTAAAATAGTATTTTCTATTATTTGTTGTTGTTACACAATACACATGGATGGTTATTACACATTTTTTGTTTCTCTTAACTACTAAATTAAACTTGCTCGATTCAAAATGTTATGCTCACTCTAGGTCAGTGGTGTAGTGGTGCGGGAACGCGTGGGAACGTCGTTCCCACACTGGTTTTCAAGAACCCGGGAAAATAGCTAATATATCTCTAAATACAAATATTAATTAAACAATATACAAATAAAAAATGTATTTTTATTCCAATAATAAAATGCAATAATTTTGTAAACACGATTTTACTCTATCTGTTTCCAAAGATAACTTCACTCTCGCTTGAACTTTGTATTGTGCACAGAGTACGGCATTTTAGTTCTCTGCTTTTACTTGTATAGAATATGACATTTAAAAATTAGGTTATGTATGTTGCTATTTTGGGGGTTAACGTACATAAAAGTAGTTGATAAATTAACTAATAACCTTTTCTAAAACAACTTCTTTTGTGAAATAATAAAGTTAGTTAAATATAAAAATATAATGTTTTTTTATTTTGATTTTTGCAAAATCATCCAAATTATTAAATACTTTCTTGAATCCTCAGTGAATTCAGTTAGCTTGAAATGCATAGCCTAATACGCATAGCTATTAGGTACTATCGTACGCATTCAGGGAAATTTTACTTTAATTTTAAGGGAATTTGACAAATATATTAAGCGTTCCCACATAGGAAAATTTGCCACTACAACACTGCTCTAGGTCATTTAGCTACTGTATTTAGTAGTTCACTTAGAAGTGTTAAATTTCTGCATTTCGTTACTCATTAATAGTCAGCTATTTTTGTAAAATAATTATAGTTGAAATAGTTTTTTCTCTTGGTCGTTGATAATGGTGATATAAAGTTAATAATCTTGTAACAAAAAACTCAAGAACAATTATAAACCAGGAACAACAGCTTAATTGAAAAGGTGCGGATGAAAGACAAGATCTGAGTGAAAAACATTATTACTATGCCTTTTGTTTTTATGTAATAACAATTGCAGACCAACAGATAACTACCCCAAACATAATTATACTCTATATTTCGTAAAGGATTGTTCTACTCTATTGAATCAACTGGTTAAGTTTACAATAATAGTTGAACTCCATGAATTCTGTGCTCGAATAAGCGAACTTTGTCAATTGCCGCCATCCAACCAATTGATTACGTTGCAAACTACGAAACTACTTGCAGTCAGGACTATTCGGTGACAGTCTCGTGTGGTGTTACACTTTGCAATCCACTGCAGTCTGAGGACAGTTTAATCACTACCGGCCATTAATTACCCTTGATGTATGGGCGACAAACTCCATTTATCAACATCCCGCTCCTGTATCGGGGAACCATTTGTCTGCAAGACGCATCGTCCGCGTTTGATACGATAACACGGACAACTTCGCCAGTTTTTCATTCAAGTTTTTATCGAGTCCATTGTTTACCGATTTTGATTTATAAACTGTGACTGTGTTTTTGTATATGTATTGTTTGAGGTATTGTGTTTTCTGGTGATTGTGGAAATTAGTATTTCTGTTGATAAAAAAATATATTTTTGGGCAAAATATATGTGGATTTGTGATTCCCGTCCAATCTAAGAAATAGCAGTAATCCAGTATCAGTAAAGTAATGCTTTTTTGAAAATGTATATGTTAAATATTAAAATAGTATAGTATAAACTTGTTTGGTTTTTCTAGCCATTTCAATTTTTATTATCCTCAATGTTGAAGCACTCTAAAATGAACTAATATTTATACAATAACCTTATAACACGTGCAGGATTTAATATTTTTGATAGTCCAAAAATAAATTAATAACTTCCTTGCTTTTCATGGTAACCAGCACGCAACCGAAATAACACAAATCTAAACTACCATCATCAGCTATTGCTAACCACCAAGATGTTAGTTGATCTTGCCAGTGTAGTAAGGGGTGTAATTTCCTGTATTACAGGCAAAGTGTTCTATATTACACGTTCTATGTTCTGTATTGCAGGTTCTAACGGTTTAATATTGAACGACTTGACAGCTTCTCGTAAGAATTTAGCTAACACACACATAATCAACACTGACCAAAGATACTATGGTGAGTCGCCAAAAGAAAGTGATATCTCTTCTTCCCTATCTTCTGGAGATCTGTTGTACATTTATTTCCTGATTTATAACCACTATCTAACATTACTAATTTGGTCTTTAACGATGGTGATGAACGACTAAAGTAGAACTCATTGTTTCCCTAAATGTTTAAAAATAAAAATAAATGTTTTTATAAACCCTGATCTTTTGTTGTAAAATATACAGGGTGTTCGGAAACTCTCTTCCAAAACTACGATTAGTGATACATTACATCAAAATTAACAAAAAAGTTCATTAGAGAATATGTAATAATTTGGCCATTAAGGCACTAGCCGCCATTTTGTTTTTTTACGCGTGAGAACTTTCATTTCTGTAAAGGACGGTTGTGTTAAATTTGAATTGACCGACTTTGAATTCAGTCTTATTACAATATAGGCCTCCTAATATTTTTTTATAATGGTGAAAGCACATAGTAATTGTATTTTAGATTGAGCAGAAAACAAAGTAATAACTTATTACTTTCAAATTTGCCTAGGATGTTAAATATGGATACTACAGTGAATTGTCTTCAATATACTCGTTTATAAATTATGATTCATTAATATTACCATCAGTACAACTTATGTGTCTAAATAACAATAAAGTACATAAATAATTAAACCCATGTAAAAGATATAGGCCTGACTAAAACAAAATCATGCTTTTCTAACAATAGGATTTTCCTGTGTATGTTCTAAATTTTGCATGCATTTGTGTACAGTAATTTGATTTATAATAAGATAATAATTCTTCTGTTGTCTGTTTTATTATTACAATAAATATTATTTTATTCCAATTAATTAATAATTAAAATAATATGTAAAACAAGTGAAAAGAGTTAGAGGAAGAACCTAATAAAACTGGATCCTTTACAGGATATTAAGTAAATATGTTTAATGTGTATTTCATTCAATACCCACTATTTACTATTTAAACAATAAATAATTATTCTATTCTTTTGAAAGCTGTTTTAATTTAAAATTCTGATAATTACTAAAGAAATATTTCTTAAAACCGACATGACAAAAAAGGTCCACATTTAATTTAAAACACTTGCGCAGGTACCACTAAGATAAACATCTTGCAATAACAAGTTAAGCCTGATAATATTTTTCTTGAAGCAAAAGTTTAATGAAAAAGTTCCAAAACGTGGTGGTTTGTCTGTGAAAACAGTTTTAGTGTATGTTTCGATATGAGGATATTTGTGTTAAATATTAAAACTTCCTTTTTACTTACTTAAAATAAAAAAAAATAAAAATTAAATTAAATAAACTACTTTTGGCATGAAAGTTTCAAAATGTTTATGTTTGAAGGCGCGATTTATAGTTCTTTGAGTTTCTTCAGTACCATTAGTAGTGTTATTTAAAGTTTGAATTTTTACTTTTTAATTTCAATCTTATTAATTTTATTCCATATTTGATACGTAGAGGTGAGGCATAATAAAGCATATCTCCTGTCCTAGGTCAGTAAATAACGGGCTCAAGATCAACTGGGACACCTTGGTGAGTTATTTTGTGTTTGAGGTTAACAAAACTAAACTCGTCAACATCATCTGTGAAAATCACTCATTTGTAACAAAATTAACCAATCATGTAAATCGATTTTTCACTCAATTTTATCAGAGCTAGAGGGAAAAAATTAATTACAATAAGTTTGTTTTAATTTTAATCTAGTAATTTAAATTAATTTTTCCAATACCTTATTGTTGATTCAAAAGTAATGCATATTTATTTTATATACAACAAAGCTTTTTTCCAAATTTGATAATATTGAAGTAAATACACCATTCTAACAACGTACGAATATTTATATTACAAGTTTTGAAACAAGCGTAACTTTGACTCCCGTTGTATATTTTAATAATTACAAATTACATTGCTTATTCTATAATAGTATTTAAATATTAAATAAAAAAAATCATCTTATAAGTAATACAACCCTAAATTAAAATTACCTTGCAGTAATACCTTACTATATCGTAAAATTACACATCATAAAATCAATTAAAAACTTTTATTATTAAATAAACTAATCCAAAAATATTAAATAGATTGCAAGAAAATATGGTTTTGAATGTTTTATTTTTATTAGGCACTTTGATTCATTTGCTATAGCCTACGATGAAAAGAAATTCTAAATACAATGTATATACAAATTCTTTTGAAAAGTTTTAAGTTTTCTTGTCCTTTACACTTCGAAATTACCAAATTGGTTATATGAAAAATCAACATTTAACACATATGCGGCAGCATTTGGATTTGTTGTTTGATTTTACAAGTCATGCAAGTTAATTTTAAAGATGTGGTCACTATGTTTGAAATACTAATTCATCTAACATATTTAATTATTCGACTTAAACATTGAACAATTTTGTACCTAGCCATCAGTTCGAGTACAGCAGACTTTATTATCAAAATCTATCCTGGAATGGGGCTTTGTTTTAATTAGTCATTCTAGTATCACTAAATATTTAATATAGTATAAAGATAAATCGGGCAACAAATCTCTTTTAATTACAATTCAACTACTGCATTTTTACAGTAGAACTTACAGAACTACTCGAATGATTTTTATATTTTTTTAAGTTTCATATTTATACAATAATTACTGCTTGTATCATGTGGTGATTGTATCATAATGAGAATTATGAAATAATTTCCTTCTTGATCATAAAATTAAGACGAGACCTAAAAGCTTTTAGACAGGGATGATAATGATGCCAGGGTAGCTTAACAACACCATTACCGTAAAACTAACAATACAACATAATGCTTTTAGGTTTCTGTCTTACGATGAGTAATTTGTAGTGTAAATCACATAAAATACAAGTTGTAAAAATTTTTGTTCGGTTTTTTTAAGAATAACTTTCGGGCATAATTTTGATCTGGTATGAATAAAACCAGCCATATTTTAATTATGCTTTTATATTTTTGGGTAACGTTACCCTTGTTGGAAGAAAAAATACAGTTATTGCTTAAGTTATTGTGTAGTGTGGTAGTACAACATCCTTCCATTTTGTTTTTCTGACACTTTGCATTTGTAAAAACTTGTTTTAATTAATTTGAGCACTTGAGTGAATTAGGTAAGCTATGAACATTTCTGAAAAAATTTAAGACTTCAAAGGAATTGAAACCAATTGGAGGTTACTGATGTTTATACCCTACCACCTTTTAAGGAATGCATGACATGTTCACGATACAATTCTGCACCATTGTTGGTTACAATGTCTTGGTATTGGCTTGTTTATAACAATTTCGGTAGTAATAATTTAACTGTATTAGTATCTTTAGCAAGTATTTTAGTACACTCAAGCACTTGAGCGTTGTGATTGTAAATAGGCATTGTAAAAATGTAATATTTTAATTAATGTATTTTTAAAAAAATGATATACCGGTATTTAATTGTTAATTATAGGCATTATTTTCAATTCAAAATGAATCAATGTATTAACAAAATATATTATCTTGCCATTTAAACTTCAGTAATTATTCATCAATCTATAACTTTTCTACTGATTGTTTATGCATAAATACTGCTTGCATACTTTGCAAGCAGTATCTATACTGTATACCTATAGTAGCAAGATAGAACAGTACTATGCATAGTTTTTTGTTAGTATCTTTGTTCATCATACTGCTTGTTTATGCATACAATTGAAATTTAATTTTTGTTTTATATAAAAAATATTAATTTATTAAATTTTAATCCCTTAAACTTTGTGTTGTTATGCTTTACCGTATGGTTGAGTTAATTAATTAAAACATCAGATTAATAAATGCAATATTTCTTAAAGATTGTTTCAAGTTTGTTTTTCGTTTTTTATAACAATATCTGCTATTGAAATAATTTGATTGATTAATTGTTACACTACGATATTTTCTTCACACTGTACGAAAAAAAACTATTGTCAGCTTCGAATGTGGATAGTAATATTTTTCCGCTCTATAATGAAAAAAAAACCCCTATGGGTATTTCTCGAATACTAGTAATTAAATAAGATTCTTGACACTAGTAGCAATTCTAGCGATATTGCTTGCTATATGTTAAAGGTTTTGGTGAGTCATGGCATTACATAACTAAGCACCTCAAGTTATTAAAATATTTAATCTATTATCTTTAATTAATTTCAGCATGATGATAAATATCGTTCATAACCCGGACTCTACTAACATTATCTCATTCTGCAATCAGAAAATCGTCTTACAAACAAATATAAAACTGCTATTCATCTCTACGACACGAATCCCTGTTATTGATAAACACTACTACTACTCTTTGTGTTTTCTTTACATACCACCTCAGACATTATTCAAAAATACTTGGGTATTTCCAAAAATTTTTAATTTAACTATCATGTAAATTTAATGTCAATATTGAAATTATTCAATTATTATTATATTCTTTGAGGCGTTTTCATTTTATCACTTCGAAAAATAATAATGAGGTAAAACATATTACAAACTAATATTGTATCAAGTGCAGATACTTTCCTAGCACATTTTTTCTGCACTGTGTAATACATATAACTGAATTTTTTCCATAAAATCAATAAGTTTATTTGCTCTCTGTGATAAATCATTTAATTGAAAACTGTTTTACTCCAAGCACGAACTATTTCATTTCAAAATCTGTATATATTTATCTTTATTTGGTGTCGTGTCCTCCAGACAAGTCCAAGGACGAGGTGAGCCGCACCATGGTGTCCCACGTGTCCATCGCCCTGGCCCCCATAAGGGCCTCCCAGCTGCCCGACCACGTCTACGGGGACTGCTTGTGACCTGATATCCGCACCATCAAACTTCTGCACCACGGAACTGCAGCCACCACGTGTCATGGTGGACCGTCACGCCGGAGTCTCAAAACATTCCATAAAGGCATATTATTTATTTTCACATTTTGTTGAAATGTTTATAAATAAACCTTATTAGATCTGAAAGTGTCCCAAAGATATAGATTTATGTGATGTGTCACACTTTAATATTACTTGTAAGCTTAATTTCTTATTGCATGTCCGAATTGCCAATGCTGTCCCATTGTGATATTTTTGAAAATATTAATGTTGATAATCCATTGTGATATTTTTTAAAATATTAATGTTGATAATATTAGAAACATAATTTAAACTAAGTACTCCTTTGCATTTGGTATAATGTATTCCTCATCTAGTTTGGCTCCCTGGTCATAATGAGTGGATACAAAAATCCTTCAAACTAAACATCCCAATGATACCAATCTGATAACATTTATAATGACTAAGTTATGTTTCTGATTACTATATTATTTCCTGCTTAATATTTGTTAATTTTAAATGTCATTTGTTTACATCAACTTTCTGGTGGTCTAAAAGGTGTAACTAGTTGTCGAAAAAACTATGTACAATGAAAAAGGTACTTGGTTTAAATAATATTATTATATTATCCATATACAATAGTAGCTCTTATAGCAAAAATCTTTAATAATAAGTATGTGTCTATATCAATAGTTACATCATAAAAATAAAAAAATTAAAATTACGATTTTATAAGACTGGGTCATTTACAGTAAATATTGGATGTTCAAAGTATTCAACTTGTTGCTGTTCTATATCAAAATTATAATTTTTATTTATAGATCGTTTTATATTATTTGATGTTATAAGATATATACGGAATATTGAGTCCTCTTTCCTATTGTATATTATGTTAATATTTTGTTTACATTATATTTATTTGTGATATATTAAGAGTACTGTAATAATTGCATGAGTTACCCTAGTCTACGCATAAAATGTAAATCAAAAAGAGGAGCTTATGTCCAGCTATTTCTTTCATTATTTACTGAGATTTTATGTTTTAATATAAAAATACTTGTTCTTTCTCAGAATTTAATATAAAATTCTTAACAAAACAATCTCCAAATGTTTATATTTGAACTTTAAAAAATCAATTATAAATCTGTATTCCTCGTAATAGTGACAGTGAAAAAACTGAATAATATTTGAGCTATTCTTAGAATTCCGTTTTAAAAATGTCGTGTAACAATAATCAAGTACAATGTGAAATTAATTTAAACTTGTTTTCCCAGAAAATAATAAGAGAATAAAATTTGGAAAATAAAGTAGTGTCTTTAAAACGGGTCTTTAACATTAAAATCTAAATTCAAAGTTAAGTACAAAATAAGAGTCTTAATTTTTCTTGTATGTATTTTCAATTTATGTAATTTCATCTGTTCTTTCAAATTATTTCCTTTAAGTTTGTTTGATTACGAAAGTTTAATGTTCCCAAACATATTCAACATTGAATATATATGATGAAATTAATCATAATCGTTTGTTTCTTTTTCTCATTTTTCTTTGGGTTTTATTGTTTAATGTTGAAGTTACACATATCTATAAACGAGCATAACATTTTTAATTTCAGGTAAATTATATTTATATTATAACAAATTTCTTCTTTCAAAATATTTTTCTAACATCATAAACTGATCCAGTTGTGCCAAAGATACAAAGCTATTGAGCTGTTCACAGTTTATATCACACAATGCATTGTTGCCTAATAAAGTATGAATCTGAACTAGTCAAATATTATATAAACAAAGTTTTATTTGGCAGTGAATTGATTGATTACCATTATTCTAAACTTATCGTCTCATGTGAACACCCTCAATATAATATTTATTATTTTATAAAAATATTTAGTAACTTTATTAGTAGTAATGTCCCATACCTATTTATTCAAAACAATATAAAATCTTTGTATATAATAGTTTTACTATTTGTAGGCTGTAAATAATTTTCTATTACAATTTATATTATTGTGAAACATAATAAATATAATGAAATTATTTATTACAGAATTGTTTTACTTCACCTTATACTTGTTTTAGTGGCTATAACAAGAATATAAAACTTTGTAAAACTCTTTGTAAAAGAGTGAAAAAATTTACATTCTGGTTCATGTTCAGGGTCAGAATGGTTCATGTTACCTTCCAAAAACTTTGCAAATATATTTTGCCATGTACTAAGTTGCAATTAGTATCATTGTTACACCTTTAAAGGTGAAAGTGAGTTCATGTATGATATTTAAGTAAATCAATAGTAATAGTTATCATTTGATTGAGAAATAGTTCATTGTTCTTAGGAAATTTGAGTTTAAAAATTTAAAAAGTTCGCCATAAAAAAATTATATTGGAAAAATTTATTTTTTCTGCAAATAAACATAAAAATTATTTCTACGGAAATAAAAATTATTTAGTGTAAAAAACAAAATGGTTGATAGTGGCCAAACAAAGCTAAAATGATAAAAAATTATTTAACATTTTTTATTTATTTTGATTTTTAAATTTAGAATATGCATAGCCAGTCACGGTTTTTGTGACACCCTGCATATCGTTTTCTTAACAAACAATATATGAGTGCAAATTCAAGGTTTAAAAGGATACTGTTATTTCTCATACTATAAAATTCTTGTGAGTTTAAAAACATATTTACATTTTTATTTCATAGTGTAGTACTGTGCCGAGGAAAAATTCACACCTCAGCCAAAATTGTCTTACTTCTTGATATGTAAAATCAAATATAAGTGGGCAATGCTTAAACAATGATCTGTAGATATATCTTGGGTTAAAGATATATTTAATAATTACTACTATATAAAAAGTGGCCTGCTAGGCCCACTTAGGTTTCTGTCCTGTAAAATATTTTCCTTAAAACATAGGTTAGTTTAAAAGTTGTAGGGTTAAAAAGCAGCATGAATTAATAAATTAATGTAACAGTTTTATGTAATCTTAATTGAACGAGAATCTGACATAGCAGAATAAATGTTATCTTTCTGTACATCTTATTCATTTCTGCATATATTAAAAATATATTTTAAGTTTCACTGGAAAATATAGGCCTAATAAAATACAATCTGGAGTTTACCAGATTTGCAAAAATAATACTATACTTATTTTACGCAGGATTGTTTTATTGAATCATTTAGTTTTCTACCAATGGAAATGTACAAATCAAAATGAAACTTCGAATTCCATTATCTTAAGAAGAATCCAATCTTATCCAGAGATTGGGAACTTCTGCAATATGGAGTTTTTGTTTCCTAAGTTATCCAGGATCCGATATCAGAAAACAACACGATTCCTAGAATGTCTTGCAATAGTCTGCAAACAGCCATTATAATGTTTTAAAATAGTTATGTTCGTCAGGTACTTTACATTAAAGACAATACTAAAATAAAAAATAATAATATTTCCTCTGTTAAAACAACATTCGATATACAATTGTTATTGATTAAGTTATATAATTGTTACCATATCTTATAAATTAAAAGTAATTCTTTTGTACAGTTAATTTTGTTCACCTGATACAAGTTTACCGTTGAGGCTACTTATTTATTATACAAGAGGTTAAATACCTGAACTGTCACAGTAATCCTTGTCCTCCAGTAGTAAAGGCTACCGGTTTCGACACATCAAGGTGCCATTGTCGAGCCTAGGGTGTGAAATTTTCCTCTTATGAGGTCGTTATAAAATCTTGAAACACATTACATACACTAGTTTCAAAAATGAAATTACTTATTTATATTTTTTTACTTTATTGTAATAATGTAAATTCCATTTAAAACACATAAAAAAAAAAATTTTATTATTATTTTCTTACATTACTCTGTACTGTAATGATCTATTTTCGAAGACAACTGAGATTTACGAAATTATGTTTTATTGGAGGAGGACGGCATAATTAATCAGCTTATTAAGTAATATCACTTTTCTGTTTCATACTAATAATGTAATGGAATATTTCTAGACATTCATTTATCAGGCTAAGTTTTTTTTATCTTTCCCTTCTGTTTACTAACACTACTTTTATAAAGCCAAAATTAAAGTCAAAGTTAATATTTTTATTTACTCCTATTATGCCTTGCTAAAAAAAAAATAAATAAAATAAAAAACTGAAGGTTTTATGTTTGCCAGGGCTACTCAGTAACCTAATCTTATTTTTATTACTTTTTGATAGCAATAGTGAATGGCTTTCTAAGCCATATATATATATATATATATATATATATATATATATATATATATATATATATATAATATTGTAAAGAGGATTGCAAGGTCCCACGACATTCACAGGCCACATCACCGTGGGCTGTACATTGTTACATCACTACAGCAGTGGACTGACTAGTGGGCCATTACTATCCTTGATAGGATAGTTCTGATCACAACTAATTGTGTTGCGTATGGTATGGCCCATATCTTATGGTTATCAACCAGATATATCATTATAGTAAATCACAAACCAAACCGAGTATATTGACCTCCACAATAGCAATCACATTGGTAATCTCTAATATGTTTTAATTTTTGGTGTTATATACCAAATATCTTTTTGTGGTTTTAAGAACACTAAATATGTTTATTTTAAAATGTTACATGAATATTGCCTCCCCAAGTCAAAGAAAACTTGTCGGTAAGGTCCATGAGTTACACAAAATAATTTTTTTTAATACTTTCATATTAATTTCTAATTACATTGAAAGTAATAAGACTTTGAAATTAATATTATTAAAAACTACGGTGGTTTAAGGCAGGTTCCAATTTTAACATTCATTTTTAATTAAATCAGCTCCAAACTATTAATTTAAACAATTATATAAACACTAGGGGGCCTGTGCAGCGCAATGCGCTGCATTTATTAGGGTAAGTTACCTGGTGATCAAACTTTGCTCCATGGTAATACTTTGAAAAAATTTCACTATATTGAAAATCAGATAGTATAGTATTGGTACATTATTGGTGTTTCATTGATCCATTTTCATTACCAATTCTCCAACTTCCCAATGTGATAGTGTTGAGATGTGGTGCTCGTTCTTTTAGGTTTAAATTAGCTAAGATTACGTAGTTGTTCTTTTGCCGATACGTCTTAGGGAATTCTTTTAAACCCTCCTATAAAATTTAGAATAAATTCACAGATGTTGGATCCACATAGTTTATCAAACACAAAACGTAAATGAAAACAGAATTAAAATCAAAATTTCATTACTCCCCAGTCCTGTATGAGTTATGCAGCACTCACTGCGGCTGATTTTCTAGTACTACTGTATGAGGTAGTCAATGACATGGTGAATGAGTCCACATTACTGTTTATGCCTAAATCCTCTTTAACTTAACAATCCATGACATTACAAAATTTAAATAAAGGAATCACAAAAAATTAAGAGAATCTATATCTCTGTTTCTGTGGTCCATTTTGTTTTTAGTGGCATTTTTATTTTAGTTAAAATTTCTCTTAAAACCTTTTTTTAATAAGCTTGTTTTCTGTACTGGAGGTAAACAACTTTTAAATGTTGTCTTTTACACAGGATTTTTAAATATGTGTAGAGTTCTGCATAAAATATGTTTATGCTATAATAGTAAATTAAAACGTTTTTAGGCCTACACTTACAACCAACTATCCCTTTTCCTTATAGTTGACAGCAGTTTGAAAACCCATGCACACAAATTTAGTGTTCTATTTTAATATTTGTTACCTTTCATTATTGTTCCAATACCAGTCAGACAACCAATAAGACCCATGTCAAAAATTTCAATTTCCAAAATTGTTTTCGTAAACAAAAATCTATTTTTCCAGGGTTAAGTTACAAAACTTATTTTTGTGCCCAAATACGCGTAAATTAAACTTTCAAGCAAAATCTACCTGCTACATTATGAGAAAAGGTGAAAACCTCAGATTAGACACTCCTGGTATTAAAGTATGAAATTGTGTTGATATTTCAGTACCAGTTCAATTTGCTTCTATTCAGCTTTTAACATGTGTGTTTGTTTGTCTATCAACAGCTGTTTTATTTAGCAATTCAATATAAATTGTTCCCCATGTTAATCTTATGGAAAAAATTAACTTTGAGGGCTTCCCGTGAGCTTCAGAATTAAAATATCAAAAATCTAAAACCTTATTGCAAAACTACGAACTGAGACCATTCTTTTGACACCTGTAAACTTTAAAATTGGTCCATAAATAAGGGAGGAGTAGTGTTCACAAAAAAGGGCATCACATATTTTATATATATATAGATTTTAACAAAACAAAACAGTGGAAAGAGAACAAAATTCAGCAGCAATGACTATAATAATATTTTAAAAATCGATGAAAATATATGTTTCAAGTTCTAAGTTATTGAGTTTTTTTAGAATTTTTTGAAGGCTCTCTTTCCAAAATGAAACCTAAAAGTTTTTTTTAAAATATATTGTTGAACTTTATTTTGAATATAAATATAGTTCCTAAAAAAATATATTAAATCATTTCATAGACTTTGTTTTCATTTAATTCAGAATATTTTTCATGATTTTTATGTCATTCATTAGGACCTCATTTTACCGTCTTAACATCCCGAAATAATAAAAAATTTTACATTTGTACAATTATACATTTTTTATTCAAATTTTTAACGGTTGAGTATTTCACATTACAAATACAGATTAATAGAAATCTATCAAAAGGAAAATATAGTTCATTAAGGTCTTAAACCTCCGTTCTCTCCCTGAAGAGCAACAAGGCTCCTGGCCCGGATGGGATTCCCAGTGAGGCTTTAAAGAAAGTATTTTCAATCAACGCTGACCTGTTGTTGAGAATGTACAATGCCTGTTTGGTAGAAGGGATGTTTCCGGCTCCCTGGAAAACAGCCAGGCTTGTACTGATCAGCAAGGGCAAAGGTGATCCCGAGCTGCCGTCGTCCCACAGGCCTCTCTGCATGTTGGACACGGCTGGAAAGCTGTTCGAGAAGCTGATCCGTTCCCGCCTGACTTCTGCCGTGGAAGCTGCCGGGGACTTATGTCCCCGTCAGTACGGCTTCAGAAAGGGACGGTCAACAATCGACGCTGTCACCGAAGTTCAGAGAGCTGTGGAGAGAGCCGAGAGCCACAACCGTTTCTCCCGCCGAGTAGTGCTTCTTGTTACGCTTGATGTCAAGAATGCCTTCAACTCGGTGAGGTGGGTCGATATGCTGGATGCGCTTCGCAACACCTTTCGTATTCCTGCATATCTGTTGCGGCTCATCGAGGATTATCTACGCTCTCGAAGCCTGATTTATGACACGAGGGACGGAACGCGGACGACGGAAGTCACTTCTGGTGCCGCACAAGGTTCATTACTCGGCCCGGATCTCTGGAACGTTGCCTATGACAGCCTCCTGAGGTCCGAGATGCCTGAGGAAACCACTTTGGTTGGGTACGCCGATGACGTCGCAGCTCTCATTGCTGAGCTGGCCCTACTAAAGTTGAACCGAGTTATGCGGGTGGTCAACAACTGGATGTCCGATCACGGTCTCTCACTTGCTCTCAGTAAGACGGAGATCGTGATTCTCACGAAGAAGAGGATCGACACCGTCGTCCCACTCCGAGTGGGAAGGGAGGTGGTCACATCAACTCGTGCCGCCAAATACCTCGGGGTTATGGTGGACACCAAGTTAAGCTGGAGGGATCAGATCTTCCGTACGGCGGACAAGGCAGCTAAGGTAGTGACTTACCTTAGTAGGCTTAGGCTGAAGAGGGCACCGCCCTAAAACAGCCGCAGTGGGCTCTTCCAGCCCACTGGAACCTCACGACAACTGCAACTTAGTAGGCTGATGGCCAATGTCGGGGGTCCCCGATCCAGCAGAAGACGTCTGTTGACGTCCGCGGTCCAGTCCGTGCTTCTTTACGGAACAGAGGTGTGGGCAGGCGCTCTAGATAAGGAGTGCTACAGACTGCGACTCGCCCGGGTTCAGCGTCAAGCTGCGCTCCGGGTGTGTTCCGCCTACCGGACAGTGTCCGAGCCTGCCGTCCTGGTGGTCGCCGGAGTCATCCCTGTCAAGCTCTTGGCAGGGGAGAGGAAAGCGATTTATCAGAGACAAGGCGAGATCGGCAAGGACACGGCAAGAACAGAAGAGTGCTCCCGAACCTTCCAGCAGTGGCAAACACAGCTGGGAGCACGACACCCGAGGACGATGGACTGCGCGACTTATCAAGCAGGTCCAACCATGGGTGGAACGGCGGCATGGGGAGGTGGACTACTACCTGACCCAATTTTTGACAGGTCACGGCTATTTTCGGTCGTACCTGAACCGGATGGGAAAGACCGGTTCACCGGACTGCATTTATTGCCCGGGTGTTCCCGACGATGCGGAACACACATTCTTCCGCTGTCCCCGTTGGGAAGGGCCCCGCCTGGAGGCCACACAAATCTTTGGTGCATTTTTGGTGGACTCGGTCTGCCAAAAGATTTTGGAGGATGAGGGCAACTGGGATTGTTTGTCACAGTTCGTCCGGGGCATCCTCCTGGAAAAGAAAACCGATCTGGACCGCGAAGTGGCCCAGACCCCTTGATCGAGCGGCTGGATAAGGAGCGAGCCCCACGGGCGTAAGCAAAACTTAGGCCTAGCCTGACGTAATGTGATAAACAATTCCAGGTTAGTTCCTAAAGAGTAGAGGAGGTTTTTTAGTGGGTAACCCGTTTTTTAGGGGAGCCTCACACTACAGGCTGGCCACCTGTGTGCGTAATGCATTTTTCCGCCTCTCCCTCAAAAAAAAAAAAAAAAAAAATTATTATTATTATAACTATTCTAATTATATGTAAATATAAAACTTTGATTATAACTAAGATTTTACTGTGACCAATAATGGGACGAGAGCCATCGAAGTTAAAAGAAAATCATAGACTAATATCCAAAACATAAGTAAAAATTACCCAATATTTATGTTTACAGTTGCAGACCAAACTAAAATACTGAAGTGTAGAATGAATTGGGATAGTTTAAAACACACCCTGTAAAATGTAAGGTAGGTTCTTAAATTAGTTGTAATGTTTTAATTTTGGGACTACTAAACAAATAATCTCGTTTGCTTCAGTAAAATATCATTGTCCACGGCGACAAACAAATAAGTCGTCCTGATGTTTTTTTTTTTTTTTTTTTTTTTTTTTTTTTTTTTTTTTTAAGTTGATGTAGATTTTTTATTCATTGTCAAATTAATTCTCATAATTTAAGTCAACTAGGAAGATTACAATAATATCATTATTTCGTGATGTTTTCAATGAGTGTTTCGTTGTTAAGGAAACCAATCTTAAAACGAGAACAATTTGTTATGGCAGAGGCATATGAAAACTTGTTGATAAGTTCCAAGGCAATATATTATACGATTTCAAGGGAGCAGATTATTGACAGCTCATGAAAAGTTTTCAAACTTCTGTCAGTTGGTGATTTTGGGTTAGTTGATACTTGGGGAGGTTGGAAAAGTTGCGCCCCGAAAGAGGATAGGGTTCCATTGTTTCTGTACAAGTTAAATCACTTATTTTTTAAATCTTTATTTATAACTGCTAAACAATATTCTGTTTATTTATGAAGTTACAGCAGACATTTTTCATCACTGATTTATATCAAATGAAATGCGAAGTAACGGGATTTAATATATAAACAACGCCTTAAGTGGAAGAAATTAATTAACTTTAACCAATACAATTAGAAATAAATATCTCTAGAAATAACACACGAATTTTACGAGGATCTTCTGTAAAAATCAGATATTTAAAAGCAAAAGAATAAATTAATTATAAAAAAATTAATTACCTTAAGCTATAATAGCGTTTTGTGAAACACACGGAAGTGAGAATTAGCACTGATCAGTTCAGGCATTTGTGGAAGGCGGAAGGCCCTACTTGTCAGAAGGAGAAAAGTCAACTTAAAAGACTTAATAGTAATTAGATTTAATTATTCTAATTAAAGTTCGATGGAACTGTTAAACTGTATATTCATACTAAATGTTTCAAATTGAACTTGTAATAAAATTGAAAATAAGACGGAGAAAATTTTTTTTGTTAGTTTGATTAAGTAGTTATTTGGATTTTTAATAAAACGGTTAAAACTTTATGAGAAGGAAATAGTGGTCGACATAATGGTTTTATAAAATGGCTGTGAAACAATCGAATATCTGGACTTTATTTACATACTATTTCAATATTACCACTATTGCTAATGTACTTTTGGCTTTCAAAAGATAAAATGAATATGTACTGGCAAAAAATAACAAAATATTGAGCAAACATTTTTTTTTTACATTCATGGTTTTTATGCAATAAATAGTTAAATAATTCGTTTTTATTCATATTTACAACTATAACTCTTACAACGTCCTTGTTAAAAGAAAAGACTATCCAAGAGCATTAATTTCTTAATTTATCAATTAATTCTAAGGACTAGAAAATTAAGAGAAGCTGATAAGGATAACATACTAAAAGTGACGACCACTTTGAGGGAAAACAAGATGATTTGCACGAATATTAACCTGTGCCGATAAAATAAATTGAGAGAGCCCAACCACAGCGGTGCAAAACATTCCAACCTAACCACATATCGTTCAACAGTTGTGTCAGTCACTGGAATTAGTACCCTCCTATTCTTTTTATTCATTACATTTTTTATATAATACATAAAAGCTACACTATTTTATACTAATAAAAATGTTTACTTATTTATTTGGGCAACCTATTGTAGGCCTACCAGGCATAAGAAATTTTTAACAGATTATAACGAAGTAATTTTTAAGAAATGTTACAATCACCCAATAAGCCCAATTGAAATTTAAAACAATACTTACGGAATTTATAGTTAATAGCCTACTATTTTATTCCAGACAATGAAATATGGTATTAATAATAACTTATAGATAATATTATTCATATTCTATTGACTAAAGTTTATGCATTGAATAAAAGTAATTATTATTGATAAGTCAAGGTATTTTCTCTCATTTTCTTTCTTATTACACAATTATCTAAATATGTGAAAAGGAATCATCAATTGTTTGGGTAAAAACTCAGTTTACTTCAACAACAAAGAAGACCAAAATAAAATTATCAATTATATCTCATATTTTATAAAATGTAAAACATATTGAAAAATAGTTTTGTAGCTGTATAAAACTTTTACAATAATCTATAAGTTATTGTTGCTTACAGTAAAAGAAAAAGCTTCTTAAGCCACAATCAAGTATTTAAATATGTCAAAAAGTTAAAAATAAATCAAATAAAAAACTCATAACTTTTAAGATTTGTACCTAACGGATTTTTTTTTTTTAAATAAACAAAACTATTACTGAAATAATTAAAAATCAATACAATGAGATAAAAATATAAAATATATGCTCTTACTGAAAACTATTTGAAATCTTTTGAAGTTTTTAGATTTTATTTATCACACTCTCCTTTAAACAGTAGTGTGCTAAAATAATATAGTTAGGCCTATTGTAGGTGTGAAATCTCAGGTTTTACTTGTTCTCATTATAATCACGATAACTGAAAAGTTAATCAATATGGCATTTAAAATTGAAAAAGTAAAAACTAAGTTGATAAAAAAACGCGTCAAGCATTATTTAGAAAATATTATGTTATGACAAAGAACTTGTTGACAGAATTTAACTTGTTATTCGGAAATATTTAAAAAAAAAAATTAATAAAAAAAATTTAATAAAATTAGAGCAGTTGTTTCAATTGTTTGATGTTTTATCACGCTTCTTTTTAGTTTCTTTCTTAAGAATGTTAGGTTCTTTAAAGTCTTGTTGACAAAATTTAACTAATTACTCGGAAATATAAAAAAGAATCATAAGATATATTTATATTTATCAAGGTTCTTTTTATTTATTTCTTTAAACAATAGAAAATTCTTTTTATAATGCAATTGTCTTTTAGACGCTTGCGGAAGAAAAAGCGACGTTCCATTATACACGTTGTCTTTATTTTTTTAAATTCTACAATAAACAAAAAAGTTGGCAAATGTAACTATTTCTCCAATGATAAGAAGTTTGTAAGGATCTGACCACAAATAACGGAGTTATATGATTTTTTAGCAAAGAAACGTTGATTTTTCAATCCAAATTAAGCTTATTTCAATAGAAAAATCACAACAACTTGTTATAATAACAATTATTTGATGTAACGTCATTACAAACTTACTAGCATTGATTTATTAAATGTATGAACTTTTTTATAAAATGTCTTGTAATTGGCCGGTTTAAGGATATTTGAGTTTATAAATTTAAAATGGCTGCCATTTTGAAAATGTGCATCGGAATTATTTTGAAAATGGATTTTAGTATTACAAAAGTCCATATCCATCCATAAAAATCCAAAGTTTTTATCCATAAAAACTCAATATTTTAAATTTATTTAAATAAATTGTTAGTTCATCCAAAATAATTTTGGTTTCATATCATCGTAAAAATCTTAGCATTACGCTGAAGTATAACATAGTAAAATTTTAATCAGTATATTTTGCATCAGCATTGCCAAAATTTAATTTAATTTATCACATGGAAACATAAAATACTATACGATCCTAATATTAAGTTTTTACTTGATTGAGATACTATTTTGGTAAAGATAACATATTTTATAAGTTGGTATCATTAAACAAAGTCAACGTGTATATATGCTTTAGGCAAACTTGCGTACTTTTTATCAGTAAATGACAGAGCAATGAACATCAAACATAAAAGTATCTTAAAATTTTCAACAAATATTTTAATAAATCCTGTGAAACGATATTGGAAGGTTTGATGAAACATAAGTGCTGACCGAAACTGTTCCTTCTTCGCTTTATTGTCTGGGTCCAACACTTCTGAGCGCACGGGACACCTGCATTTATCACAGCCTTCTTACAAACTTGTCATATTTTCTTTATTATTTATTATACCAATAAAATTTATAATTGTACAGTTGCCTAATGGATTGTCTCTTGCCTAATAAATTGATATTTTGTGACATCATTAACAAGTAATCTATGGTTTCACGAAGAAGACTTTATGTATAAAACAGAATGCGTCAGATATATGCGTAATATAAGATATTGTTCAATTTCAATATCTTAACAGAAGGGCAGGAAATCAATAGTAAGAAATAACTCATTACTCATCCGAATAAAAAAAAATCCCATTTGTTAATTAATCTTGTGTCATTAATTTTAATATTATAGGTGAATTATATTAACGTACACTAATTTTTTTAATGCTTTTTAGAAACCAGAATCTAGTTATAGTTATTTACTTGTAAAGGTTTATATTTTAAGTTGTAAAATATCAGTTTTTCAAAATAATTATAATTCATTGAATGTAAGACTAAACTTTACAAATGTTATCAATCACTATCGAAAATTCTGAACTGACTTGAGGGCGTTGGAGTGCCGCCATGTTTAGTTTATTTAGCATAAAAGCAATGTTAAATTTGTCCCCTCCATTTGTCATATGATTTTTAAATAAAAAATATTTGTTTGAATCTCGATTAAATTTACCATTCCTTTTGCATGATTCTTTGTAAATATTTAATTAAATTCTGTAAAAAATGTTTTTTTTTAAATTGTCAAATTGTTATCCTTTGCAATGTTAAACCTGAAATTGTTATCAAAAATTTTTCTCCTTAAACCAAATTCGTCTTGATGAACCTTTTATTTAGACAAAGAATAATTTTCTAATTACAAAGAAAGTAGGTACAGTTGTCTGTATTTTTGACACTGTCCCCAAAGTAATAAAACAATTAAGTGGGTTTATAATTATTTATAGTTGACTAACTTTCCTTATTACGTTCCTGCTTGTTAAAAAAAAAACAGTTAATTAAGATAGATAGGACAGAATACAACAGGGTAGAAAAAGAGGAGATATGCTTTTGCGCTCTTTTTCAAACATGTAAAAGCAAATTTCAATCGAATGGGTACAGGCAAATGAGGCGTGTCCATTACCACATTATATTATATGTTTGTCGATCAAACCACGCGTCTCTCCACAGTTACAGGTGTAACTAGCACAAGAGTTCGCCAGCAGTTTCCAGTAGCCGGGAACATCACCCACATAACCGTAAACCTTTGAAGACCGCTGCTAGAGACGAAAATAAAACTTGAATTGCGCAGAGGGTTTTCTTTGAAGACATGCTCTTTAAAATTGTAACAGTATATAATATTAACAAACTTATTCCTGAGATACTGAGAGATGAAGCATTTTCGCCGGTTTTTTCAGTAATATTATAGTTAAAGTTTGTTAATAATTAAAATGACGCAATGATTAAGCTAAGCAGCATCTTGTTTATTGCAGTAGTTTTTGTTGTGCTATCATGGAAAGTCAAAAGACAAATCTTAAGCTATAGGTATTTGAAGACAAGGTTTACGTCAAACCGGATTGTCCTAAACATGAAATGTGTTAAAACTTTTTACCTAAAACATTTATTACAAATATTATTTGAGAACAATTTAAGTAGTTTACTTGGTTTAAAAATATTCAAAAATACAAAATTCTTTTGTTCCTGTAAATTTTTTGCTGCGCTTACAAATGTCACCTCTCAGACTCATTCCTTGCCAACCATATGTCGTTAACACTTAAAAAAAAACACACAAATTCAACGTTAGTTTAGTACATTGACTTTACCATAAATTACTCGTGTTTATGTAATTATGATAAATCCAAGATAAACCAGAATTTATAATTTGGTTTAAACTTTATACCCGTCTGTGATGGCATCAGTTTAATAATACCGGGTTGACCGAGCCTTGCTCGTTGGTTTTAATTCATTTTTTCTTATTAAGTTAAACACCCATAACCAAAAATAGTTTTTTTATAGCTACCACCTGTTTCAAACCAATGCGTAAAAGCAGTGTTCTTTTATTTATTTAATTTCCGTGGTTATTTAGTTATCAAAATAGCAGCCCATAAGACCAATGTTAAAAATTTTTATCTTCAAACTCTTTTTGTATTTAATAAGAGTGATTTTTCCTATGGTTAAGGCTGTTTATGATACACTATACTAGTGTTTATAATACACACTATATGTGTATATGTGTTTATGTGTTTATGTGTGTGTGTGTAGTGTTTATGATACTATGGTTATGAGGCTGTACTCTTCAAAGTCAAAAATAGGCTTAACATCTTTTCGTTAGATTTTTTAATTAAATGTAAATACCTAGCTAAAGACACTCCCTATATGTACAGGAATAAAATATATGTATAGGGTTTAAAACTAAAACAATTTAGAATTCTTTATATTTTAAACATTATTTCCATCTCAGTAATGTATTTTCGAGCATTTTCAGTATAAAGAGTGAAATAAATCAAAAATATTTTAACTTCACTTTTTATTTATTATATTGCAGTCTAGTTTAGTGTGTGTTCTGCAACATTGAAAATTATTTTAACCAATGTCATCAATAGAGACACACAGATACTAAATATAATACACATTAAATAAATGGATATTTCAAATAGGACTAAAACGATTTGTGTGAGCCAAATAGCGATAAGGGTGGAGGACATGAGGGTGAAAACAAGTTGATTTAAACAAATCAGAACCTGGGCGATAACATAAACTGGGGAGAGACACGACCTCCCTGCGGGAAAAACAAACTCGTCGAATCGTTTTAGCCGTTATCAACTCTAAAAATACCCCGCTTAGTTTGCAGATAGGACACGAAAATATGACAAAACCGCTCGATATTTTGTAATTACAGTTTGGTAACAGCTTTTGAAGTGGTTTCACAATAAACCTCTGATTCGTTTTGTTCAATTACCCAAAAAAGACTAGTTGAAGTATGAAATAAAATGTGTTACATTTCTTTAAAACGAAACATGATTTTGAAGCACGTTTATTATTAATAATGCACGATTTAATAATGTGGTAGTTATATATTTTTTTTTATTACGTCCCATAAACAACTGTATATCACACAAATAAAATATCGTTATGTCCTGATTAAGTTAAGAATTAATTTGTATTTCTCATTAGGAATATATATATATATGTTTTAAGTTTGCAATTTGCGTTACTGGGTGTAATTAATTAATTAACTAATTAATTTATTAATTTAGTTTAGTTATATTTTTACTTTGACATACACCGATACTTTAATTTATAAATTTACTACTAAAATAAGTAGCAATCCTACATGTCTTAACAATAGTTTAGTCGAGATAGTTTCTTGTGTGTGAAGGTATTTAATTTTTCTTCAAAGTGTGTTCCAAGAACAAATATTGTTTTCGCTCTTTGCTCGTATGTCATTGTCAGTGTTGGCCAGTTTTCTTTAGGCACGAACGCACTTCTTGTACAAAACTTTATTTAGCTTACGATTTATTTCAGATTTGATGTATTGGTATAAACATAGGAAGCTACTTTTTCACATATCGTTAACCTATGTTTTTTATCATATATTTTAAAACATTTTCTTAAAATTTTTTGTCTTAACCTAAAGCTAACTAATGATCAATACTAGTTCACAGCCAGCTATCAGATGTCTAAAAACAAAATTTCTTCGACGATTATAACGTTTCCCATGTGTTTTTGTAATTCTAGAAATAAGTTAAATACCTTTTAATTCCGTTACTATTCCACTTCTGCCTCCAGTGTAGAGTTCATGTGGATCGTTTTCCTAGCACACAATTTATTGAAGCAAACATCGAAATAACTATTTCGAGTATATATTTAAAGACACCTGTAATAAAATTAAATATAAAAAAAATATGCTTCCAGGTATATACATTTTTAAAAAATTGCTTGGCCACTTTTGTGAAACACCTTCACTTTACAAATGTCTAAAACGCCTTTTAGAAATATTTTTTGCCTAATAAATACAAAATCCATAAAGTTTTATATATTACATATAACATATTTGAATTTTATAGCCCCCTATATATTAAGTGTCTATATTATTTTATTTCTAATTAATTGAAAAAAAACTCAGTCGTCAAGCGTCAAAGATCAAAACCAATAAGAGGCGGTCGGGGTTCACTGACATTAACGGAAATATTCCGGGGTTGTTGACAAATGAGAAAAATTGTATTGAGATCGGAGACATTACAATAAAACCAATAATTCCGACGGTACAGTGTCTACCTCAATCACCTTCACGTTATTGAATATGAAAGAGCTTTTATTTTATCGGGATTTTATTTAATAATAAAGACAATTCTACTCAATCTTCAGAGTTTTTTTTACAATTGTTTATAAATTACATTTTATTAAAAATATTAACATTTGATAATGGAGTCAACCGTGTAGGCCATATCTGCGACAAAACTATCTCTTAATTTAAGATATTCCATCATTTTTATTTTAGAATAGAGTTTTCATATAAAATGGTTGTTCAAGCAGACAGAAACACATAAGTCGTATTTTATTTAAGTTATTAATCGTGAAAATAAAACTTAAAATTTGAACTTAACATTTTTACGACAATGCTTGAAGTACTAGCTCACAGCTACTGTAACCCCTTATGAATTGTAACAGTCATGACAGTAGTTTTAAGATGGAACTGGTTGATGAAAGAACTATTTTAACTATTGTAAGTAGGATGAGTAATTCTAGAGCAGAAGATTTTTACGGTATGTCAAATTATTTATTTAAGACTATTGTGGATGTGATATTGTATCCTCTTACATATTTGATAAACCTAATGCTGAGTACAGGATGTGTTCCAGACAGTCTGAAGGTCACCAAGGTCATACCAATTTTTAAAAAGGGTGACTCTGAAAATCCTGAGAATTATAGGCCAGTGGCAATCATCCCTATTGTAAGTAAGATCTTTAAAACATGAGTTGTGTACCAACTTAATGATTATTTTGTTAGAAATAGTTTGTTATATCCTTTTCAATTCGGCTTTCGGGCTAAACATTCCACAATTGATGCAGTAGAACAGATTGTAGATTATATTCTAAATGGTTTTGAACAAAAACACACTATAGGTTCCACACTGATAGACTTAAGTAAAGCTTTTGATTCAGTTTCTCACAGCATTTTATAGTAAGTTAAGAAGATATGGAATTGTTGGTAGGGAATTAAGTTTAATACAAAGTTATCTCAGAAACAGAAAACAAATGGTCAGTGTTGACAACTTGAACTCCAAATACCTGGAGGTCAAAGTAGGGGTACCACAAGGCTCGGTCCTTGGTCCCTTTCTATTCTCAGTTATTATTAACGATTTTAGCTACAATGTTTCTGTGTTTTCTGTATTATACGCAGATGACACCACTCTGGTGCATTCTGATGCTGACTTGAAAAGTGTCCAAACCCAACTTAACAGGGCTTTGGATGAATCTAAATCATGGTTTGCAGATAACAGGTTGGTTATCAATGAAAATAAAACTGAACATATTATATTCTCACTCAATAGCCATTATGACTTAGAATTAGAGGATGATTTGTTTAAACCTGTGAAACTCCTTGGAATTCATTTAGACAGTAAACTTTGCTGGGATGAACATGTAGATAACCTTTGCAAAAAACTTACTAGGGTTACCTTTTTACTAAGAAAATTAACAAATTGTGTTAGCTTAGACGTAGTCATTATGATTTATTATGGCCTCTTTCATAGTCATCTTGTGTATGGTATAAAACTATGGGGTAGTTCACCTTCAGCAAAAAAAGCTTTTATCTGGCAAAAAAAAAAGCTCTAAGGGTAATGCTTGGTATGGCCTATAACGAATCCTGTAGAAATGCTTTTTGTGAACTAAATATTATGACTCTGCCATGTTTGTATATATACTATAATCTAGCCTTTGTAAGAAACAATATTCATGTATTTCACAAGAGCTCCTCCATCCACTGTCATAACACTAGACAAAAAGATAATATAATTAGGCCTAGCATTAGATTACATAAGTACTATAAGAGTCATAGGTATCATCAAATCTTGCTGTACAATAAATTGCCAAATGATGTAAAATCGTTACCACCAAAGAAATTTTGTTTAGTTTTAAGTAAATGGCTTAAAGAGAAAGGGTTGTATTTAACCGAAGAATTTTTGAATTGTAATATTGACATAATTGTATAATTGACCTGATTGTAAAACTTGACGATGCCCATTGTATCCTGTATATTTAACGGCTAATAAATTCTTGATTCTTAGGAAAATGCATTATTTAATTTACATTAGGCCTACGCCTGAACATTCAAAATTGTTCAAATATCTTACGGTTTAACAATCCACACTATAGGACGTCAAATTTAAATAAACATACTGTAAAATAAAAATATTAAATGTCTTTGGAGTAATTTAGTAAAACAATAACATTTTACTAGATATTTTACTCTAATATAACAATAAGTTTCATTGTGGCGTTTTATTTTATTATCTTCGCGTTCATGATTACCTCTTACTACAAAACTACTTTTAGAGCACATTATAAGGGATTTAAAAGCATTTAAATACTGTTTTGCCAATGATGTTTTGTAGCCACACAATAATACCTTTGCGACAAAACCGTATTCAAATGCCATGATCAGTGATGCCAGTACGCCGCCTCAGTAAATCCGAAGCAGATTGAAACGTCTTGGGAATTTACTGCCTTCACTTAATCCAATCACTTCAGTTTAGATGTTTAAGTGAAGATATCTCCTACAGATAGTTCAATGAACAAAACCATCTAGAATACTCGAACAGAAAACAATCGATTTATTGCTTTCTCCTAATTTGTTTAAATACTAATTGAAATATGCATTTAATATGTTATATCAAAATATATAACTAATGTGCAACTGTAAATATCTAACTGTAAAATGGTAATAATTAATACTATTTTACGAATTTTGTAAATTTATTCATAAATTTATTCGTTAAATTATAAAACGTTAGTTATCCATGCTCATTCGCTTTGGATCAAAGGCAAAACTTCAAATAGTTAAAAACTACCAAAAAAATTTCAACCTCACTTAATATTATATTTAATATCGTCTGTTACATTACTTTATAAGAACTCTGTTATTAAAAACTTAATAAATGGCGAAAGCAGTAATAATATCAGTAGTTATGACAAAAAAGTGATTTTTTAGTTGATACGTTTAATTAATTGCAATTATTAGATTATTGTAGGCCTAAATTACAGATATAAATAATATATCATAATCATCATATCATACCAAGCATCATAAGATATTTTTTATATATCATTCTGCAAAATAGCGCACATGAAATTGTATTCTTCTTCAAAAGAAGATTGATGGGTTACTGCATTGCTCTCCGGTGTTATTATGATCTTTACATTTATTTTCCTTGAACTAAATTTGTTTAGCAAACTCCGCAATAATAATCATATTGCGTACTATATTTATATTTGTTGTTAATCAGTTTTCCCAATGAACTACAAATGAATTAAACACTATGACTCAAAATGTATTAAACTTTGCTCGATAGCAGATAATGCCATTTATTTGAAATTCTCTTTAATGTCTGAATTATGTTTAAAAAAATTTTCTATAACTAATTTAACATAAAAAAATAGTAAGTATGACACAATACCATATTTTAAATAATTATTTAAAAAAACACCTGTGTGGAATTATTTTTTAGCATAAGAATGCTGTAAATTTAAACATTAGTTTTTAAATTTGGACTATGTATGTTAAACTACATCCATTATTCAAGCTAACTTTTCCTCCCTCAGCAGAATACTCAAAGCTCATGCCAGGAAATGGTACAGACTTTGACATATGACCAAGGTTTTGCGCACAACTCAAATGTTTTTCTTAAGAATAAATACGGGTGCATGTTTTTTTTTTTTTATAAAACCTATATATAGAATACATTAGGACATTGAAATACAGTAAATTGTTCAAACTATTCTATGCTTCGTGAAAATGTACAGTTATACGTATACATTAAAATTAATTTAATTTACCTAGTGGTTCATGTGTTAAAGGTTGACTTTACTAATTTTGATACATTGGCTTACGAAAATCTATCTCTATAGGTTATTATTATTATTTTTCTTTAGAAAACAGTATAGTCATTACTGTTTTATAAAACTAAGGTAGATAATTTAAAACTTTTTTAATCATTGGTGTACCATGTCTATATTATCGAAAATAATATTTTATAAAGGTAGCAGTAAACAATTGTCTCCTTACAAATGTTTAAGTGATTTTTTGGATAGTGGCGTTAAATATGTTTTTATTGTTTCTAACAAAGATATTCTGAAAAAAAACTTTAATATTTAAGTTCTTTGTTAACATTTTCGGGATTTCTTTAAATACAATACAGACATATGAATTAGCTAAAACAATTTATTTACCGTTAGTATCAGTAGTGTAATATGTGATATCATAATATTACCTAACCAGATAAGATAATTAATAACGAATAAATCTCTTGAATAAGAAATTTTGTTACGGAAAATGGATCAACAAATCCAAAGTTGTTCTTGGATTAAGCACAAAATTGTTGATAATATAATATTGCAATGTCCTCTAGGTTGAATGTTACAAAAACTAAATAACTAACCCTTATCTTTATTCTAATTTAGTTTTCTCATAATACTGTGTAAAGTAATGAATATTTTAAAGCAAACATAGGCATTACTTTAACTTCGTTATATTTTGAAGCAGTTGATTTTTTAACTTAATAATAGGAAAATATAACCACTAAATTGTAAACGTCTCAAAATAATATAACGCATGGTGTCACTCTCTCCGTTCCCTCAATCATTTATCTACTAGATTAAAACTTTTTCCGTGAGGTTGCCGTAACTCTTCTCCTTGACGACTTGTTACCGGTCTGACAAAAATGTCTGTTTGTTTTCTATGGCATTGTCATTTATGTCGTGACATTTTAAAAATCTTACCACTATTATTTATTTCCTCTTCAAATATTGGAGGTTAAAACTTTGTAGTTTTTATCAAATTCTTTCTAACAATATACTTTGCATGATGATGAGGTACTGATGTTTTGGCACATTAAAAATCACTTACAACAGTTAATTATTATGAGTATGATGACTTAATAATACGTCAAAATAAAATAAGTTACATTCAACAAGGAGGCTTACAGCGATCATTCAGTGCTTCCGTATAAGATTAAATCCAGGAAATCTTGGTTTTTGTCAACATAATTCTTCTTAAAATCATGCATTAGCTTTGTTTATTACATTACCCTAAATAAACTACACATTATACTTAAAGTTTCAACGATAATTATTTCATCCCCCAGCCCTATAATTGTATAATATTTGTATCATAAACAACGGTTTTGTGGTCTCAACGAACTGTCAAAACCATATAGTGCGTTTCGGTTTTCTTGCTTGCCTACAAAATTTAAGTTTTAATAAAGAAAATTAGCCTTGTGTTGTTAAACACAACAAACAAGAAAGAAACAGATTTCTTAAATACTATTTTTCCAGTGAATTTTACCACTTTTAATATAAATCCAATACTATTTTAAAATATTTAAGTTAGAAATAGCAATAGATTTCACCATTGAGGTATCGTAGGGTCACATCTAAGTTTGTATAAAAATATTTCCCTTGACTAAAAACAGGCAAGCCCAATGATATGATTTTTTTTTTTTTTTTTTTTTTTTGCTGGTGCAGTTTGAAATAAGAATAGCTCATGATTATTCATGATTATTCTATGTTATCTATGTTATCTATTCATAGATAACATGATTATTCAACAAATCTATGTTATCTACTTCCTTACCTCTCTAGCTCAATAGATAATCACTTTATCCAACTTTTGTTGCATCGAAAAGAGCCATTTTAGGAGGAGTGAGACGAAAAACACATTGCTCAATCCCCTTTACATAAGTCATGGCCGAGCCAAATTTCAATTTTGTAGCTTTAAATTTTTACTTTTTTATAGCCCGTGTAAAGTTTCACAGATAAATCTATAGAAGCAGAAAAAAAATCGGTATAAAAAATTACAGGTGGTGAATTAGGTTAGCATTGCAACGGACCAAATAAAAAAATCATAAATGAAAAACGGAGAAACAGTCGAAGTTCACTGACATTTACGGAAATGAATCGCAGTTTGTTGACAGACGTGAAGAACTGTATTGAGTTTGAAGACGTTACAATAGAACCAATAATGCCGAACGGACCTGTTTTTCTCCGAACCCATTTTGCAATATTAAACGTTAAAGAAAACCTAAACCCTTTACGTTTTTCTCAAGCTATAGGCTGTTGATTAGGTTAAAGTCTCATGTAGGATTATTTTATATTTTTAGAAAAATTAATTTAATTATATTTTTTTCGATAAATTTTTACTTTATCCTTTTTAAGCAAGCCATAAAAACAAAGTACATATTTAATTAATATAAAAATGTTTTTTGGCAATATTACTTTAAATTTATAAATTTTATTTACTCATATTTACCACTTATTGAAAATCGAGTCCATGAAAATCTTGAAATATCCATAAAACATAATTCTGTCAGCTAACCAGATGGAGTTTTTATTATTTTTAGATTTAACATAAAACTAATTTTTTTCTTCTAATATTAAATAGAAATTAAGGTATATACGATTAAACATCACTAGGTTACAAATGTAGCCTACAGAAACTCTTGATTTGGTAATAATTAATATTATTGTAAGATTATATTTTCTTTCCACAAAAGCGTGTAACTGTTTCTAATTATTTATATTAATTAATGAAAGTTTTTTGAATAGTCAATTATTTCAAAAATATATCTACAACATTTTGATATACAAGATCTTAGACGTTAGTGTGTAGAGAAAACGTTAGTAAATTTAAAAAAAAATTATCTGTTTGAGGGATTTTTGTCACTGTGTTATTAACAATTTTAAACAATACTTCTGACATAAAATTTTACGTAATTAACATTATCTACCAAACAATTCTATCAAAGAACATACCACTACACCTTTTCTGCAAACTAAAAAGAAATAAATATGTTCTTAGAAATAAATTTCTTGTTAACAGTAAAATAAAAGAGAATATCAATAAAAATATGCCTATTGTATTAAATGTATGTTTTCATTGGTCAAACGGATCCCAATCTTCTTGAAATTTGTTCCAATCACTTGTTAAAGTTCCCAGCCACCTTAAAAGTTTTTCTTAAAAAGTTAATGATTCCAAGAAATAAATTAATGAATCAGTAAATAAGATGTGAAATTTTGCTAATGTTAACATTATAATAACAATTAACCAATTTTCCAAAGTTTTTTTCAGGCATATTGATAAGAATCCTTATCAAATACATTATTATTTTTTATATTTTATTTAATTTTTTTTAGAGGCAGGAAAAATGCAATTACACACACAGGTGGCCAACCTGTAGTGTGGGACTCCTCTAAAAAAGTTGTTACCCAGAAAAAATCTTCATCTCTGGAATGTCGCTTATGACAGTCTCCTGAGATCCGAAATGCCAGAGGAAACCATGTTATTAGTAGGGTACGCCGATGAAGTTGCGACTCTCATCGCCGCACGCAACGTTGAGCTGGCCCAGCCGAAGTTGAAACAATGCGCGTGGTAAACGCCTGGATGTCCGATCAGGGTCTTTCGCTTGCCCTGTGCAAGACGGAGATCGCGATAGTCACAAAGAAGAAAACTGACACCGTCATCTCGCTGCGAATGGGAAGGGAAGTGGTCAAGTTAACGCGTGCCGCCAAGTACCTCGAGTCATGGTGGACAACAAGTTAAGCTGGAGGGATCAGATCTTCCGTACGGAATAGGCTGCTGGGGTGGTCTCTTATCTTAGTAAGTCAATGGCCCTTAACTATGTCAAGGGATCCTCGGTCCAGAAAAGTACAGTGCTAAAGTACTAATGTGTACAGTATTAATGTCCGCAGTACAGTGCTCCTTTATTGGGCAGAGGTGTGGGCAGATACTTTCATCAAGGAATTGTACAGATCACGACTCGCCCGAGTTCAGCGTCTTGCTGCGCTTCGGGTGTGTTCAGCCTATCGGACGGTGTCTGAACCTGCCGTGGACCTGAGGTGGTGGTCGGAGACATCCCTGTTAAGCTATTGACAGACGAAAGGAAGACGATTAATCTGAGACAAGGCGAGTTTGGCAAGGATGCTGCAAGATCTAAAGAGCGCTCCCAAACCTTCTAGCATTGTCAACACAGCTTGCAGCACGACACCCGAAGACAATGGACTGCGTAACGCATCGAGCAGGTCAAACCACATGTAGAAAGGCGGCATGGCGAGGTAGACTACTACCTCACGCTGTTGCTGACTGGTCACGGCTATTTTAAGTAGTACCTGAACCGGATTGGCAAGACCGGTTAATCGGATTGCATCTACTGCCTTGGTATTCCTGACGACGCGGAACACACCTTCTTCCTGTCCGTGTTGGGAAAGGCCCCGCCTGTTGGCCACAAGAAAACTCGGTGTATTTGCGTCGGATACGGTCTGCCAAAAGATTATGGAGGATGAGGCCAACTGGGATTGTTTATCACAGTACTTCCGGGGCATCCTCCTTGAAAAGAAAACCTACCTCGATCGCGAAGTGGCCCAGATCCCTTGACCGAGCGGCTGGATAAGGGGCGAGCCCCACATTCGTGAGTCTAATTTAGGTCTAGCCTGACGTAATGTGATAAACAGATAAACGATTCCAGGTTAGTATCCACAAAATACATTAGTATAAACAGTTTAAGTAGAAAAATTTAATGTTGTAAATGTGAAATCACAAACAAACATTGTTATCTATGAAGTCAATAAATAAAAAAATTCAAAATCGTTTTAAAGAAATCATTGATTATATTTTAAGTAAAATGTAAGCCTCATTATATATATATATATATATATATATATATATATATATATATATATATATATATATATAGGTCTGAGGTTGTGTGTGTTCTAACTAGAAGGGAAGAGCGTTGGCCGTGACGACGAGCAGTTTGAGAGCCAACAATGAACAGGTCAGCTTGACAGAGTTGTGCAGCCAGTACAACCTGCAACATGGAGAAACTCTTGAGAACTATGTATTGACAATCGACAATCTATCTCAGATTATGAAAAAAAACCTGACAAAAGAAAACGTTGTTTAACAGTTTGTGAATATCCCACAACATCCTTAGAATCTATTGAATAAATAGAAACTAATACACTTTTTGTTTTTATTATTTTCAGACGATGATGTCATCAGCACGTAATTTATGCAACCTCATCAGTGACGTCATCAGGGGCGTCATTATAGCTTACGTCATCTTGATGACGTCATGAGCTGTAACCAACAATTCGCCACTACTGTAAAGCCTAAAGCCCTACTCAAATAATTACGTTTTTATTGTTTATGTACATGAATAATGTTTTAGAACAATAATATGATATATTTTTGATAAAGGGAATATTTTTTATATTTCTTAAATTTATTTTTACGTTTTCCTCCATATTGTGTATACAATTTGGTTCGATTGCAATCAATGAGATCAATGGCAATGGGTTTAGAGAATTTCAGCAAGAATTCATTGAAGAAAATTCTCACCATGTGTTTTTTTGCAGAGCCTTCGGGATATCTTCCATCTTCTCTTTCAAATAGTAGTATCTGACTCCGAGTTTGCACACCAGGAAGTATTCTCTGAGGTCGATGTCCCTAACGTCGAAGTAGAATATCTCTTTATCGTCATCCCTCAACGAGTTCCACAGGTCCAGCACGTTGTCGCTCTTGAACGTCCACTGGCGGAATGCGAAGTAGTTGGTTTGATCTTTCAGGTTCTCAATTCTCTTGTAAATCTTTGTAAGTCTGAAACAAGTTTTTTTTTTTTTTTAATTTGAATTATTCTAGCAAACATAACAACAACTTTAACTTAAACTCTCAACAGCGAAGCTGTCATCGTCAGGGATACCACATTGACCTGAAATCTTATGTTAGTCAGTCATTGAGCTTCGCGCTATTGAAATGCCTTGTAAAAATATAAAATATTCAATATTAAATCGGTGTTTAAATTTTGAATTTAAAAGATTTATCAAGACAATATTTATGCTCATTTGTTCAAGATTATTGGTCAATTTGATACAACTTGATGCTCAATATTAGTCTTAAAGTCCACTTGATCTTTGTTTCTTCCTATTTTAAAATTGTAAATTATAATTTTTTAATAACTATAAAACCTCCATTTGTACCTTTCAAAAGTTTCATCCAATTGTTAACCAAGGTAGACAGGAGCAATAGAAAAGATAAATGATAAGTAATAAGAGATAAGTGATGAGAGATAATGACAAGAGAAGTAAAGGTAAATAATTTTAGAACTCATTTGTATTTCACAAAAACAAAATTTTATAAACAAACTCTAAAGTTATATTAAAACTCACCCAGGCTTACCCCCCGTTAGTTCTGCCAGTTTGTCGAAGCACGCCCCCGGTATCCTGTGTAGCAGATACCACATCAGCTCCATAACGTAATAGTTTTTGGTTGAAAAGTACGATGTATACCAAACGGCACGGGAGAAAGGAAAAATCTCTTTTATGGTCAGGGAAAATTCTACAGTGTTCTTCCAACAGTAGCCCGGCGTTAAGGAGGTGTAGGCAAAGTTATACACTGGAATCACGAATCTGCTTCTGTACCTGTAAACATAAGAATGTTATTTGACTATTTATTAAAAACTTATAATTGCTGTGTTAATTTACATAACATTGCAAACTTCTGAAAAGAACACAATATTTTGATTTTGAGTACATGAGTACTTTTACAGAGTCAGGGCTCACGATTTTAATTTTTACTCAATGGGTTAACACATAATATCACTCTATTGGATGCAAATGGAAATAATTTCTAGTAGATTTACAACACGTGTCATATAATCCATACTAGTGTTACATAGTAATCGTCTTTAAGGGTCGTTTGGAGAAGATTTGGTTGTAAAAAATTTGGTATAACCAAGCTGTAAAAACACTTTTCGAAGATGCACTTTATTTCGAAATTGTATACAAATAATAAGAAGTGAATGGTTAGAGTTGAAAAATATAACTATGGATGGATTAGAACTAAATGGAATCCCTACCAGATATACTACCGTACATTTTCTTTTAAATATAATTCGTTTATTGGTCTTGACACCCCTTGACAATAGCAAATTGGAGAAAACCGAGTTTTTGGAAAGAGAATCAACATTATACGGTGTGGAAGAAAGTCTGGAAACGGTAGCATACCTTAAAAGTTATTTAATTGATAAAACTAAAACTTTGCAAACCGATTTTGAATCTCAAAGTATGCTTCGATTTGAAGTTTCATATGAATAGAAAACAATGTCACAAACCTAACCACCGAGTCAAAATTGGCTGGCGATCAAATTTTGCATTAAAATCATACTGGCTTTAATAAAATTCAGAAACTCCCAATACAATCGACCCTTTGAGGTTGGCTTTAAGGCAAATACCTCGGATTGCAAAGCCCTTTAAAATTATGTAGCATTACGTAAGGCCAATGAAGTTTTTTCCCAAGACTCCCTTTCGGAGACGTTCATAACGTCAGGGTCATTTGGTTACGGGTCCATGAATGAATATGGAAAGCTAGGTGAGGGGCTCGTCTCTCGGTTTTCTCCTCGTAGTTGGGGTGATCACTGAGTGACAGAAGGGCGGGAAGTGATGACACCGCGGCTTATTGAGCTATTCGGGTAAGGACCTAAGGATAGAAGCTTCCAAAAGATTCTAGGAATGTTTTTGATAGAACTAAAATAATTAGCACCAAGATCATCCTACTGACTTCTCATCAGCGATCTTCCAGGCCACGGCGAGCATGCAGTTGACCACGTAGTCTACCGGCACGGTGTCAAGGCCGAGTTCTTCGTCGATGCGGAAGCAGTGGATGGCGCCGTGAGCCGCCCCGGTCAGCAGCCCTGTGGGACCGTACAAGTTGTCCGTCCAGCCCCGCACTGGCTCCCTGCATGTTGGGGTCACTACAAAACATAAATAAACGGCATCAGATAATTGACACACAACTTTCTCCCAGCAATGGAAAAATTTGTATGAAAAGCCATTCAACGAAGATGTCTTGATGTTGTGTAGAGGACCACCGAACGCTGCGCAGGAGTACCACGAGTTCAAAGGTAAACTGTGCAAAATACTGGAAATTTTATAAAATAATAATAAAAAAATTTTTTGCTTGCTTTAATAGTGATAATTAAAAAATTATTTAATCTGACGGGTTTTATGACGGGAATATGAATTTTCGCGGATATGCAAGTGATGTCATTTTATTCGGCTTTTCATTCCCAATAAACTACACAATTTTTTTAAGAAATGTATATTATTCATCTTTTATGGGTTTTTAGGGAGTGAACTACCGTCAAAAAATCAAATTAAAAAAAAATGAAAAAAACGTCTACAATTATAGTGGGTTGAGACCTCGGACTAATGAGATCCACATACAAAATGTCAACACAATCAGTCCATTAGGTCGTGCTCTAGCTCTGTTAGCACCAACTCAAGTTAAAATTAGCTTTAAGCCATTGGTGGTTAAATCTAATATCCATTTTAGATACAAACAATACTTTACTTAGCGTATATAGGGGTAAGTTTTGGGCGACTCATGAATACCCTGCACGGTAACTTGTGAATATCCATCAAATGACGTGAATATACACATGGTAACTCATGAATATCATCCATAAGATGGCTCTTGAATATCCACACAGTGACACATGAATATCATCCTTAAGGTGACTCTTGAATATCCACACAGTGACACATGAATATCATCCATAAGGTGACTCGTGAATATCCACACAGTGACATATGAATATCCACACGGTGATTCATGAACATCCACACAATGACACATGAATATCATCCATAAGGTGACTCGTGAATATCCACACAGTGACATATGAATATCCACACGGTGATTCATGAACATCCACACAATGACATATGAATATCCACACGGTGATTCATGAACATCCACACAATGACACATGAATATCATCCATAAGGTGACTCGTGAATATCCACACAGTGACACATGAATATCCACACGGTGATTCATGAACATCCACACAATGACTCATGAATTTCATCCATAGAGTGACTCATGAATATCATCTCCACGGTGACTCATGAACATCCACACAGTGACTCATGAATATCTACAGTAACCTGGTTTTCGATGCCGACTACAGACAAAATACAGACAAACGCATTGACATGTTGTTCTTCAACGTGGAACTTCTCTTGTTACCTAACATCCTTACCATTTTTAAATAATAGTTTTAAGATTTTTAAAACATTGATCATTTAATATTTTGTTCCAAAATAAAATATACTACTTAGCCAGAATAACATTATACTTTACATCAGACTTGTACTGACCGACCGATGGTCTGAATATGCAGAATGGCAAATCTATCGCTTCCTCTTTCAACATCTCTTCGCATAGCGCTTTGCTGAATGTATACGTGTTGGGCCATCCTTGCATGATTCTGCGAATAAAAATTAAGATACATTTCACTGTGGTAACATAAATAATAATATGCATGCTCAGATTAGGAATATGGCAGGTGACAGGTAATAATTAATTCACTGGATTACAAACTATTGTAAAACGTGGTTTATGAAGAAGGAAAGAAATTGTCACTAAAAGTATAGTTTTCAAAACATTTTTTTTATTCTTAAGCAATTTCTGCGTTTAATTTATATTTATTAAGCATGGGAGGTCGTTTAAATATTCCTTTCGCGACAAAACAACTTGACAGGTTTATTAGCATATTATAAAACGAGGACCTTGGCCTTGCTATTGTACCAACACCGACGAAAGGCTCACTCTTTGAAATGCAAATGAATTCCATTAATTTTCTTAAGGATTGGTTTACAAGATTACAGCATTAAAAAACAAATATCAATCAAATTTTTAATCTTTTGGGAGGACTTCACACTTAAAATAGGTATTATGATTTCATGGATCTTAATAAGCTTGGATTTACCTTCTATTAAGACATTGTTACTTTTCTACATGAGGTTTTTACTGAGTAAGATTTGTAAGTAACTGTTTTCAATCTAACGCATGCAGGATTATAAATATAAACTCGCCTACGGCTCGATGGGGGCTCCGCCCCCATGCCCCTTGATGGTATCCTTGAATTGGTTAAAATAAAAAATGTTTTAAATTAAATATAGCGTGTAAATGGAGAGGTAGTTTTATTGAAGCTCTTAAATTTATAATAGAGGTGATTGATTAGTTTTAATTGTCGTTTCCGATTATAGCGTAGGCCAACATCAGAGGAAACTGTAGATAATGAACACGAAGCGGCAACCCCTCAACAAAAGAAAACGTAAAGAGTATTGTCCAGGGCTTCTAAGAGTAATCAAGCGGTTAACAAATTTTTATAACAATTGTAAAATTTTAAAAGTACGTTCATTTTTAAGGGTGAAGGGGGTGAGATACGGACAAATGTTACAGGACTAAAGCTGTAAGGCATCTTAATTAGAATACATTACTGGAAAAACATATTTCGATATAGTAGTATATTTACCAGTCTAAACTGAATTACAAGCACTATACATGAGAAAATGTTGAGTTTCATGTTTTTACGATTTTTTAGGACTAAAATTAGATTGAAATTGGCCAATCGTTACTACTATAGTAAGATATGGATGAGGTCATATGTATTAAATTTCACGCATTGATGTGCCAAAATAGTAAATAAAATATATTAAAATAACTATTTTCTTCAAAGAATTGTTAAATTTCAAAATACGTTTCTTTTTAACTGTGAACGGGTTGAGATACGGACAAATGTCAAAGGACCAAACTTGTAGAGCATCTAAAATAGAATACAATACTCGAAAAACATTCATAGATATAGCGGTATATTTACCAGGTATTGTATTGACGCAGGTGCTTTGCACTGCAGAACATCTTTTATTTATTTTATTATTATTATTTTTAAGATGGTAGCTGGTTATGACAGCCATACGATGTATGTATATATATTTTGCAGGTTAAAGTAAATTACAAACAAACACTATACATGAAAAAATGATAAGGATTTCGTGTTTTACGATTTTTTGGACTAAACTTAGGTTGAAATTGGTTAATGAATGCAACTATAGGTAGACATATATTAGGGCATAATATGTACGAAATTTCATGCATCGATGTGCCATAATAGTAAATGAAAAATATTAAAATAGTGCAATTTTTTGTGAGTTTTGAAATTTTTTGAGTACGTCACTTTTTAAGGGTGAAGGGGATGAGATACAATAAAATATCAAAGGACCAAACTTGTAGAGCATCTACAATAGAATTCAATACTGGCAAAACATGTATCGATATAGCAGTATATTTACCAGGTAAAAGTAAATTACAAACACAATACATGAAAAAATGTTAAGGATTTCGTTTGTTTACGATTTTTTTTGACAAAAGTTAGGTTTAAATTGTTGAATGAATGCTACTGTAGTTAGATCTATATTAGGGAAAAATATGAACAAAACTTCACTCATCGATGTGCCATAATAGTAAAGGAAAAATATTAAAATAGTGCAATTTTTGTTGATGAATTTTGAAATTTTGGAAGTACGCCCCTTTTTAAGGGTGAAGGGGATGAGATACGGTAAAATGTCATAGGACCTAACTTGTAGGGCGTTTAATTCCAAACTAACGATTTTGTCTCAGATTCAAGATAGGACCACTCGTTCAAAAGTTACAGCGAAAATAGTAAAACCTTACATTTCCGGTTTACCGGTTTCCACCCTTCGTTATTTTTTTGGGGGGGGGTTGAAATGAAAAATTGTTGGTTTTCATACTTTTCCCGGGGGTATCAGACCCTCAGCCACCCGCATGCCAAAAATCACGTTTCCAGCTCACCCCCAAGTGGTCTATAATTTGTATGGATGAGTGAGTGAGTTCCACATGGGGCTGTATATAATATAGATAAAAGTCTGGAAAGTATAGTTTCCTTTAACATTTTAAAACTTATACCGACTGGCTTAATGATAAATTATTTTCCTGAGTGAGAGATTCACAAAGTAATTTTTCATCCTGCTAAGCGGTTTTAAACTGGTACAACCTTTGTAATTATTATTTTTTAGACAGAAAAAACTGAATTCTATTGCTTTCTTAAATTATTTGTCCGCACTGACCGAACATGTTCGTCGAACAAAGTTCTTCCATTGACTTTGTACACTTCCGAACTTTTGTTTGTTCGTTTCTAACCTTTTAGAATGTAAATCATATGGCCGGTAATTAATTGTTAGAAATGTTTGTTGTTTTTTTTTTTTTTTTTTTTTTTTTTTTTTTTGTGTTTGCCGAACAAGTTCGCCATGAATGTTTGGCCAGTGCGGACTCGGTTTACACTTCAACAGTTTTTATTTCTCGGGTGGATCGTATTACCTCGGGGTTTCTTCCTTGAGCTCCTCGTCGGACTTAGATTCAATATAAGCAAGTATGTCCTTGTAGTTGATGTTCATTGTCGGCACGTTTTCCTCAATGATTCTTCTCACACATTGGCTGTAAGCTGTGGAAACGTGCACGTATGACTGTAAAACATTAATTTTTCATCACTTACTAAAAAATAACTCAATCGTAAATATTAATAAGATTGCCTCAAAACAATTTTCAATCATCCTTGTAATCAAATTTTTCCAGACACTGCATATTCTACATAAAAATCTTGTGAAACTATTTTAATTTATATGCCACACGGAAGAGAACCTTAGAAATTAATCGGTTAATTATATGATAACAACTATTTAACTAAACTTCATAAATCACAAACTCTAACGATAGGTGACCGATCTATTTTTGTTCCTTTATCTTAGTCGTTCGGTTTCAAAACTATCTAACTTTGATTGCAACCGGTAAAACAGGCTTGTGATATCAGAACTATATCAATGATTTACCGAGTCCACATCACATCCAACCAAAATAGTTTTTATTTTTTAAGTTTAAAGTAGTTTTAAACTGATTATGGATCAACTCTTCTTTTACAAAATAAATTGCAGGAACGTCAGTATACCCTTGTTTTTACTTGTCTGCTCTGACTCAATTGTAAAGCGTGACAAGTCTTTTACACTCACTCTGTTGACTATCTGCGATTCTATTTCATTAGCGTTTCCCCCTTAGCTATCTTATTTTCATCCCACTCATTCTTATCTGCCTCATCTACTTCGTCCTCACTCACCTTTAGCTTTCTCATTCAATTCTCCCCTAGCTATCTCATCTTCGTCCCACTCACCCATATCTGCCTCATTTCTTTCGCTCACTTACCCTTATCTGCCTCATCTCTTTTGTCCCTCGCACCCTTAGATGCCTCGTCTCTTTAGTCCCACTCACTCATATCTGCCTTATCTCTTTTGTCCCACTCACCCTTAGATGCCTAATCTCTTTCGTCCCACTCACCCATATCTGCCTCATCTCTTTTGTAACACTCACCCTTATATGCCTCATTTCTTTTGTCCCACTCACCCTTAGATGCCTTATACCTTTCGTCCCACTCACCCTTATCTGCCTCGTCTCTTTCGTACCACTCACCCTTAGATGCCTCATATCTTTCATCCCACTCACCCTTATCTGCCTCATCTCCTTCGTCCCACTCACCTTTATCTGCCTCATCTCCTTCAATCCACACACTCTTAGCTGTTTCATCTCTTTCTTCTTACTCACCCTTAGATGCTCCATCTCCTTCGCCAGCTCCAGCACCCGTCGACTACCCAGCACGTTGTTGGTCACGGCAGTCCTCAGAGGCTCGATGAAACGGACGTCCGCGGCGCTGTGGAACACGACGTGCACCCTGTCCAGGAGCTCGCGGCGCGCGGAGGGGCTCAGCCCCAACCCGGGGCTGGACAGGTCACCGTCGACAGCGGTCAGCTTGGAGGCGAAGTCAGGGACCTCGGCCTTCATGCGGGCGAACAGCTGGGGACAGGGTGAGGTTTAGGAGGGACATAGAAGGTTAGTAAGGAAGTAATCCTAGCAAATATGATAAGTAAATTCAGATTTTTTTTCTTTTTGTAATAAACATTTTAGTCTTTCGAGACTTATTTCTTGAAAATGTGCTTCTATCGCCTTATTAACGGGTACTGACACTCTTTTCACATTAAAGGAATAGATTTAGGCCCTTAAACAGATGTATGAATTTTTACTACAAATTTTTCAAACACTTTGAGATAGAAACGTTTTAAATAAATGTACACATTTCTAAGAACAAAAGTATGCGATTACTAGTTACTATCAAACAATCGCCCTCTTTAAATTAACAATGTTAAGTAAACATTTTACTTAGGTTTACGCAGCCACTCTTGACACGGTACCGGTTATGGCCATGTATAGCCAACAACTTTAACCGCAAGTTTTTCGATGCAACTGATTACTTCCCAAAGAAATCCGAATACAATGTTGTGTTAAGAGTTTGGAAATGAGGATCAATTTTCATTGAAATTTTGTTAAGTATTAGTAGTATAGTTTATCCTGTTACATTTGCATGCAGATGAAACAGATGTTTTCGAGAAATATACAAGATCAAAAATTCTTTCAAGGTTTTGATACATCGTACTATTATTCTTGATTTTATGTTATTTCCTAATTTAATTCTTTCAATATTTCAGGTAAAAAAATCTTTATATCTACTTTAAAACGTTGCTTTACTAATTTGTTGTTAATTTAATAAAATATGAAGAAGTTTAAAATAACTTCTAAAAACATTGTTTAAGAGGGGGTGAAAGGACTGCTCTCAGAACTTTGAGCAGTGCTTCGCCTGCTCCATGTTTTGTCTTTATTTTAAGTAGATAAAAGTGGGAGGGGTTTCAAATATAAGACAATATAATATAAGACTTGTTATATGTAATTTGCTCTTTCATTTTGATAAAATTTGAATCCATATTAAGCTATAATTATCAAAGTTGGATAAACTTTAAACCATCATAGCTTAATATGAATTCAAAATATATAAAAAGTTTTAAAAAAACTAATCTAATAGTCCGTTTTTATATTTGATTTAAAACCTCTCTCATTTTCATCGTACACTTAAAATAAAGGCACAAAATGAGAGCAGGTGAAGCACTGCACAATGAATTTTTGACCCGCCAGACCTGTGAATGGATGCGAAAAAATGCAAACCATATTCAGGTAGTTCGTGCAACAATATAATTGCTGAGTCCCTTAAAGCCCCTCCTAAAGAAACTTTTGTAAAATTACTATACTCCGCTTAGAGTAAATCACTTCTCAATCAAGTCATTGATTTTGTCATTTACCTGCTTACCTTATCTTCCAAAAGTTGTTCATAACGCTCCTGGCAACTTTTCCCTTTCTTCCCTCGAATCAAAAGGTAGACATGTCCGATATGAGGTACAGATCTGATCAACTTTTCTGTCAGCATCTTCCCGACAAACCCCGTGGCCCCTGTGATGAACACGTTGGTCCCCCGGTAGAACTCCTGGATCGGCGTCCCCACTATCGTCTCCATCTTCTTCTCTTTCCTCTCGAATTTTCTCTCTCCCAGCACCTCGTAAGGGTCTCTGTTCACTATCTTGTAGTATTTCTCTTCAGGTTTCGGGTTCGGCTCGGTGATGTATCTCGCTGGCATCGCAACTGAGTAGTGGAGGTTCAGCGTGTCACCCAGCAACTCGGACAGATCAAGCTCTTTCTCTTTAGCCATTTTCTACAAACAAACAAATAAATAAATAATAAGAATTTTAGAGAGCCGATGAGATAATTATCATACCTTGCTGTGGTGGGGGGTGACCGCTTGTTCTCGCTGCAGTGTGTTGGCGATCCATCTGCTCTTATTTATATATATGGTTCTAACTGTTGGGCAACAAGTAAGGTTAAGTTACTAACCATGATATTGTTTTCAATGCCTCCATATTTATGAAAAAGCTTGGATAAATGTTTTCTCCATTTTTGTTTTGCTACCTAGTTGTTGGGTGATATTTTTATAAGTCATGTTATTACATTATGTTATTATTAAACTATTGAGTTTAACCCATTCCTAATTTTGGAAACCTATAACAAGTGAAAAATAGATTATTCAAGAATTTAAGCATATCGTATTTAAAAACTCATAAAAATCTCAAAATATCTTAAACCCTTAACAATACCCCCGTCGCAGCATACCTGCGTACTCAGCGAATTTCCAATGGAATTTCAGATTATTTACTTTCGGCATAAAACACCATAGGATCGAGTATGTAGGTTTGCTGCCATTGGATGTTGTTAGAAAATCTAAGTTAATCAATAATTTGTGAATGTAAACACCGAATTGTATCAAGCTCTGACAATTTTTTATTTTCCCCATAAACCCCATGGAGGTGAGTATGTAGGTTTGCCGCCATATGGGTTTTGTAAGAAAGTTTAAGTTAAACCCCATCTAGATAATGTACATACCAAATTTTGATTAAGTTATGTCAATAAATAGGTAAGATATAGGGTTTTCTTGATTCCCCATAAGAATAACATGGAAAACACATTTTTGGATTTTCTCCGCAACCATTTAAGCTAAGTTAAAAATTCAAAATACTAAATTGTTTGTTTTTAAAGCTCTTTTGAACGGTTTTAGTTAAAATTCATGAATTTCGAAAATTGAGGTCCGAAAATGCCTAAAACCCAATTTTGACCCCTTTGAAACCCCATAAAACCCCGTTTTCATAACCCAACAATGCTGGTTCGCGATCTCTTGAAAATAGACCTGGTCTTGATCAAAATCGGAGGTCCGCTTCAAAAGTTATCGGTACCACACACACACACACACACACACACACACACACACACACACACACACACACACACACACACACACATGCGTGAAAATAACCTGACAAAATGAGTGATTGTAAACTATGTAGTGATGTTTTACCGGATTCTGAATACGCTATCTGCTCATCATGTGATTCACATCTACACTTCGAGTGCGCTGATATTCTAGAATCCACGTGGAATCGCATGGGCAAGTCTCGACGTGAAGCGTGGAAATGTAAGAACTGTACCGGCAAGGGTAAGTCCCAAAGTAAGGATGTGCTCAATAAAGAACTAATAAATGATATGCATGACGAGTTTTTGGCCAAAATGGAAGAAAAAATTAGTCTACAATTTTCTATTTATGAGAAAAATTTTGGTGCTCAAATGACAGAATTCAAGCATTCTATGGACTTTTTTTCTAATAAGATAGATGAGTACGAAAATAAAATAAAGAATTTCTCTGATTTGGTAAAAGATCTGCAAAGCTCTCAAAGTAAGTTAGAGGCAGAAAACAAACATCTGAAAGAAAGTATTACTAAATATCAGTTACAACTCGAGAATCTTGAACAGTACAATAGGAACAGAAATTTACAAATTGTTGGAATCCCTGAAGTGAAGAACGAAGAATTGGGCGAGGTTATTAAAAAAATCTCAGGTTTGGCTAATGTCCCTGTTGATATAAAACGTGATATCCAAGCTATTCATAGGGTTCCTACAAAACTTGAAAAGGGCCCTAAGCCTATTGTTGTACAGTTTACAAACAGACAGACACGGGATAGCCTTCTAGAAAAAGCTAAGAAATTAAAATTGAAGTCAACTGATTTTGAAGAGGGTGTCCCTGTAACTAATGTTTATGTTAATGTACATCTGACACCTTATAACAAAAACCTCTTATATGAAGCTAAGCAACTTAAAGAACATGGATGGAAGTTTGTATGGGTTACGGACACAAGAATATTTGCAAGAAAAACTGATGGCGAAAAAAGGGTACACTTAACATCAGTCGACCAAGTGAAAAAACTTATTGGTTAGCCTAATATTGCAGCACTATAATAACGATATTTTTAATGTCGTAAATGTCTTTAAATAGTCTGTGTAATCAATTTAAAATTTTCTGTTTAAATATTCGAAGTTTAAGGAATCATTACGATGAACTATGTATTTATTTACAAAGTCAAATATTTAAATACAACATTGTTGTCTTAACTGAAGTTTGGATAAAATCCGGCGAAGAAAGCAAATATCATCTGCCAGGATACGAATTGTTGCTTCGGGACCGACCAGATAATCAGAGTGGAGGTGTTGTTATCTACGTGGACTCTGTCCTGCAGTACACGCACCAGCTGATCGCCTTCCCTACTGCCGAGATTGTCAACGTCGAGTTTACAATTAATTACAACAACCGCAAGTATAACATGTCTCTTTTGACTTTACAGAAATTGTAAATTTACTTTTAATGCCTTTAAGTCTGATTTGGAATGTTTATTACAGAAATCTAAAAACAATTGTGTTTTCCTTGGAGATTTTAATATATGCTTGATTAAAAAGAATGGTTCTGGTAAAGATTATTTAAATTTAATTGCTTCTTACGGTTTTTAAAGTCTGGTCAATTCACCAACTAGAATCTCTAATAATACTTTTTCTTGTATTGATCATGCTCTGGTGAAAAACTCTAACTTAGATTTTCAATGAAAAATATTAGAGTTAAATATTAGTGACCATTTTGCTTTGGACCTTACAATTTCTGAAATAAAAAATAATGTATGCCGTCCCAGTTATTGTAGGGTTTTAGATGCTGATTTATTTGCCAGACAGTTAAGGCTAGCAGATTGGAGTCCTGTAATTAATGCTTGCAATGTTAATAGTTCGTTATCTGCTTTTTATGATGTTTATAACTCTTGTTACACTTCATCTTGCCATTTAAAAAAACTAAATTTTAAAAATAGAAAAAAGCAAGAATGGATCTCAAATAATTTAGTTAATTTAATTAATCGTAAAAATTGTCTTTTTAAGGAATATTGTAAAAATAGAAATAATTTATTGCTAAGAGATGAATATAAAAACTTTGCAAAAAATGTTAATAGACAAATTAGGCGAGAAAAATTTAACTACTTTTCAAATATGGTCGAGAGGTGTAATGGAAACTCTAGAAAATATTGGAATGTTATTAAAAAATTGTTAAAAGTAAAAAAAAATTATTAAGTAATATTAAGATAGGGGATGGATTAATTAATGTATCTGGCAATGAGAAGCTTGTTGCAGACCAATTTTGTAACTATTTCACAACAATAATCTCCTCATTAAGGGCTGAAGCTTTTGGGTCTGATTTGTTCTTGGAGGATGAATGTGACAGCAATGTGTTCATGGATAATTTTCAATGTACATATGAAGATGTTGTAAATGCAATAAATTTAGCGAAAAATAAAGTAAGCTGTGGATTGGATGGAATTAGTATTTTAAATATTAAGAAACATATTGATATTTTTGCTCCACTTTTGCATAATTTATTTTGTAAATCGCTTAATGAGGGTATTGTCCCCAATGATTTAAAAACAGCTTGTGTTGTTCCCGTTTATAAGTCTGGCAATGACACAGATTTGTCATCATATCGCCCCATATCGGTGATAAACAACATTGCTAAAATTTTTGAGCGAATTATAAAAGATAAATTAATGTCCTACTTTAGCAATAGAAATCTGTTTTCTAGCAACCAGTATGGTTTCTTACCGGGAAGGGGAACTGATCTGGCTGTAGATAGGCACATAAGCTGTATAACAAATTCTGTGGATAAACATAAGTGTACTTTAGCGATATATTTAGACTTTCAAAAAGCCTTTGATGTTCTAGATTTAAATGTTTTAATAAGTAAGTTTAAAAAGTATGGTATTGGCGGCCTGGCTCTTAAATGGTTAGAATCTTTTTGCAAAGAAAGAAAGCAGGTTGTCAGGATAGGTAATGTTCTTAGTAATGTGTCAGAGCTTACGTATGGTACAGCTCAAGGAGGGATTTTGGGACCAGTATTTTTTTTAATTTTTATTAACGATTTGTTGAGTATGGAATTGAACTCAGCAGTGTTTGCTTACGCTGATGATACAGCACTTGTTTGTTCTGCATACAACAGGCAAGCACTGATGAGGAAAATTCAAAGTGATCTTGATAAAATATCGTCATGGTTAATAAAAAATAGACTGTTAATAAATTCCAACAAATCTAAATGCATTATGTTTTTGGATTTCAATCAAGATAGAGAATATCTAAGAAATCATTACAACTTGCGATGCCATAGCCACCAATGTATATATAATTGTGTTTGTACCAACATAGAAATAGTTGATAATGCTAAGTATTTGGGCCTGATTATTGACCAGCATCTAAAATGGGATTACCATATAGATTATCTTTCAAAAAAATTGAGAAAAGCCAGTTATGCTCTTTATTATATGAGAAATTATATTAATAGCAATCAATTAAAACAAGTTTATTTATCATGGTTTGAAAGTTTATTAAGATATGGTATAATTCACTATGGTGGAGCATACCCTACCGTTATTGGGCCCGTAGTCATGGCCCAGAGGCTTGCTTTGCGTATTATGTATCGTGTGAATCGCAATGAAAGATTGAGCTATCTATTTAAGGAAAGTAATATACTTACTGTAAAACAATTGCATGAGTATTCAGTAGTTTTGCACATACATAAGTACATTGATTTATATAAAATTAGAGAGGTAAATAGAATCACACGGTCCGCACAGTACATTTTATTAGATATTCCATTTTTTACAAAAGAGTTAAGTAGGCATCAACTGTGTTACATAGGGCCAAAAGTGTTTAATGATTTTATCATTAAATATGGGAATGAAGTTTTATTTACAAAAAGACATAAAGTAAAAATGAAAGCTTATCAATTTGTTGCAGACAGTGAGTAATTTATCAACTAATATTTGTATACTTATTTATTTATTTATCTATAGTTTTGTTATTGTAGATCATATTTATTGTTACTGTCTTGTTATAGTTGTGATATTTATTTATTTATTTTGTTAATATTTAATGTGGCTTAAGTTACTTATTTCTGATTAGTTATTGCTTGTGTGTTAATTTTCACCGAAACATGAGAACAGTGGAATGTCTGAAGTCCAAATAACTGCCAAATAGACTGATATCATATTCACATGTATAATGTCCAACTGCACTCCCGCACGCTCTGTTTTGTTGCATTGGGAGGATTGTGTTTAATACTGTATTGTCTTTTTCCTGAATAAAGTATTTTGAACTTGAACTTGAACTTGAACCTGAACACACACACACACACACACACACACACACACACACACACACACACACACACACACACACACACACACACACACACACACACACACACACACACACACACACACACACACACACACACACACACACACACACACATATATATATATATATATATATATATATATATATGTGTGTGTGTGTGTATATGTATATGAAAATGAACGAACGGTGTTTTTGCCTTCTGGGGACCTCAAAATGAAAAAGTAAATGGGTCCCGGGCTTAGGTCTTACCATGGCTACTACCGTAATAACGTATTCCCTATAGGGAAATTCGTTAAAAATAAAATGGTGTAGGTCGTAGAAAAACATTGCAGAAACTTTGCAACTTACTTTGTAGCCATTAACCAGTAACTATTGTTTGTACTCTACAATGGGATTGGGGTTTCCCAAATGCATAAGGTAATGGGGGTTGAAATACAATAAATTGTTAAAATAAAGATACATTCATCGAGTAATGATGACTTATGATATGCTAGTTGTTTAGTGTTTTTTAAAGGATACGATAATTGCAAATAAAAACAAAAAAAAATTATCATCTGAGTTGTTTAAGTCAGTGTAAACCTAAAAAAAATTAAATGCAACGTTGTTTACCGTATTTTTCATGTTTACCCTAATATTTAAATTATTTTACTAAACATAAAGAAGATCATGTTTATAACTACACCTAATCATTTAACTACTTCATTATAAATTCTCTATCTTTAACATAAAAAAACAACAAAAAACAGAAGTTAATTGCAATCAAACACTTACCCCGAGCTAAGGTATTCAGTAGGCCTACACACAAAAAAGAATATTATATCCTTTGCTAATTACCAACAAATAAAATGCATTAACAATTCACATTATAAAGTAGAACATAAACACGAGTTCAATGTCAAGTGCACTGAATCAGAAAAACATGGAATGACTAGATTGGAATTATTCTAGATTCATAAATAATTTATTGAAACTACAAGGTGCCGCATAACAATCACTTCCTTTCTTTGATGCCGGGTCATTGACGTGGTTCGATCACTAGGCCTACTATGGTTAGTTGTTCACTACTGGTTCTACTTGGTACTATCATTGGTTCATTACATACGAAGTCGTTCATTAAGGTCCGACACAGACGTCGATGTAATGAATTGGGAAGCTTGCTCTCAAAAACAATAAAGCCTTGTATCAGATTTTCAGTCTTTAGTTCGCAAGAAGACAGCGTAATAAGAAACTAAAAATAACTCTGAATTAATAAGTGTTCTATTACATTCATGAACTTAAATGAAATTCTTACGTACTTGTACTTTAAGCCATTTAATTTATAACAGTTCGTATTTATAGCTGCAGTAGGTGGCAGGAGAGCAATCTGTTGCTAAGGTCATACAATTTACGATAACAAAGCAGGCACTACCGGTACATAAAATTGAGAATATTTAAACACAAAGTGTACAGAGGTTAAACAAGAACCAGTAGATGACTTGAACCTCTTGAATTATTCTAAATGTTGAGGTTTTATTTTAGAATAATGAAATCATGTATAGTATTGAAATTTTTTTAAAGAAACAGTTTTTGCTACTTTTTTATTAAACACAGGCCAAGTATTGTTTTACGTCAGTTGAAAAAATGTTGTATTATGCCAATATTTTGTATAAATTACTTAATCATAAGTTTTAAATTAAGAACTCGTCCTGGCGACAGGCCCATTCTCAAACCGATGCTGGAATATTTATAAGATATATTGTGTAGCAATTTCTAAAAAAAAATAATTTAATTTGCTTTATACAATTAGTGTATTTTCTCATCTGAGCGTAACTTCGACCCTAACCTACGACAACAAGTCGTGTCTTTATTTACATTGAATTAATCCCTCTTTAACACTCCATTGAAGAAGTTCCCCTGGTCACATATCGTTAGGAAACAACATGTCTGCTACATTTCTTTTCAATGGACCTACTCTATTCAATTTTCAATAGTTTACTTTATTTTTATTTATAATAATTGAGCATACTATTGGTATAGGTTTAATAGGTTTATACCTCAGTCTCAGTGCCGTCCTTAGGGTGGAGTGAGTGGAGCGGCCGCTCCAGGCCTCGCGCTGAGGAGGGCCTCGCGCCGCGAGACCTTGCCCGCTAAAAAGTTAGTTGCATAAACGTTTAGGTTGAATAAAAGTGATATAATAATGAACAGATACGTACCTAAAATATCGGTTTAATTACCCGCACGATATGTTCAATAATTATGATTTAAAAACCTACGAACGCGATTCTTATTAGTACGTAATAGTAGCGACCAAAAGCAAAAGGATGCAAAAGCAAAAACATAGTTTGATAGCGGCGGCCGGCGGGCGGGGTGACGGGACCAAGCCTCGCGCCCGCCGAGCCATGCTTGCAGATGCCACAACCATGCATAACCGACTTTGCTAGCCGTTTTTCAACTGTTTGTCACATACTGAGTCAGTCTAGTATGTTTTTGGAAGGTTATTGCACATATGGTGCGTGGCTGGTTGTATCGGTGTATTTCATCACCTGAGCGTAACCTCAACCCTGACCTACGACATCAAGTCGTGTCTTTATTTACATTGAATTAATCCTTCTTTAACATTCCATTGAAGAAGTTCTCTGTCACATATTGTCAGGAAACAAAATTTCTGCTACATTTGTTTTCAATATTCTAACTCAATTTCCATTTTTAATAATTTACTATATTTTTCTAATTACGGTATAAAAATGTGGAACATCTTTTTGGAGAGTTGTAAAATTTCTACTTAATATCACTAATATTTTTGAATTTTTGTTATCAAGGTGAATTGCTATAGTTATTTAAAGCTATACAACCAATACCCATGCAAAATTTTTCAATCATAATAAAATGAATGTACAGGGTTCCTTTTGTTTTAACCCTAAAACACGCCATAAGAGGCGAATTTTGTATGTAAGCTTTTGTTCTCTGCTCTCGTCTAAGGGTAACTATATTTCCGGAGTACTAAAGGACAGTGGTTGCCTTGTGCCTTGTTGCAAGTAACACAATGCACTCAAAGGGTAGAAAAATTTGTAAAACCTGAATTTGTTTTTAAAAAGAACACCTTTTAACATACAGTAATTGGGAGATAAATAAGAAATTTATACCGATATCCGTAATTAATCCAAAGTATTAGTTGTGAATAGTAATATATTATATAAGAATATAATCTGATTATGGAAAAAATTTGATTTTTATTGTGATTGTGATAAATTAAGGTATTTTAGCGAATTTCCCATATGGAATAAGCTATTACCGTAGGTCTCTTGGTAAGACTTAAGCCCGGGACCATGTTACTTTTTTGATTTTAGGTGCCCAGAGACCAAAAATAATAGTCGTTAAAATTTATATATATATATATATATATTTATATATTTATATATGTATGTGTCCCTAGGCACGATAACTCTCGTAAAAACGGTCCGAGTGACACCAAATTTGGTAGAGATGTGTAATAAAATGTTTATTCGGATGAGTTCGTAAACCAGACATATCGGAAGGGGTAGTTTTGTCGGGTTTTGTACCCCAAAAATGGGTTTTTTGCATTTTTCATATGTAAATTTTAAAAATTTTAAATTTTTATTTTCGCCATTGGATTTAGCTCAAAAAACACACAATTTAGTATTTTGAAACTTTGCTCTATCTCCATTGGTTACCGAGATGTTAAAAAGTCTAAAGACAGTACGTTGTATTTTGAGGCTCCAATGTTAATCTTATGGAGAATAAGGATGTGTTAATATTTCACTTATTAGCCAATGTTTTTGGATGAAACTTGGCATTCAGCTTCATTTGGTCGAGATTCATCCATTTGTGGCAAAAAATCTTAGTTTTTGTGCTTATCATGGCAGCAAACCTGCATACTCTTTTCCCATGTTAATCATATGGAGAATAGTCAAACTTCTTTAGCAATGGACAGATATTGATGAAACTTAGTAAATGGCTTCATATGGCCAAAATAAATTTTTTTATGATAAAAACCTAATTTTAGTGTTCCTCATGGCAGCATACCTGCATACTCTCCCTATATTTATCATAAGGAGAATAGACATTTATTTCCCTATTTATGAGCATGTGATTTTATTTGGTTTACAGTTTAATGTGGTAAAAAGTAATATTACTAATTTGGAAATTCGCTGAGTACGCAGGTCTGCTGCGACGGGGGGTATTTATTATTATCACACCTTTAAGTTTTAATAATTTCATCAACCATAATTATCAATACGAAAATAACAACACTTTAAAGATAAAAACATTTGTTGTTGTAAATAGTTAAAAGTACAGAACATTCAACTCGTAAAATATTGTTAATGTATGATGTTCAAATGTATGATGTTAAAAACTTGTTTAACCTTTTCGACTTATCAATATTCCTAAATTTTGCCATTAATTCCATCACAAAATTAAAGTGTAAATTGTAATGGTATATTTGAAATTATGAGTATGTAAACCTTAGCTATGAGCTATGAGCTTGCCATACCGAACTGAACATTTTTGTGATGGTACACTTGACACCGCTTCAGCTAAAGATATATATACAGTAGGCCTATATTCATAGAACACTTTTGTTCATGATATTGATTCTTTTTTCTGAATGTACTGTTGTGTGAAATATATATGTGTATTTAATTTTGTGTTCTTTACTTTATTAAATAAAGTTTTACTATCAATATTATTTATTATATTATTTTGATAAAACAATACAATATTCCAACTAACCTTTGTCCAGTTAAACACGAATTAACGTAACCTATTACAGAACCACCTCCGTTTAATCCTTCAATCAGTTCACTTATACTCAACAGCGCGCACTCCTCGCAGGTGTACCGGTAGCCCGCCACTGACTGCGCTGCTAGTTACTTGTTGTCGGACACTACCAGGGCTTTCCCTCTCCAACAGTGATAATTCCTTTGTTGTGCCGAAGATCAACATGCGTGATCGACTTTCCCTTGTTGACAACTCTCTAACCCCTTACTCAATACCCACTCGAATATCGGAGACGTCAAAACATCTGCAGTTCCGGGCTATAGAAACCCGTCACATAGTGGCACACCTTTGTTATACCTTGTGTCCTTAAAGGTCCTTTAGCCGTGATATTTAAACAGCTCACAGATAGATTATCTCCTGGGAAAGTCTAAGCGACTAAGAGAAGAAATTATCAAGATAATATTTCATAAGTCAAAATTTTAATCCGCCCCTCCAAAGTTGGGGCTATCGATGGTAAGCTGAACATTTTTATTTGTAATGATTTTTTAAGAATGATTATACATGATTTTAAAGGTCACCATCCCTCCCCAAAAAAATTGAATTACCGATAGCTAGTTTAACATTTTAATTTGTCTTAAAAATTGATTATATTTTTAAAGGGTTGGATTAAGGAGAAAAACGAGATTTAGAGACGTCTACCTCAAACCTGCCGAAAATATTTGGTGTTTTTTAACGAACAGGAAAACTTTTGAATAATTTTGTAACTTTTATGTAGGTAAATAGGTGAGCCGGTGGCATTGTGGTTAGCGAGACGAACTTCTTAACTATGGCAGCAATGTGGTGAGTTAAAATCCACACTAAGCCATTGAATTTTATCAGTATCGTTCAGCACCTCATACTGTAGCGGCTCACCCGCTTACTATCCACACACAGATCAATAGTCTATGTGGACGTTGCAAAGTGGAGTAAAAGAGGTCTGCCAACTTCTTTTATTTATAAAAAAAATAAAAATAAAATCCAAACTTAGCACAAATGAAATGGAAGTGACAATTTAGTGTTAGTGTTATCAATACCTACATTCTTAGATGACCCCAAAATGAATAACTTTAGGGGCTGCTTAAAATTTTCAAATATACGCTCTATTTAATGACACAAGGTTTTAAGATCTTTAGAAATAACTAATAGGCCTATCGTTGATTAGATTTTTCTCTCACCCCAGTTGTAAGATTCCAGGTTGAAGTGTAAACCATTGTGACTAATGAAGTAATCAGCCAGTCATTTTCTATCTGCTGATGCTGCTGCTGATGCTGATGCTATTCCTCACAGGACTGGGATAAAGACCACTGACTATCACTATCCTTCCTCTTTGTTCTCCTTCTTAAAAGTAATGGGGTCAAAATTTTTAATGTTTTACTTGTCCTCCGAAACCTTCATTTTGATTGAATGAGAGGATGCAAATTTTGACAACTGAAAAGTTCATTTTTTTAATATAACACTTTTTAGAACATAATATTGTTATGAGAGAGAAACAGGAATTTTCTTTATATCCGTACCTTTAATTTAAAAACTCATTTTCTAGAAAATTGTATTTCGAATAACGTAGGCTAATTTAATAAGCTACACACAACACCAGTAGTTTTATTAATTTTTTAATTTACACAAAGTTCAGTATTAATTTAACATAAATTTAAAATGTATATTTCGTATTACTAAAATTACTATCGTACTTGTACGTCTGACAAACATGCAATACAGTGCCATTCAGTGTGAGTTTAACCATTTACAACAAACATTCACAGTCTTCCATAGCTTTTTAAAGGTCCTAAATAACATATTTATTTTCACAATGTTTCAATATTCAAAAATAAACTCCCAATCTGTAAGCAATTGTTTGTGGGTGGGTTTGGATTGGATGCTGTGTAATTTACAACCAAGATGAAGTTGGTCGGATACAATTGATGATTAATGCGGGGGACGTCACAGCAGCTTGACTGACGGGCGGTAATCGCCGCTCAAACCTAAACTTGATCCTTAGCAACAATATAGGCATATAATTCTACCATATATTTCAAAACATCTTTTTTTATAAATGGGGATAAAGTTGGATTCGTCAGGAGTAGTTTATAAGTAGATTATTGTGATATGTTTTAATTATTTTAGATGTAGGTGAGTATTTTTAATTCGTATCAAGGATGGAACCAAAATTCATGACTTAATTCTTTTTCTTAATGACTTTTTCAATTTTCCTTCTGCAATACAGTCGCACATTGTTTAAGTAGTCATTTAAAACAATAATGTGACTAGTGATAATATATTCTTTACACCATATTATTTCCCCTTAAGGGTTTGAAAAAGCTTACCTTCTGTACTTGCAAGTATAATGTGAAAAGTTAAATTTTAACAAAATCATTTACTCATTGTTTGAAATATATGTTATATAATCGAAAAATTTTTCAGATATATTTTAAAAAGATTATATGAATTTGTATGTATCTTATGATATGGTTGGTACTAAAACACTCCATGTTTGCGGATTCGTTTGAAAATTGTGTTCAGTAGTACTTTGTAAAATGAATAACCTAAATTGCCTGTCTGTTAAAAGTTTTTATATTTTTTGTGACATTAAGGCAAGAACCATATTACATAATTTTTTTTTAACAATGAAGTAAAAACTGGATTTTAAGGTCATTTGTCCCTTGTAACCTCTGTTTGACACACCCCAATAACGAAATTAATCACATAAAATCTGTCTCACACTATCAATTCATCTGTTAACTCCAACATGATTCTCTTCTGATATGATTCTTCCTGTAACCTAAACAAAGCAGGGTTTTTTCCTCTTTACCCTTAAAAGGTCTCCTCTTAGAACGTCATGCAGTGCTTCGCCTGCTCTCATTTTAAAAGTCAGCTTTTTTTAAAAGTCCAATAAAAGTGAGAGATTTTTCATATAAAATATAAAGAATCATATTTGACTCTCTTTCGGATTTTTTAATATTTTGAATACAAATCCAAATAATGGCTCAAAGTTGATTAAAATTAGACCAGTAATACAGCTTGATATGGATTTAAAATATTAAAAACTCTAAAAGCGAATCAAATAGCCCAACTTTGCATTTTTATATTTAAATCCTCTCTCATTTTTAACTGATTTTAAATAAATACACTAAATTGCAGCAGGCGAAGCACTGCACTATGAAAATTCTGAACAATTCGAAATTATTGCCAAAACTATTAACCGATAGTTGCCTAGCGAATGACAACCTAAACATATTTTTATGCAAAATAGTATTAGGAGACTAGAGATTTGTAGCAACCTATGCTTTATGAAATCGATTACTTTTAATAGTAATTAATTATAATATGTTATTATTATTCAAAACGTTTTACAAAGCTTAATAGACATTTCAAATTTAATTTAAAAAATAAACATAAATAAACACTTATTGATACTACTGTTTACTTATAATATATTTAAATTGTTCATTTTTTCATTATTAATACTTTAAAGTTAGCCTTTTTATTCGTGTACAATTTTTTACATATTTCGTTTTGCTTTCCCTTTACATTTGTATACATAGTATAATATTTCTTATGCTTTCTATTAGTTGTAGTTCTACTTTCATTGATTAAAAGTAAATTAATTTATTCCAAATAAACTTATATAATAGGCGAAGTGTATTTTTGTACAAGGAACTCCTCCTACAGTTTTCAATCCATTTTAATACTTTTAGTGTCATTAGATAGAGCTCAGCTTGAAGTTGTTTCTAAAGTAAATTGGTAATTTCCCGTCCAAATGGAAGTGCTCTGCATGAAGTTAAAGTTGTTTATTTTCCCATTAGAATAAGATTCATTAGAAAAATTTAAAAAACATTAAAGTTTAACAGCTGTAACACAGCACTTAGGTAGGCTATTTGTCTATTCATATAAAGAAGTTAAATGTTAAACCATGTTTAAACTTATGTTAAACCAAGGAGGATACACTGATTAACGAACTGCATTAAACAAGCCTAACCAGTAAAAGGTATCCAAACTAAACTGCTCGATTTTGAGCAATAAGTACACTAGTTACAGTTATAATGTAATTAAAAAATCTTTAACCTAACCGGGTACATACAATAAACTAAGTTCAAGTGGAACGAATTCAGAAGAATATCGAAATTGTTTTCAATACTCCGCTGACTTGTAAGACTTTTCTTTCAACTGTGGGACTCTAACCTGATTTCCTTGGCTTTTGTTATAAAGCCACGCCCACATGCTGAAACATTTGAGAAGAAAATCCTTTTGTGGTTGAACTTAGTGTAAAACTCAAAATGTGTGAATAAAAACAAAAACTACATTTCAGATATTAGGATAAATTTCTTGAAACACCAAAGCACTCTATTGTGCTATTGGTTGAAAGATGGGTATGACTGAAGGGTATATGTGTGATGATTTTAATGGATCAGATGAGGTGTAGTTTTGTTACTGACAAATAGCAGCTGGTTAATTTGTCAGAATCATTAATTAGTAGCGAAATGAACATGGCTCATATTAAAAGTTTCTGTCCAGAAAAACAATTGAAGACCACAGGGGAATAACTTGATAAGTCACATTTTTATTATTTTACAGGAAAGTGTTTAGAAAGTTTGAAACTATATGAATCATTAATAACTACTACTTGTAAATTTTAAAATGAGTATTTAAGTTAAATTGCATGGTAACTATGCAGTTTTTTCTGTTTGTATGTTAATATTATTAACAATGTATCCATGGTGATATTTTTTGTAAACATCTACATGGACTTATCATGTTATTCCCCTTTATACTTTTATAATTACAATATAATGGGGTTTATTTTGTAGTCAAATAAGAAAATAGCTAATTATATTACTTTTAAATATTTATTTATTTAGAAATATTAGTTTTTATATTACTATTAGACCAAAATTAAGATTAATTAAATTGTCAAAACATCGAATTTGAAGAAAAGGCTCTTCTTTTAGTACGTATCTCATCCATGTTATTGTACTAGAAGGCTGTCAAAGTACTGTTTTGCTTGTGTGTCGCAGAACTCTTTCAAAGCTTGTAGGTCCTTAAATTTTTCATTTGATAATGGTAAAAGACTTGTAAAAAAATAACAATCTATTGGCTGTAAAATTAAGATAGCCAGTATCCTAGTTCAATCATTATGTTTTGTGATTTCTATAGACATCTCAACGTAATACAAACAGTTAATTATATTTTTAGTTCTTTTGTTTTTCTCCAAAGCTTTTTCTCTTTCTACTCTTCACTTTATTGAAACTGTCAGTTTCTTCTCCATCCTGATTTTCATTCAACATGACGAACAAAACTTAAAAAACAAAATAACTATCTGGAAAACTAATTAAAAACACTACATTACAGACATAACACTGTAACATAACCTCTCTGTACTGAACAGTTACTGACAGAATAAATCACATGACATGACATGAAAGCAGGTTAGCCAACAAAGCAAAAACAGAATACAATGATTTTAAAGGACTTATCATGTTTTTCACCAGTTTCACATGGAGTTGTCAAGTTATTCCCCTGTACAAGGATCTTTCTGTCGCTTATATCTTGTGACTAATCAAGTTATTCTCCTGTACACTTTCACTGAAAGAAAATATTTATTCTAAGCTACATTCTTGTATTATTACCTCAAAATTAACAAAATTTGGACTTATCAAGTTTTTCCCCTGTGGTCTTCAATTTTATAATTAATCTAAACATAGCTGCAGCCATATACTATCCATTTTGACTTACTATCGGTTTTTCTATCTAATAACAATAATTATTTCATTAATTAACTAATTGTTATATAAAGTTTTACAATTGTTTCATTCTGTTGAACAACTTTGTTATTGGTACGAAACGACCATAGTTTACCATTATTCCATCACAAGCCTTTGTGAAGAAATTGCTTAACATACTTCTTAAACTTATTTTATAACAAGTTTTATACACAACAAATATAGTACCATAATATCTCAAGTATGTTTCGTATTAAAAAAATATTTTCACATGATTAAAAATATTTACTTTTCTTTAAGAGTAAAAACTGTAACAATTCAAGCTCTCCTCTTTTGAAAGATCCCCAGGAGACAACTTTTAGTAATACAAAGCACTTCCTTGAAAATCTTAACAAGAAAATAATACAATAGAAAATTTAATTAAGAAAAGTTTATTTTTAAAGTGAAAAGGAGGAGTGTGCCTAAATAACTCATCTGTAATAATCATTTTTCCTTTTTCTAGTTTCAAACAGTTAAAAAATAATGAACATGGGCGATAGATAATTGCAATATGCATATTATTGAATATTAACAATACTATTCAAAATGTTAATTTATTCACAGTCGTATACAAAAATAAGTTACTTTCACTTATGTACTACTTTGGGCATATTACATCAAGTTGCTTTACTTGGAAAAACTTATCTTAAGACGTATTTACTCATACTGATTCAAAATTAAATATTTAAAACCAAACGGAATAGCATTTAACGTAAAATTACAAATTATTGTTTCTTATACATACTGGCGTTTCACAAAGAAATGTTTATTCATATTTAATACAGTTTTAACAATCATAGACTGATTGCTAGAGGAATGACCAGAGAACAATGACTTATTTAATGTATTATTCATTTCTTCAATATGAAAAAAGTTTCCAAAGTCATTTTGAAACAAATTAAAACTTTGCTTTGCAGAGGATTTGTTGTTATAAATTTCTTCCATCCAAATACAGTATTAGTGGTGTTCAATTTTTTTTTTTTTTTTTTCTTTTGTGAGACTTAAGAAAGTCTCCGAACTTCAGTTAAGTAAATAAAGTTTTCATAAGTTTATTTCTCATCAAATTAACTTTCTTCCTTGCATTCATTAAATTGCACATACTGAATTTATATGTACATATGCATAAAGTAAGACAAAAAAAAGTTTAAAATGTTCTAAACAAATAAAAACCTCTTTACGAATCCACTCTACTCTGAGAATACCGTATAAGGTAATTTTGTAAACTGGGTTGAAAAAGGGAAATGCCAACTATATTTTTTATCACTATTAACAATATGAATTATCTCTTTTAACATAATATAATTTTTCAGATGCTATCAAGACTTACAGGTTTTAATTGAAACTTAACTATCAAATATTAATAACTTACAGTAGAATTTATACCAAAGACTTTATAACCAACAAATTTAAGAAATATTATTGCTGTCATTGTGAGGAAGCCTGTCATATTTTGAAAAAGCTGAAGAATGTCGTTTCAAAAACAAATAAAGTTTGATCAGACACTAATGTGAAATTGCTCATATGATATTTTAGTATACTTAAAATACATTCACCGGATAACCAATATTAAAGTCATCCCCACAATCCAAATAATTTGATATGATAAATAAAAATATATATCCACACTACAGTACTATGTTGGGGGACCCAGAGACCGCCCCCAGAGCAAACCCAGCTAAGATACTCACACTTGTTTGTTTCTATATAGGATACACTCGACACCAAAACCACCACAGTTTCACTTCAAAGCAAGAGCAGAGTTTGTGACAGTCTCAAACTAGATCTAATGACTGGAAACTTGATAGGGTTAATGGCCGAAAACATGGATCGGATGCAGTTACAGGGCCGCTAGTGGTGTAGGCCCAGATTTGGCTCCACGCCATACAATAATGGCGGATCTGTTCAAGCTAAGTAGCGAACATACAGTTATTGTATGTGATTTAACATTTGCCACATCAAATATAATGTTTTTAGAGAATTTAAATGTTTGTGATATTGTTATGCGTTTTTATTGGGAGCAGTCCAAACCCCGGTCTTCGAGAGACCAATTTCAACATGGTACATAATCGATTCTTTAAAAAGCCTAATTTTCCTCAGAATCGAACTTGAAAGACATTATAATATTCGTTCACATCATACCTCTAAAACATTAACAATCTAATAGTTTCCACTCTTGAAGGATTGAGGGTAGTAAGAAAGTTCCAATTTTTCAAAGCGTGGATAGAAGAATGATTCAAACAAAAATGATAATCATGTATTAATTCAATTTAAAAATAGTTATAACTATTAATGAAATACGATATCCTCATATAAAAGGCTTAGTTATACTTATTCAATTTTAGAATGGTATTGTTAAAAGCACCTTGCATTTAACAGTTATTTTTAGTTTTTCTTATTCTATTACTATCCTGTCACGGTTTCACATGTGATTGAATTTGTTTTATAGATAATAAAAACTCTATAGAGAGTAACAAAATATGTTTTCTTAGGAATTAGCAAACATTTAAGTAGTCTGGGCGGATTCCTGAGGGAATTTTTCAAAGATTTTTCTTAGTGAGCACCTATGAGCAAAGAGGAAGGACAATGTCAAATTTTACCCCCACCCTCCCAAATTCATTATTGTCATTGTGAAGTCCTGTGGGACAAAGCCCTAAAGAACTTCAAAAACTATATTTGCAAAATCATATATTTTTTTTTTTTGTGAGAAGCTTTGAGAAAAGAGGAACGGCCATGTCAGATTCCAAACCCGTAGGCCCTAGAGTAATTATTATGAACTCATGTGGGGCAGAGTCCTTAAGAACATCAAAAAGTTTTTTTTGTGAGGAAATATTAGCAAAGAGGAGATTCCTCATTAAATTTCAACCCAGTAGGATTAATGGAAATTTTGAGGTTCTATGCGGCGGAGCCCTGAAGGAAATTTGCAGAACCATTTCTTATAGAACACCTATATACAGGGTGAGTTTCTTACGTGATCCAATAGCTAACTTTTTTACAATTTGAACGAACGGTGTTTTTGGCTTCTAGGGACCTCAAAACAAAAAAGTATCATGGTCCCGGGCTTAGGTCTTACAGTGACTACTACCGTAATAGCGTATTCCCTATAGGGAAATTTGCTAAAAAAACAATCACTTCACTTACTAATTGCAGATGAAAGCAGATGTTTTAAAATTTTTATAGTACAGTATTGAAAAATATAAGTAATGGTTACAAAACTTAATTACAAATTATGCTTTTATTTGTAAAAAACTTTGAGATTGAATTTACTCTCATGTATGAAATAAACCACAAAATCCTTCCTGTATCAAAGAGAGTTTGACTTTAACTTCAAAGGACATACACAAAAAGTTAAACCAGGTTGGTGATCTTTCCAGGAAGAACCTCTCAACCCTTGGGTTCTTTCGCTCTAGTTAGTAACTTCCCAATTCGGTTCCTGAATGAATTATGTTATAAATAAGTCATGTTATCTCTGTGTCACATTTAGTACAAAATGATGCAAACTATAATGTTAGGATTTTTAGTAAAATATTCTTCAGAGGCGTTTACCATTATGAGGACTATGTTTTTTCATCACATTTTTTTTAAATCAAGACAAAGAAACAACTAACTATCATAGTGACTGATTGGCGCATATAATTGGCAGTTATTTTCAAAAACAGGCTGCAGTTAAGATTTTATTGTTATTACGAGGTGGCCCGTGCGCAAATTGCGCATTTTATGATTCTGTATGAGTGAAACTCACCTACATTACGTGAATGTTTTTTATAAAGTGGCAGAGATCTATTTTTGTTTACTATCTGGCTTTTAAAACTCATCTGAAGGTAAATCAGCTGTTAAATTACAATTCACATTAAAGAACTTGCAATGAAAGTTGGTCAACATTTTAAAGCGCCGTCTAGAAATAAATCAAAGGCGAGGGGGGCGAAGCCCGAAACTATATGACCTTTTAAATTACGATTCGTCACTGCAGTATAACCTAAGCTTTAAAATGACACCTCAATCTTAAAAATCGGTTCAGTAGGTCGAGAGAAAAAGGGACGTAACAGACGAGACCCTTATAGAAATAAGAAGATAGATTTTATAAATGCAGAAAATTTATAATAATTCTTATTTTTACAAGAGGTTTGGTTACAAAACTGTTTTTATTTCAGTTTACTGACATAACTTATATTTAGAAAATCACATTATTCAGTAGTCTTTAAGTATTTTTGACTAGCACGACTTTCATCACTATTTGTTCTGTAAAAATTTATGATGGATAACAAATTCTGATTTTTTATTTCTGTCTCAGACAAAAAATTAGTTGGGCTGAAAATTATTTTTATTCTTAACTATTTATTCTTTAACTACTCTCTGTTGAATCAGCCCAAAATCAGGGTTTAAGCTTATTTTAGACAAATTTGAACCTGTATATCACCCTTTTCAAATAGTCTGATAATCCCAATCGATATAACTAATGAAAATAGACCTAGTCCAAAACCTCATGTCAAGTTTGATAAAAATCGGACATTTCGTTAACAGTTTTACCGGCTTCACGGAATTTAAGTACATATTTATATATGTATCTTAACAAGTATATATATGCAGGTATTAAAATTTTAATGAATTGTAATTTTGGTATCTAGAGACCCTGTAGTAAAAAGATAACACAGTTAAAGGCTTATATCTAACCTTTGGCACCACCGAAATATGGTTTTCCCAACAAAAGAAATTCTCTCAAAAACCCACAATCGAAAGTAGCTTTAAAGAGCAATATCACCCTTATTAAATATAACAACCAATACATATTATATATCAAAATGAGCAAAACTATATTTTCTAAAGCTTACCAATTTACAAAATTTAGCTGTCTTTAACGGTTCAAAAGATATTCAGCAAAAACTTATAAAACTACAGCCGCCATTTTGGAAAATTGGACATAGCAGGCAAACACAGCGTCGGAGACTGGTAGACTTCTCACCATCGTTTTTCTCAGGTAATTTTACATAAGAATCGGTCAAAATATATTAGTTTGCAATTACTTCCGGGTTTAACCATGATTTGACTAGACTAGATTTGCTAGCATTCGATATTTCAACAGCTGTAAAATGATTAAATCAATTATCCTTCTCCATAAGACTAACATTGAAACTTTGAAGGCCTGTAGGTGTAGGGCGTAGTCCTGGGGACCGATGAACATTATAATGGGATTCTGCTCATCTACAGGACTGTACCTTTCTAATGGTATGCACGGATTTCTTCTACGATGCGCACAAGCGAGAAAAAGGAGGAAAGGAAACATGCTTTTCTATTAATATATAGATGGTCAAATGGTAAGGTGTGTAGCCGGGCGACAGTCGCGGGTAAAACGCCAAGTGGAGAATGTATTACGACGATGTCGTCACGATTTTGACAGGTCCGTCGACGACAGAAACGCTGAGTCAACCACTCTCGCCGGCTGTGGCGGTGTCCAAAACGCCAGTGGAGACGCACCCATTACTCGCCATGGTTCCAGTTCATGCGCGTTTCAGAAGCGAGTAAAACGCCGCATCAGAAACATTGGTGGAAAATGGGCCTAAGTGTGCCTTCACAATTCCCACACTATCAGTGGCTAAAATCAACATTGCTATTCATCAGTAACCTTTTATAAACTTGTTAATGAGGGCGTTCACAAGCATCCACCGCAAAGCGGTTTGTTTATGTTTTTGCCTATCACGTGACAAATCCCACAAATAAAATGTCTGGAATTAGTCACATGGTTGGCAAAACAAAAACAAACCTCTTTTGCGGTGGATGAACATGAACGGGACGAATGAGTCTAACCTTTTACCTACTTTTGTAACAAAAAAAGCTCACCGGCATTTTGAGATCAATGCCTTTTGGGTCCAGTGATAAAAAGTACAACTAAAAATTACTTTGGAATTGGTAAAATGTCATTTATGTATTTTAGATTACTTAAGATATATTTTCTTAAAAGTATTTAGTATTTTAAAAGTTTGGAAGAAATAACTCCAGTAAAAACTATTTTTTTAAACAACTGAGTTCCAACAATTTATTGGTAAAAATACATTATTGAAATTTACATATCACTTTTATTTTTTCAAGGGGTATAAAAATTGATTACAAAATTATTGATTTTGAAGTTTATTGTTTAAGTTCTAATAAAGTGACTAACCTGATTCAATATAACTACTAAATAAATAACATGCGTAATTAGGGTGATTTTCTAGGAATAGAAATCTATTATTGTACAGTACAAATTAACATGTTTAACAGCAATGTACTCTTTTGACAGTTTAATTGAATTTGGTTTAGGATATATAATTTCATTTAATATCTGAGTTCAATGCCACACAGAGTTGAAATAGTAACAAATACTGGGAATGTGAAATATAAGTAGTTGATTAATTAATTCAAACTAATATCACTTTTGAAAACCAAAAGTTTTAAACAAGCGATTACAGTCTAAACAAAATCACAACAGTATTTAAAAAATTTAGAAAGGAAAATCCAAATTAAACAAATGGCTAAAACCATTCTAATACTTATTCGAAATTCCATTAGACATCCCTGAAATGCCATGGAAGTTCTTTCAAATATAGCCCTTAGGATCAGGATACAATTCAGTCTTAAAACAGAGCCCTGCTCCTAACATGAATTGTGGGCCTAGCCGCTGTCCACATGGCTTCACCGCTGCGCTCGGCTGGCTTCTCTATTTCTATTCTGGGCTCACTGATGGTGACTGAATGAGCAAGTACACCCTCAGACAAACACCAAATAAATGGATGTGGCCTCCATGCAGATCTGTGTTCAATTTGACGAATTTCCAAAAATGTTTACAGCTTAAAATATTTGTACACCTATGAGACATAATACACATAGAGGTGAAACAGGGATGGCACAACACTGAGGTACCAGTCTTCGGATTTAAGTATTTAACATTTTTTAAGATTTACAACTTGGGCTCGTAGGGAAAAAACACAAAGTTTAATATTATTACAGTAATTTTATTGAATAAAAAACAGATCAACAAATTAGTAAAACACGGTTCCTTTTTTAACACTCATGTTAGTAACTATGGATAGCACCTTTTCTTCCAACATGGTCAATTCAGCAATAAGAATCAAATTTAATGTGGCAATTAGTTTTTTATATTTACCTGGGTCATGGTTTTGAAACATTCACAAATAAAACTTATAAAATTGGTGAAAAATAACTTTAATGCAATTTATGCAGAGTAATGAAATGCACAATATAGTCATTATTCATGGTACTGACTTGGTTGTGTTTCATTGTAAAAAAGTAGGTTTTCTTTTGTTATTTTGGATTTATTATAAATTGTATACGGTAAGTTACTTTTATTTTTAAAATAATTTATTAAACCTAAGACTAGGATAGCTTTTGATATAAATTAAATTCTTTGTAAAAAAATACATAATTGTAAATTAAAAATAAAATTTTGCAAGGCATTTTATTACTTCAGCATTTAACTTTTAAACTTCTCTCATTTAACTTTCAGAAGTGTTGATTTATTCCCAAATAACATAGATCTATAACTACCATTACAAATTTAAAAATAATGTAAGTAAATACAATTACAGATACACAGAGAAACGGGATGTGTCTGACATTACAACTTTTAAACAAAAAACACAATTTGTCTTTTAACAATATCACAATAACTTTTGATTAACAAAAGCAAACAGTTACAGGCTAAAAAGAATAGCAACAGAGTATTGCAGTTATAATACAGGCAGGATTCAAACAATTCAAGTATTTTTTAGATTGTGCTATAAAAATATAATTAGAGGGCCTAACTAATTATCTTAAAAATCTTAAAATATATACATTATGAGCTATCATTTTTTAATAAAAAACACAGACTTGCCTGTTATTCTCAAATTAATTAAAAATTGTTTTTTCTATAAACAAGTAAAAAGACATTTTCTCTTTATTAAATTTGTCCAGAGTCAATTGAAAGCACTTTTACAAAAGTTCATAGAAATCGTTTGGATTAATAATAAAACCAGTAACAACATTGTTAATTGTTACTCTTTACTTACAATGTATACCCTGATGCTGAAAATGTGCTAGTATAAAATAAATAAAATCTTATTTGTATGAAAATAAATAAATAATTTGTAAATACATCATTTTAAACTAATCCTATTATCACAGGTGCCATAGAAACTTCTTTGATGCTTCAGTGATTTTCATTTTGGCTTCATTTGCTTTGGGTCAGATGCTCTGAAAAAATAACAATGTCACAAATTAATTGTAAAAATTACAAGGGTTTGCATCATAACTACATTTTAAATAACAGATTATTGTTGTCAATGCATTATCAGATCCAGAAGGACTCAAAGTTTCAATGATGCAATACCTATTAGCTTTGCATTATGTGTTTACTTTAAAAACTTTTGGTGTTTTTGAACTTTGAATTGGTTTGATTTTTTACTGTTTTAGACTAACGACAACGTTGAGGGTTCAGATTTAATTCTTTGAGAGTCGTTGCGTCTTGGTGGGACCTAAAAATGACACATCCACTCCTGAAAAAGGCTCTTGGGTTGCAAAAGATGGTTATGAATTATAATAAAAAAATTAAAGACCTTGCTCCGTAAAAAAATGACATAAAAATAAAATTATTTATGTCACTCTATGTCAGTTGAATTCGACTCGTCTCTACAGTCCCCACCAAGCATTCGAAAGTGCTTTGTATGGCACAGTGATGTCCTCTCACGACTTCTGATCCCAAACAAACATGAACACTCACAATTATACCTATCAGTTAATATTTTCTGAAAGTCCTGGCGGATCTTGGGATGCCAGATTAGAGAAAGTTTACTGTAAAACTTACATGAATTTGAACGAATGGTGTTTTTTGCTTTTAGGGACTTCAAAACAAAAATTACAGGGTGTCTAGAGAAATCTGATTTCAAAATTCCATAATCTTTCCAGTAGGCCTATATTAAAAAAAAAAAAAAAAAAAAAAAAAAAAAAAACAGTATCTCTTGAGAACAATTTATCCAAACATGGAGTAACAATAATGACCATTTATTATAAACAATTTAAAAATATGTTTCTGCATAAAGATAATACCTTTATGATTACTAAGTACTTTCCAACATTTTGATATTTTTTTATGTGGGCCTCCCAACTTCACATATAGCCCTCCCGTTCCTTCCACTTTAATTTTGTTTATTTAATACAAAAAATAGTAAATAAAAATAACAGTTAGCTTCAAAAAAGTAATGAAATAGATTATTAGGTATTTAAAAAATAATAAAACGTGAATACAATTTAAGAAAGAAATTAAAATTTTGAGTACAAAATCAAACATTTTTTTAACTACATCTTTACTAAAATGTTTACATTTCTTGATTAATTTTAATTATTTTAAGAGGACTAAAAGTTTTCTGATTTTAGTTTGCGGTGCCTAAACAGCAAGAATGATTTGTTAAATATTTTTAAATTGGTATATATGGATCAAATGACCAAATCTATATTTTATGCATTAAAAAATTACAGATTTTAATAAATAAAAAAAATTCTGTATCTATTTTGAAATTCCAGTATAACTCCAGGATTTCCAGTATGGAAATAAAACGCCAGAATATTTTAAGTATTTCCAGTATCAGTAGACACCCTGAATTATCATGGTCCAGGGCTTAGTCGGATATCTTGGAATTCGGCTTGGTCGGAATTAGTCGGATGGTCTTTCCGTGACTAGCACAGTGTATTCCCTATAGCAAATTTTGCTAAAAAGGTCTTAAAATAATGCATGCAGTTTAAAAATGGCATAAAAAAGGATGGCTTGTATTTAAAAATTTTTTACTGTCCACCATGTTGGAAAAATCACAGATAGAATCAGAACTAAAAAATACTACAATAAAGAGAATAAAAAATCAATGTTAGAGTAGCGAGTTAACTTTTTTAAATTCCTCTTATAGTTATTGAATGAAGTTGGCATTCACACTAGTTAAATAAATTGAGCATTACGACAAAAAGTTTTTCATAACACGGACTGGAAGTTGTATTTTTTAACTAAGCCAATTCACAACTTTGGCTTATACTTCAAGGTTTGCAAGCCTTAATCTCATAGGAAAGGGCCACATTAGACCCGTATAATGAAAATTATATTATGTTTATAGTTAAATTTTTTTAATATGTCTTACCTGACTGGGAGGCGACTGGCTAGCCGGGTCACTTTCGGGGGCAAGTTCTCTACTGACATTGACCTTTTTGAATTGTTAACTTTTTCTCCCTGAAGAACACAGGACTGAGGACGAACAATGCCAGATCTTCTTGACCCCAATTTCGGGCTTAAAAAGTTATTGTTCAAATAAGACATTTTCCTATTTCCAAATTCCTGTTTAGAATCTACATCCATACTCAGACGTTTGTTCAGATTGGTAGATCTTGTTTCCATTCTAGTGAAGGCATATGACAGATCGGTTGGATCCAAGCTCAGTCTTTTATTCTCTTTCTTTTCAAATTTGTTTTGTTTCGATGACGTTTTCATCCTGGAAACTCTCGGTGAGTAGGGACGAGAATCTGATTCCATCAACTCTTTTTCAATTTCCTCTTTTGTCAAGGATTTAAAGTTTGTCTTCTTCACTGGCAAACTACTCGGACGGTTGTTTATGTTGAGGCTTCTGTTTGTCAGAGTCGAACAAGCCCTCTCTGATATTGGAGACGACAGCAAACTTTTCTTGACATTCTCTCTGATGTCAGTTTTGTCTTGGGATTCCTTTTCGGTTTCACCTACCATGATTGGTCTATGTATTGGTCGAGGGGTAGGGATTCGTTTGGTCACTACAGTAGTTGACTTCAACGGAATTCCTGCGTCAACTATGAACTCATCATTTGATAGCCTGTAAGAAACAGTCAGTATACTATGAGAACACGTTGAAAAATTATACTAGATGTACTTATAAATATTCTAAACACTTGAGCTCTTGAAAAAGAAAACATAGTTAGAGGAGAAATTATTTATTTTTACAGTTAGGAGTGGACGTTTGGAATCCTAGGAGATTCTTTAACGGAGAGCGGGAAACGAAGGGAAGGATGTAGGCAGTTTTCTACACATGGTCTCCTTCTACCTAGAAAACAAAATCTGTTCAATTTTTTTATACTTTAGACCTATAAGTGTTTAAAGTATACTACATAGTTATATTGGTATGGTACCCAAGGCATATTAGGAGTAGCCCTTTTTTTATTTAAAAATCTAATATAACGAACTTTACAAAAAAAAATAAGAGAGGGATACAATTTGAGGAGACATTTATATTGGACATAGATTTTAAAAAATGTATTAATATTGAAGAAAAATGTTTAATCCTATTCAAGTTTTATAGGGAAGTACATTTTATTGGGTTTCAAATAAACAATGTTAAACAATATTGTTCTGACTAACATTGTTCTGATAAACAATGTTTTCTTGCCCTACAGATGAAAGTAGATTTGAATAAAGTATTACAAATGGTTCAAAATTGCAAATATTTATCTGTAAGTGATAAACTACTGAATAACTAGCTATAAATAATACATAGTGAATTTTATCTGAATGCCACACAAATATAGAGTGAGTGTGCTACAACACCAGGCTTATAACGGCACGGAAGCACAAGAACGCCAAACCATGTTTGGCCCTTTTTTTACCTTTTCCCTATACACTGCTGTAATTTTGTTAGTTTTTAATGTAGATCAATACTTTTGGTGTTGTTGTTTTGGCAATAAAAGCACCAAAATGAAAAAACAAACTGTTTAATAAACCTAATAAAAAAATACCATAAGCTCTAAAATTTTTGTCTTAGGCCTGAAACATATCAACACCAGTAATAAAATGCTGCTTTACAAACTAACTACTTGTACTAAATTTAATTGGCAAAAAATAATGTACATATTTTATTTTGATATAAAAAAATTTATTATGATTACACAATGTGCTCTACTGCTTTATGAATTTAGTGACTGCAGGGTGTCTAGTTTATTTCTCTTTAAAAATTCAAGACTAATTCCAGACTTTTTCAAGGCTGTTTTAGTTTTTTCAAGACTGCCGCATTACTCAACATTTAACAAAATTATTTACATAGTTGTCACTTATATATATATATTTTTAAATAGTACACACATTCCTTACATCAACCAGCTTTAATTTTGTTGTTGGATACAATCACTACATGTTTCACTGTGAATACAGCATTGTCAAGTGATACAAGAACATAACACCTATCAAAGGATAGGTCAAGGATTAAAATACACAAAATTAACTGTGTTTCTACCGTGTTTTGTGTGTGTTTTTTTTTTTTTTTTTTTTTTTTTTTATCCTTGACCAATCTTTTGATGGATAGAAGGCTATGTTCTTATTTATATCACTTGACAATGCCATATATTCACGGTAAAACATGTACAGTAGTGATTATATCCAACAACAAAATTTGAGCTACTCAAAGGAAGGCATGTGTATACTATTTTAGTCTTCAGTAGCAGTTTAGGGGCTAATATAATGAATTGTAATATTTTTTGACAAAAACAAGACCATTAAAATGAAAATACAAAATTATTACTTTTTTAGAAGAAGCATTACTAATTCTTCAACAACATTGAAAATTTAAATGGTTTGAATTAAAATACTGTGTAATGCACAAGTTTTTAATTCTATTTTTTAGTCCTTTGTCCGTCCTTTGTAGGGTGTGTGTTCTGTTTAGTTTATTAAAAAAAATAGGGTAATATAAATCCTTCCAAAACTTGAATATGATAACAAATTTATAGAACACATAAAAATTGCATATGTTTGGTAATAATTAAAATGTTGCTTTTCCTTGTTTTCTTTAGCTTGTAGGCAAATGTTAGTAAAATTCATTTTCCAACATTGTCTACTGTAAACAAATTTTGGAATTTTACATATTATTTAATAGAATTGTGAGCGTTTGTTTACGGTCTGCAGTTGCGTTTTGATTGGGGATTACAAGCATCTCTGGTTAGCAATCTTTATCAGAGCGTCTTAATCGGCGATTGCAAGCGTCTACATAGTTAAATTTTTTGTAAATTTCAAGACTAGACTGAAAATTCAAGACTAATTCCAGACTTTTCAAGACCATTATTAAATTCAATACTAATTCAAGACTTTCCAGATTTTCAAGACTACTAGACACCCTGAGTGACTTTTCAGAACGCGTACACTGTATGAAAGTTAAACGAACAAACTAAATGTGTTATATTATGACAGTTCAATTCATCAAGTATGTGTTTTTCTAGTGCAACAAAAGTAACTTTGTAAAATATAAAATAATCAACAGCCCATATATGGTCTCATATATGTGTTTAACGCTCCCATGGTGTTGGCCTATTTGTTTCAGGTAGTAAAAAGGATAAACAGGATAAATTTTAATGTCTTTATATTAAATTTTATTAACTTCATTTCCTTTTTTATATTGAAGTATGAAAAGTTATTTTAATTTTACATATTCATACTCTATAGACAAATGGAACAGTTGACCTAAATGCTTCAATTTTTATTTCATCCACACGACTAATTTACAAAGATGACAATTAGTTGCAATTTACAAAAACTTTGAAAAGCAAAGTTTTTCATTCTGATCTGTGTTACACACTTCATTTTAATTATTTACCACAGACACAAGTGTACTATCTGCTCACCTGTTCGGCCCGGTCGGTTTCTTAGGAACAGTGTTGGTGGACGGCGATGGTCTCGGCACGCTGCGTATGGAGGACCGGACAGATGGCGACCGCGGGGATGCAGCTGCAAACATCGGACCAATGTTAAACTAATCTAAGTTCACCTCTACAAAATTCTTTCAAATTGTATGGTAATAAATGGAAAAGAAAGAGATAAAGCTTTTCTTAAAGTCAAATTTGAATAACATTTAACACATTTTTTAATACCCTCTATAACTATACCGTGGTTAAAATTAATTTTCGATCGATAGACAGAATTTTATATCCCTCCAAGAGAAAAACTCCCTCAATACCACCCTGAATTCCCCTATTTTCTTTATAAGCATCTGCTATTTTTATTTTGCCTTTAAAAGTTCTGAGTATAAAATAGAGCTGGTCGTATTACTTCTCCTAATTGCCAATGAAAGAGCTTCTATCTCAAACGTCAAATTAAGCATATTTGTTTATGGAAAATCAAAAACAATGGCATAAAGTGACATAAGATACTAAACAGATGTGCTATTTAGTGATTCTGATTGGTTGAAGTTTTAGCAGTGAGAGAAGCGGGAATAATTTCGGGAGTTGAAATCTGCATTTCTTACGCACATTAATTTTTAACGGGCTTTACATTAAGCTGATACCCAATGTGAACAGAATTCTCATAGAACAGTTAGCTGAATTTGAAACCAATTCACAGTGGCAGATTGTTGTGTACATATACACTACAAGTGATATATATCAAGTCAGTTCTACCACCCTTTTTAATTGGGATTTTTGTGACATGTTTTTGCAGCACTTTAAAACCAGCAGAATATTGTTATATCGATTGAAGCAAATGTGAGATGGTAATCCAAGCCTAAATTTCATTTCTAAACAATTTCATTGGATGATAAGTTTATTACCATAATCTTATTACATTATTTTCTACGTATTATATTTGATACTAAAGAATGGTAGAAAAAAGAGCAGGTGCATACCTGAGCCGCCTGAGCTGCCTGAGCTCATGCTCATTTCCCTGGTGAGGGGCGGACGGTTGGCGACAGTGTAAGACGACATGTTCTGGGGCCGACCGCCACTCGACTTCTCTCTGTGACAATCATGACATGTCCGGTATAAATAATTCAACCTTGAGATTGAGACAAATTATTTTGAGAAACAATAGTGGTTAAAAATGCTTAAATCAATGCTTTTAATACAACTCAATAACACCTCTAGTGTGTGTCTTTTTATTCTGAAAACAAACCTATAGAAAGTTAGAGGTTAGAGATGAGGAAAAACTGTCTAGAAAACAACAACATCTGGTTAACAAAAGTAGTGACATAGAATTAATCAGCTGAAATGCAAGGGTAAAATCCTCACACAGACCTTCCACATCTCAGTCTTTTACCAAGTAATCTAAAAATATTAAGTTTTGACTCATAGTTTTAATAACTTGAGCACTAACTAAAAATTATTGCGAATTTGTACTTACAAAGAATCCACGCTGCTCATGTTCGTTAAAGCTGAAAAGAAATAATGCAAAAATTAAAACTAAAAAAATCAAAATTTTATCAAAGTACAGTTGTTATCCTTAATAAGCAGAAGTCCTATTGTTTATAAAAATTTGGCTTTTCTTTTACAGTTGTAAATTAGTTCAAATCAATAAAATTCCATGCTGAAATAAGTAATCCGTCATCCTATGATCTGGCATGCTTGATAATCCGGCACGACTTTAAGAACAATTATATTGACTGAAACAAAAATAACGATTGAGAAATCAAGTTTGTTTGGGATTGAAAGTCACCGCGAAGCAACGCTGTGTTGTACAAGTCCACAGTCTAATAGGTTATCGGGAGACAGTCATGACACTGTCACTTAAGTTGTCCGCCTGAACCACCCAGGGACTCCAGTTACGCAAGGAATAGTGGCTTGGAATGCTAATGTGGATTTACAAGCGTTTGTAGTGGTTGGCGTCCGAGTTGACAACACAATCACAGGTGATCGCAGCCATCAGTGCAACATGACAATAATGCCATTGACTATTAAATGCTGATAACAATAAAAATTGTCAAATTAAATCCCAATTGAATGATAACGGCAGAAATGTATTTCAGAATTGGTTGCCGCTCGGCGCTCACCGTGGTTACATTTAAAGTTCTTGCCCATAGCGAGAACGGGCGGGGACTCCAGTCTTGCCAGTTTCATCCGCTTAGAGCGCTGATTGCCCCGCGGACAACACTTAACCTGGAGCTTTGATACGAGTGTCTTAGTTAACAGTCCTGTCTAAGGAGAATGTCGGCCTTAGTCAGTAACAAGACAGTAACAAGATCGCACCACAATCATCCCAAACTCATCTCTCATTCATATTCAGGTTAAAATACCCAATATGTGAGGTCCCTGTCACAAAATAGTGATATAATGTCGTGACTTTCTCCCAATAACATATTAGACTGTGGCGGATTCCGTATTGGCATGCATGCTTGGGAGACGAGTCGTCTTTGGGTGACAGTGTAATTTCGGAATAGGGTGGACGTCACTGTAGCTTTGTTTACATTTCGTATTCGTGTTCAGGCTGCTAGGATGCGTAATGTGACACTGTTTGTACATTTCAAAAACTTTATTAAATAACAAGAAAAGTAAACAAGATATCCTCTGAACTAAATTATTCGATTAGTTTAGTTCACATAACCGTATTACTTTATCCGAGTTTTCCCCGTGGCCGAGGTGGCCTCGGTCCCAATTACTGTACCTCGATAATCGGACGTCTACTGTACTCTTTCAAGTTTCATAATCATGTACTGTATTTTTCATTAAAGTAGGCCTACGTTATACAATAGTTATTATTCTTTAAAAGCTGTTTTAATAATAAAATACGTGTTTTATAGTCTTTTTTGTTTAATTTACAGTTTTCCTGAATATTCATTCTGTAATCCGGCATATTTTGTAATGCGGCATATGTCAAGTCCCGGACGTGCCAGATTAGAGGAAGTTTACTGTACTTATAGAACGGAAAATACAAAAACCTCATCAATAAAATATTTAACTGTGAAAAAACAATCGGTGGTGCCATTAACCCTGCAAGAGTAATGGCTGCTATATTGTATGTTCAATGAAGGCTATAATTTGCTGATTATTTTATTGAACATACCACATATATGATATCAAGAGGTAGTTTTATTTTTTTTATGGGAACTCTTCTGAGCACTGTAAAATGTTTCTTGGGGTACAAAATTGAAATTAACAGCTTTTGCGTAACCTAACATTTCCAATCAAGAAGAGAATTAATTAAAATGTATGTTTAATATTTATATTGAACATTTAAAATTAAATATTGCCACCTTCTTATAAATTTTTTCCTGAGGCAAAATAGAGCTTCTCCAACTGCAATTAAATAATTCTAAACACAAGTTTTTGTTACAAAATCACAAATTTATTTTTGTTGATTAAAACCTTATTTAATATAAGAAATAAAAAATCTGAGAAGTTATGTGTAAAATGTCATGGGGATTAGGTAGAACAAAATGTTCAACTTACGTGTATCAGCTTTTGTAGTCACATTCGAGGTTGGTCTAGGATAATTATCCACACTTCCAATGTCTGGTGGCTGTCGATTTTGAAGTTTAATGTTCTGAAAAGGACGATAAAGATAAGTATAATGAAGGAATACCTATTTGAATGAAATAATTTCCTCTAGCTTATACGGTTTCTAATTATACGTATACATTAACAGCTGTTTGCTACAGGTTCCCAGTGGTGGTTGTCGAGACATATTACCAAGGGGTCTATGGGATATTAAACTGAAATTATTTATATTTTTACAATTGCTTTTATCGATAAACTTTGAATCCATGAAAAAGACGCTCAAAGGCTATGGTGTCATTAGAAAGCACGAAAGCAGCATAAAAAAACTGTGGTTCATGTTTAATTTTACAAATGTGATGTAAGAATGAGTTGACTAACTTTCAGAATATGTAATTATCACGTTTTTATTCACATAGGGGTAGCCATGATACAGATTGATGAGAGGATATTAATAAAATGTTTGCTGAAAACCTCTAGGCTACTCAAGAGAGAAAATTACTGCAGTGGAAGCTCTCTTAACACGTTCGCTACAGCCCCCGCATATATGCGGCAGTCAGGCCATTCCCTCAGCCCACCACCTAAATCATGGACTTCCCTGTAGACCGGCCCTGGTGGCTGTGATTTACGACACAGACCACGAATAGAATCAATAGAATCTGTCCACAAGTATTGCCAACTGGCCAGTGATGTCAGTGATCGTCCTAGCCACAGACAAATGCAGCGGACAATCCCGTACACCGTGCCTAAGCTATCAAACCTTTAAAATAGACCGTACCGAAGAAATTTTGTATTTAGTATCATTGAACCATCGCTGCAGATCTATGCCGGCAGTCGCAGCAGCCACCGCAGATCTGCGGCTGTGGGCCCTGAGTAGAACTTGCCCGCCAAAAAATTGCGGCGTGTTAATCAACCTCAGATCAATCGCTCGTCAGGTTGACCGTGTGAGCCGATGTTGCAATAAACATCTAACAATAACTTTTATGTTACAAGATCATACGTTACTGCATCAAGTCAAATTCAGTCAGTTCATTCATTCAGTCTCAATATACTGTATAGTTCCCACACAGTTTACTATGCTGTGTTTGTTAACTTTGTTATCTAATAGTTTTTATACCATAACTGTTTGTGTACATCATTAACTAATTGATTGTGTTTCCCAAATTATAAAACATTTTTCACTAATTATTTTATCTACAATTGTTCTAATAATCACCAATGTTCGTATTACAAGTAGCATCATAAAGAAAAATGCATTATTAAACCAATTTAAAACACGTTGCTTAATGGGGTTTTAATAGCACAGGTTTAAATTTATATTGGTTTTAGATGAATGAGAGCTGAGCATTTGACTAAAGTGGTGTTTTAAGACATTACGTAAATTCGTACATCAGGTAATAGTTCAATTACGATTCAAGGTTTAGTTGCTTTATGAAAAGAGTGTGATCATACATGAGTGAGAATGACGATTTGGGCAAGTGACATCTGTGTGGTTAAGTTTTTTTATGGATGGCTGTCCATAACCTTTGAATTTTCTACAACTGTAACTTACCAAAGACTGGTCGTAGTTAAAGAATGTATTTAAATTTAAGGCCTTCATGAGATATTTATAACACTTATGACTTAAAGGCCTTCATAATTGGACTTTCACAAAACTACTATTTTTCATGTATCATATATATACATATTGTAAATAGAGATTTTTAGTTTGAGTTATTAACACACATTTCTAGTATTATTTGGTTTAAATGGCCTTTTTCATTATCCGATCCAAGTCCAGTCCAGTAGGGGTTGGTTAAGAGAGCTTCTATTGTATTATAAAAAAGAATAAGGAGTTATTAGTCTATATTTTGCTCGAAATCGAGCAATTTATTTTGATACAGCACAAAAGTTACATTTAGTTCTAAATCAACGATATCCGACCATTCCGATATTTTGTTTATCAGTAATTACCAAAAACTACACGTATTTAAAGCTGTACATTAACAGATGTTTTAAATGCTCAACCAATCCCAATGTTATTCTAATAGGAAAATATCAAATTTAATTTGTGTATAGCACCCTTATTTTAAACATTTTTATGGCGAACTCAACCACGAGGGATATGAATATGTTTTAACTTGCTGTTTTCCACCTGAAGATGTGCCGATGTGCATGAAACGGCTGTAGTGGTACACTACACAGTGGATCATTTTGACAGAGCTCAGGTAACATAAACCTTTATTTGCTATATTAAATGATCCGGAGGCTAATCCATCAATAATGAAACTTTATTTTAAGTCCGATTTTAATCATTTTTTGGCGGAAACAACTACAGACCAAGCCCTATTCAATAGCAACAAGAACATGAAAATCGGATGAAAATTGTATGAGGAGTTCTCTACACAAAAAAACCTTTAGCGTATTAAATAAGTATAGAATTAAACACAATAGATCTATGTTCTCTTCATTCTAGGCTATTTGGGATGATAAACGTGAGTTAGAGATTCTGTTGTTCAATCATATTACCATTGACTATGTACACTAACGTGAGTAGACTTCTCATAGCATAGGCGTGTGTGAAACCTATTGACGGTGGTACGATCTCGTGCGGCGTACATGGAAGTTCACAAAACATATGATAGATAAATCAGTATTACCACCCTTCTCAACCAATGATGAAACATTTTATAACTGAAAATTATGTTTATGTTTTGGTAAAGTGTTTTTGCAGCACTGTAAATTCAGCTGAATAATAACAACATCGATGGCAGGGACTCTGGTGCCGCATACACCGAACTTCCAAATTTTTGCCCCAAACTAAATGCATTGGATGAGAGGTCTATTCACGTTAGTGTACATAGTCAATGATATTACTCATACTAGTCTTAAATAACTCTCATATAATCTTACATTTATCTTAGTAAAATATTTTATTATTTTGATTTATTGTTTTTATTATTTATTACTCCCACTATTTTGAGGCCAAGCTTTTACTTTGACCAGATATAAATCTGAACACATGAAGAAATTTTATTCTTTTTCATATAACTTAGAAAATATATAGTTTGAATTCCTCAACCATTTATTTAATGTTATCACAATAAATAAATGTGACAACATTTCATATTTTTCTATAAACATAATCTTTAAACAGATTCTTGTGAATTTGGGCCAAATATTCACGTTTTATTAAGTGTCTTTTCAATAACTAGTCTTTACATAACTAAGGTATGTATAATAATGACTTCTAAAATACAACCATTGACAAGATGAAGAGAGTGACAGTAACTTCTCCACTTTTAATTAATATTGTACAAGTTAAATACACTAAATTCTTATAAATCTAGTTCCAATTTGTTACGAATAGGTAATATTTGTAAATAGTTTTTGAATAAACGACAACAGATTTATAATTACCCCCTTTTTTGTAGAACCCATTTTGCTCTTTTCAACGTCATCCATCTCTCGTATAGCTGATTTAAGTTGGGCTAGGACGTCTCTATCTGTAAAACAAAGAATTTCATAAACATTGTTCTACCACACTTAATAAATTTCCAACATGCTTTTCTCAATAAATAGTAAGAGTATTAAATAGTCTCTAGGTAAATAATTCTTTAAATACATAACCCGCTTCCCATAGAGAGCAGAGAGAGCTGATTTTAGTTACCTGTCTCATTGGAGAGTGTGTTGATGCATGCGTCGACACTCGCCAGCAGTTTGCGATCCACCGGGTCCGAGGCCAAACTCTTCAGCTTGGGCAGCAGCCGGCAAACCATCAGCCGGATGTTGGGGACCTTGTCCTCTGGAACATACATGGGAATGGTGACGTACTTGGTAGCAAAACAAAATCTACCGAATACTAGAGTAATACTTTTTAATCGACAATGGACAAATTTCCTCACTCAGGCTATGGTGTCATTAGCAAGCAGCATTAATCAACTGAGGAGTGAGGATTGTGTTTAATTTTGAAAATATGATGTAAAAATAAGTCAACTAATTTTCAGATCATGTTTAAAAATGTTAGTTAGATGATATACTCATTTTTCCAAATAAAATTTGCTTTCTTCCTATCCATGGTCAAATAAACCACATTATCTTAATATAATAATAATAATAAATTTATTCCTCCAACAAAGTTTATCATTGTATGGGAATTTACAAAACGGATTTAAAGTTTTTGTACTTATTTAAAATTTCACAAATTTTCATTCAATTACGGTACCATTTTATTTACTAATTTTCTCTAGACTTTTTCTTTATTTAAAACTTATTTGAAATTTTTCTGGTTTCTTCTTTCTTCTTACTTTTCTCTTCTTACTTTTCTCTTCTTACTTGTTCTTCATGACTATATCGTTATGTTTAATTAATGTTTAAGTACCAAGGGGCCAAGCTTAAGCTCAGTAAAATGATTACTTTTTTTCTCACACAAACCTCGTTCGCACCGCTCACTCACCACCCTCTTCCTTTTTAAGACGAGCTCGTTCGCTTTGCTCACTCGCCGGGCTAGAGAGAGCTGCACTTTGGTATAATTGTCCTCAACTACTGATTAAAGATGTAACACATTGGTTTATATCTTCAGTTATCAGCTGATTTTTGTTCAATTAAAAAATCTCCATAAGGATAACATGGAAACTTTGAAGGGCTCTAGAACTAAAACCAGATTTTTCCCAGACATGGGACCAGCTCCAATCGATTTCTAGTGGCCAAAAACCCCATAAACAACCAAAAAATAAAAATCCTTGGAGTGAAAAATAGCTTTGATCGTACAAACATTGCTTGTTTTAGAGTATAGGATTTATTAATGGTCTTCTGCTTCTTTTCCGTCTTTCATTTTAACTCTTCCTGCCTTAATTCCTTCCATGTCATTGGTTTTGCTCATATATTATATTATAGTTAATATATTATATTTGAAATGGAACATGAATATAAGGAATTGGATGGTAATATAAATTATGATATAATCAATTGTTTACCAGCCATGGAGGTGATATTATGAAAAAACAGCTCCTTGAGGACTTCTGGGGACAGATTCTGCAGAATTGCCATTCCCCGCAGAAACAGAAGCCGACAGTGGAAGCTGGAGTTGTTGCAGAGTTCTGGAAATGAATAGTAATTTCATTGAGTACTCAAAATATTCATTATCTTGAGCAGTGTCGAGCTATCAAAATATTATAATTGTCAATCACCCTCTGGGTCTGCTTAACTTCATACATCTTTACATATTATATAAACTGGGATAATATTAGGTTCCTCAGCCATTTGTTTATTTACTTTTGACCACCAACAGTATAATATTTAACTAAATTTTAAATTGGACCAATCAAGTAAATTAACTGCTTAGTGCACTGGAAAGTCTGAATCATTATTAATTGTTATAAAAACAATAGCAGATGATTTCTCTTTTTTTCTGAAGAGTAAACAAGAAGAAGGTTTACTGAAGAGGATTAGAGAACCTCAGAATAACATCCTTTGATGTTTGTGCTTAATATCATTGAAACTGAATGCAACAGAGAAATAAACAAATAAACTTTTAATGATAAGTTGATGCAAAACAAAGCAAGGTGAAATCTGACAGGATCTCACCGAGTATCTTGTTCCGAATTTTCAGCTTCTGCTTGGCTTGAGACGGGTCCACGATGATGACTAGGAGCGTGTGCAATGCTGCGACTCGACAAGGCAGAATTCTCTGTGACAACATAATAATATTACTATTGAGAATGATTGCTTCTTTTTTTAAGTACCACATGAGGAAACTTTCAACAAACTAAATAATTGGTTCTCCAGCTCAAGAAAGGCCACTGGTACCTCACTACAAATTAAAGTTGTAGATAGAGAGTAAATTTAAATATTTGAATTTAAAATAAATTTAAAATTCCTATCAAAGATTGTAACTCTTTAAGATTCTTGGGAGCGTAAGCATTTCCTATTCCACTCATACTTGCTTGTCTATGTATGTGTTTACTATTCTAAATATCTTTCTAGGATTGAAAGGTAAAATTAAAAGTTCAACCTGAGTAATTCAAGTGTCCAGCTTTTATTCATTAAGGCTGAAGGCTACAGTTTCAACACAGCTCAACAATTTCTCATTTTAATACACCAGTTCGCTTCTTATACGGATATAAAAGACGGATTTTATAAACATTTCAAAAGAGGCTAAAGGTAAGAGACAACTAAAAAAATGAGGATCTTTTCTTGCTGCTACTTTTTTTAAAGGCTGCAACACTAACCAAAATATTACTGAATTGTGTGTCCTTTTTGTGCTCTGTTGGGCTATTTTCACACTGGCGACAATTACAGATGACGCAGGCAGTAAGTGGTCGCGCGTTTAGAATAAGCATTGAATACTGGTGATAATTGTTGCAAATGGCATGCTACTTGTCCCCAGGTGGCGTTTTTGACAAACAGCGCAACCCATGGGAATTTAAATAATCAAGATGTCTTTAAACATATTTGTTAGATGGTGTAATAGTTAATTAAATACTTTTTGTATCTCCTAAATTTTAAAACAGAATTTACAATGGTAAATTCATAAACTTTTAAATATAGATCACCCAAATTATGTGTAATTGAGTAATGCTGACGAATTTATATTTATATAACAGTTTACATTCCATGGGATAGAAAGAAACCTAGTCAATGATTATTAACTGATCTCCCCAATAATTTTTTATTGAATTTCTATTCTTTGGAAGAGGAGGTTACTTATCCAATTAATCTGGACCCAATTTCCAAAATAGTTGTTTGTGAATTTGATAACAAGTTTTGTGGACTAAAACCAGCAGTACGCAGATATTTAAAATTTTAGAATAGCTTGGGTCTGAAAGAAAATAATATGGTAAAGATTCACCATCCACAGTCAAATTCAAATTCAATAACAGTTTATTTGAAAATGTTACAATAAATACAATAAAGCATCTTAAAAATATATAAAAACTCAAAGCTAAAAGCTAAATTGAACCTAGAAAATAAGCTTACATGGGCAAGATGCCTGTGCATAGGCTCAGTCGCTGAGACAGCCTATTAAGGTTGAGCAATGTTATGAAAAAAAAAAAATGAAATAAAATAAATATATGATACCGTAAATTAAATTTTCAATCTATAACAAATATATTTGTAATGATAAAAAATACTTAAGAATACATGGAGCTGAAAATATTATTTTATGTACACTACTGATAAAAAAAAACGTGCTAAGCCGACGGCGGTGATGGAAGAAGTGGCTGAGGGAGTCTATGGTAGGGTCAGGCCGGGGCCTACGATAACTAACGCGCCTGCATACATTTTTGGTCACGTGACCAGATGCGGCCGAATTTCAGCTGTCATCTCCATTTGAAAGCATTGCAATAGCCTGACTTGGCATCCGTTTTTACGTGTATTTTTAAATACACGTAAATGAAGTCATAAGTGTTGCATATCCTTCTAATCCTCATTAAATTACAAATTGAATGATACTAATAACGTTACGCTTTGCAAAACTTAAAACTCACTTTTTGGGTAAAAGAAAAAACTTGAATTTCTCACATTGTAGGATGCATTGACTTTTTTGTTAACAGATTTCTTCCAATAATTTGAAGATATTTCTAGGAATAAGACATGAAATAAACGTCTTAAATCAGTAGTTTGCCGGTTATAATTTTTATTTTCGATAAAACAAATTAAAATGTACCTTTTCGGTTCAAAATTTTTGTTATTTGCAACGAAATATACTCTTATGTAAACAGCTGATGAAAAGTGTAAACAAAACTATAAACTAAATTAAGTTTTGACTTTATCTCGTAATAAAAAATATCAGAAAAACTGTTAACTTTACAGTAATAGTATCATTTTGTTCCTTATTTAATCTAGATTAAAATATATAAGTCTTGTCTAGTAACCTACTATCTAATTCCTAAGAGGTGGGAAATAAGTGAAGGATGTCACGTTTTCACAATGTTATCTTATGGAAACTTGTGCTACAGATCGGCCGCAAATAGTCACGTGATTTTGGTGGTGGGGGGAAATATGCAGGCCCGTTAGTTTTCGTAGGCCCCGGTCAGGCCCACCTGTACTCAATCGTGATGATTAATTCGGACCTAGATACTCCTAATTCTACTAACCATTGTGTTACACGCTTTTTAAAAACAAAGCCCGAAGGAGAATTAAAAATATAGTTAATCAGCGGATTGGTTATAACATTACGAATACGATATAAAACCCCAGCGATGTAAGATGAGTTAGTGGTTGACAAAGTCTTAGTTCATTGCATTGTAGTTATACTGATGTTAATCATGCGAATAACGGGTTTCATATCAATGAGAGATATTTGAAAAAGTGTAGGTCTGTTTTTGTAAATATAAATCAAAAGAGATTTGATGAATAGCTGTCTCACGCTAAGTAATGAAACTTCTTCAAAAAGTGTTTCAGTGGGGTGCCGTGGATTTTTGCTGAAACCAACCTTGATAATTGGCTTTTGGAGAGTAAAAAGTGGATTTAAAACCGTCGTAAATGATCTGCCCCATACAAATTCCAAAGTATATTCCAAAGGAAAGTAGGGATTGAATGTATGCGTAGTATGCTAATTTAATTTCTTGATGGAGAAGAATTTCTCTAAGATGTCTATAAGCAAAAATAAACTTTTGAAGTATTGAAGTTAAAATTTCTATGTGACTCGTCCACTTCATTCGATTATCCAACACAACTCCAAGATATTTAAAAGAAGATAATTTTTAATTTTATCACATGAACAGAAAGTATTTAGAT
>CM061537.1:64578543-64718462 GCA_030545055.2 Neoaliturus tenellus | reverse complement strand
GGATGAGAGGTCTATTCACGTTAGTGTACATAGTCAATGATATTACTCATACTAGTCTTAAATAACTCTCATATAATCTTACTAAAAATTAGTGATGGGCCGATACCAAAATTTCTCGATTCCGATTCTAAAATTTGGATCTCAATTCTCGATTCTGTATTCGATACCGATTCCAATTATACCTTAGCATATATGGGGGGGGGGGGGGGGGGGGTGGAGAAATCACATGCTTCGAATTAATTACCAAAATGTATTTATTCATTATATTATAAAAAAATTAACATGAATTATCCTTGGTAAAATACAACTGAATTGTTAAGAAAACTATCAGAAAAACGTAACCTATTGTTAAAAAAAACCAACAGATCGTGAAAACCGTTTTAATTTATCTTAAAACATTAAGAAATGGCTAAGATTTGGATTGTACCTCATGTTCCGATCTAGGCATGACTAAAAATTTGGATTGTACTTCATGTTCCGATTCATAAAAACTAACATCTGTACCCTCTCTGGATCCAGTCTGTTCCTTTTTTTATCACTAATTGTGCCAGATGTAGAGAACAGTCTTTCTGAAAATACGGTTGAAGGAGGGGCAGACAGATACTTCAGGACGAGTTTGCTCAGTCTTGGATAAATTTGTGTCTCCTTTCTCCAAAACTGAAAAACATTGATTTCTGGACATGCGAGTGGCTCCCCGAAGTATTGTTGGACTTCCTTCTCAGCTGTTGCTTCGGGGACTGTTGCAGTCTTTTCAGCACCTCCCATTAGTGTAGAATATCTTTTCCACATCTTCAACTTCAGGCGATCAGTGGAAGACTGGAATAAAATCAGTGTGAGAGTACTCTAGCCTACTAAAAAATAAAATATACATAAGCCTAATCAGCAATGAATGGTGACTCTGTTTTACATTGATATTTCTGTTATCATGTATATTTATTTATTGATGGAAAACTTTTTAAAATAAAACTAATTTGCCTGCATTGATGGGTCTAGCTAATTTTAATTTATTTCTCTCCTTTACTTTTTACTCTTTCAATAATCAAGGTTGATTGAAGGAAATTCAAATTGAAATTTTAATTTTAAAGTTGAATGAAAAAGCATGCAGGCTACGCGTCTATGTATACGTCTAATGATGTGTAAGTTAAACAATAGAAATATAAGCTTTATTTGTATATTGGAGAGGGGGAGAATAAAAAATTCATTATAATAAAAAACAGTATTATTTAGTGTCTGGAGCCAAGGAAAAGGCTTTTGAAATTTGCCAATGTGAAACTAAACAAACTGTATAAGTTAAAATGAATATATTATGAATTAAATAGATTATGAATGAGGTTAAAATGAATAGGCCCTAATCAGGGGATCAGAAATTATGAGATAGGCCTATTTCAATTTTTAGTTTTAGGCCTATAAATAATAAAATATTAATTATTTATTATTTTCCTACTTAGCCTATTTGATATTTTTTTCGAATGGTTTAGTAACTGAATTTGAAATTATAAAATTTTTCATGTCACGAATAAATTATGAAGTACCGTAGTATGTCACTTAAGATTGTTAAGGCTTAAATGCATTAACTATAAAATTTTACAAATATATTTTGTTTGTTTCATCTCAACTTACTTTGGCAGTCTCTGTAGTTAAGGGAAGAGTAGATGTTCCGACCGCAGGCTCATCAGGGGTACAGGTTTCCCCACCGTCAATGTTCTCATTCATGAGCTTCGCCTCTTCCAGAAGAAGTAGTTTTGCCTCTTCCAGGTTTGCAGAGCTCAAAAATACACTGCCTTTCAATCTAGGGTCAAGGAGGGTAGCTAAAGTGTACTCTTTCCTAACTTCAACGTCACAGAATCGAAAATTCAGGGATTCAATAAGGTCATTGACAAAAGTTACTAGGCCAGGCGATGAAGATTTGAGAACTTCCAGTTCCTTTTTGGCACTGTTGACAATGGGTATTATTTCAGAAATGGTCGTCTGAGCTGAGCTGCACTGAAATGTTGCATCATCAAATATTTTCAAAAGTTTGACAACTTTTTCCATTAAATCCCAGTCATGACCAGTTAAATCTATCGGTTTGTTTAGTTCTGGTGCCACATAAGATATGGCTCTCCTTTGCTCTAAGAGCCTATCCATCATGTGCTTGGTGGAATTCCACCGTGTAGGCTCATCTTGAATAAGCCTATGCTGTTTTATGCCCAAAAGTTGCTGGGCAGATTTTAGCAACTTTGTTGCTTGCGCAGAGTGCTTGAAGTGCCCAACTGTCCTCCTGCAAGCGGCACTCAAATTCTGCACACTCTTGTGGCTGAGCAGGGCATCCTTTACTACTAGTTGCAAGGTATGTGCTAAGCAAGGGATGTCTGTGAAATTCTCTGCTGTCATAGCCGCTGCGACATTTCTTGCATTGTCACGTACAATAACATGAAGTTTGTCGTCAATGTCCCACTTCTTTAGGACTTCCCTAAGGAATTTTCCAATTGCCTGTGCTGAGTGATGAACCTCAGGGAATGGTATGCATTCCAAGCATACGTGTTTCCATTCTCCTTCAGTTATAAAATGAGCGGTTAAACTCATGTAATCGTCGTTTGAGCTCGACGTCCACATATCAGTGGTAATGCTAACAGATTCAGCAAGTTGAATTAAGGTATGAACTGCCATTTTAGTTTCCTTGTACATGTTGGGGAGGACTACAGTGGAGAAATACTTCCTTTTTGGTATTTCATACCTAGCCTCTAAATGTTGCAAGAGCCTGGTGAAACCCTCGTCCTCTACAATACTAAAAGGTTGATTATCGAGGCAAATCATTTCTCCAATTTTTTTACTTATGGCTTTTGCTCTAGGGTCGTTACTTCGAAATTTTGCCTTTTTCTCTAAAAACCCACTGAGAGTCGGTTGGACCTTGGAACTTAGGCCTAGACCTTTTGGTGTTAGACATGGAGAAGTACTAGAATGACCTGATGGCAGGCCAGTTGAAGTTGAAGATGAATCTAGGCCTATGCTAGGGCTTGGCACTTCAATTTCTAGGGGTTCACTAATAGGCCTACTAGATATATTACTCGGCCCAGCTTCAACATTTATTTCACTCTCCTGGTCGGAATCCAATAAATTAGGGGATTGTCCCTGCTTTTGTTTTTTGAGTCGCATAATTTGAGCGCCATGATAAGTTCTCAGATGTTTGTTCAAATTGCTAGTAGTATGGGACTTACCACCTCTAGATATTTTCTTGTGGCACAAGTTGCAAGTGGCAAAATCACTATCGTCATTTTCTTTGGAGAAATAGGACCAAACTTCACTTTTTTTCCTTTTAGAAGAGATCGTTCGGTAAAAGTAATAAAATCTGTCTGTTAAGGTTTAACTAATAACTCGAACAACTCACTAGGCTAAACTCATATCAAAACTGACAGAAAGTCTCCTCTCCATTATGTTGCGCAAAGAAACGAAACGAGAGAATTAGCTCCAGTGTTACCAAGTTACAAGATTATCGTAACCGCAGTGAAATTATTGTGCCGTCAAATAACTTTATAATATTTTGGAAGATGCACCTTTCATGCAATACGTTATTGAATAGAATCTCACAATAATGATTTAGTAAATGCTGTATAAAATTAAATTATTTAACACGATAAAAACAATATTAACTACGTGATGAAATAGCGTACAATGGGCAAGGCAAAAAATATCGTATGATACAAGCCAGTCCGTGGTTTTGCAAACAACAAATCTGATACATAGCGACTCAAGAGGATGGAATATTGGAATATAAACAACTGGATTCTAACAGTGACGCGATTGGCTGTAGAGTTAACTCGGATGCCAACCGCAACGCGCGCTAGTGACGTCTCACTAGCGCTCCAAGCCACAGGTATGCTTAATAATGGTATGTCTGATGGTTTCGGGGGACTAGTGTCACGATGACTGTCTTCCGAATAACTCCTCGACGTATTGCGTGAATTGCGTCATCTACTCGCGGAAGTTTTGAGACAATGAAGTTCGTTTTTATTTTATTGATGATAATAATTGGTTTTAAAAGGCTATAATCTTGCTCTTTCAAAATAATATGATGGAAATATCACAAAACCATACGATTTTTTACATTTTAGGTCAGAATCGGTATCGAATACAATGACCCCAAGTATCGAGTATCGACGATACCCTCGATACCGCGGTATCGAGGGTATCGTGGAATCGAGAATCGAATCGGCCCATCACTACTAAAAATTTAATTTATCTTGGTAAAATATTTTATTATTTTGATTTATTGTTTTTATTATTTATTACTCCCACTATTTTGAGGCCAAGCTTTTACTTTGAACAGATATAAATCTGAACACATGAAGAAATTTTATTCTTTTTCATATAACTTAGAAAATATATAGTTTGAGTTCCTCAACCATTTATTTAATGTTATCACAATAAATAAATGTGACAACATTTCATATTTTTCTATAAACATAATCTTCAAACAGATTCTTGTGGATTTGGGCCAAATATTCACGTTTTATTAAGTGTCTTTTCAATAATTAGTCTTTACATAACTAAGGTATGTATAATAATGACTTCTAAAATACAATCATTGACAAGATGAAGAGAGTGACAGTAACTTCTCCAGTTTTAATTAATATTGTACAAGTTAAATACACTAAATTCTTACAAATCTAGTTCCAATTTGTTACAAATAGGTAATATTTGTAAATAGTTTTTGAATAAACGACAACTTATAATTACCCCCTTTTTTGTAGAACCCATTTTGCTCTTTTCAACGTCATCCATCTCTCGTATAGCTGATTTAAGTTGGGCTAGGACGTCTCTATCTGTAAAACAAAGAATTTCATAAACATTGTTCTACCACACTTAATAAATTTCCAACATGCTTTTCTCAATAAATAGTAAGAGTATTAAATAGTCTCTAGGTAAATAATTCTTTAAATACATAACCCGCTTCCCATAGAGAGCAGAGAGAGCTGATTTTAGTTACCTGTCTCATTGGAGAGTGTGTTGATGCAAGCGTCGACACTCGCCAGCAGTTTGCGATCCACCGGGTCCGAGGCCAAACTCTTCAGCTTGGGCAGCAGCCGGCAAACCATCAGCCGGATGTTGGGGACCTTGTCCTCTGGAACATACATAGGGAATGGTGACGTACTTGGTAGCAAAACAAAATCTACCGAATACTAGAGTAATACTTTTTATTCGACAATGGACAAATTTCCTCACTCAGGCTATGGTGTCATTAGCAAGCAGCATTAATCAACTGAGGAGTGAGGATTGTGTTTAATTTTGAAAATATGATGTAAAAATAAGTCAACTAATTTTCAGATCATGTTTAAAAATGTTAGTTAGATGATATACTCATTTTTCCAAATAAAATTTGCTTTCTTCCAATCCATGGGCAAATAAACCGCATTATCTTAATATAATAATAATAATAAATTTATTCCTCCAACAAAGTTTAACATTGTATGGGAATTTACAAAACGGATTTAAAGTTTTTGTACTTATTTAAAATTTCACAAATTTCATTCAATTACGGTACCATTTTATTTAGTAATTTTCTCTAGACTTTTTCTTTATTTAAAACTTATTTGAAATTTTTCTGGTTTCTTCTTTCTTCTTACTTTTCTCTTCTTACTTCGTTCTTCATGACTATATCGTTATGTTTAATTTATGTTTAAGTACCAAGGGGCCAAGCTTAAGCTCAGTAAAATGATTACTTTCTTTCTCACACAAACCTCGTTCGCACCGCTCACTCACCACCCTCTTCCTTTTAAGACGAGCTCGTTCGCTTTGCTCACTCGCCGGGCTAGAGAGAGCTGCACTTTGGTATAATTGTCCTCAACTACTGATTAAAGTTGTAACACATTGGTTTATATCTTCAGTTATCAGCTGATTTTTGTTCAATTTAAAAATCTCCATAAGGATAACATGGAAACTTTGAAGGGCTCTAGAACTAAAACCAGATTTTTCCCAGACATGGGACCAGCTCCAATCGATTTCTCGTGGCCAAAAACCCCATAAACAACCAAAAAATAAAATCCTTGGAGTGAAAAATAGCTTTGATCGTACAAACATTGCTTGTTTTAGAGTATAGGATTTATTAATGGTCTTCTGCTTCTTTTCCGTCTTTCATTTTAACTCTCTCCCTGCCTTAATTCCTTCCATGTCATTGGTTTTGCTCATATATTATAGTTAATATATTATATTTGAAATGGAACATGAATATAAGGAATTGGATGGTAATATAAATTATGATATTATCAATTGCTTACCAGCCATGGAGGTGATATTATGAAAAAACAGCTCCTTGAGGACTTCTGGGGACAGATTCTGCAGAATTGCCATTCCCCGCAGAAACAGAAGCCGACAGTGGAAGCTGGAGTTGTTGCAGAGTTCTGGAAATGAATAGTAATTTCATTGAGTACTCAAAATATTCATTATCTTGAGCAGTGTCGAGCTATCAAAATATTATAATTGTCAATCACCCTCTGGGTCTGCTTAACTTCATATATCTTTACATATTATATAAACTGGGATAATATTAGGTTCCTCAGCCATTTGTTTATTTACTTTTGACCACCAACAGTATAATATTTAACTAAATTTTAAATTGGACCAATCAAGTAAATTAACTGCTTAGTGCACTGGAAAGTCTGAATCATTATTAATTGTTATAAAAACAATAGCAGATGATTTCTCTTTTTTTCTGAAGAGTAAACAAGAAGAAGGATTACTGAAGAGGATTAGAGAACCTCAGAATAACATCCTTTGATGTTTGTGCTTAATATCATTGAAACTGAATGCAACAGAGAAATAAACAAATAAAATTTTAATGATAAGTTGATGCAAAACAAAGCAAGGTGAAATCTGACAGGATCTCACCGAGTATCTTGTTCCGAATTTTCAGCTTCTGCTTGGCTTGAGACGGGTCCCACGATGATGACTAGGAGCGTGTGCAATGCTGCGACTCGACAAGGCAGAATTCTCTGTGACAACATAATAATATTACTATTGAGAATGATTGCTTCTTTTTTTAAGTACCACATGAGGAAACTTTCAACAAACTAAATAATTGGTTCTCCAGCTCAAGAAAGGCCACTAGTACCTCACTACAAATTAAAGTTGTAGATAGAGAGTAAATTTAAATATTTGAATTTAAAATAAATTTAAAATTCCTATCAAAGATTGTAACTCTTTAAGATTCTTGGGAGCGTAAGCATTTCCTATTCCACTCATACTTGCTTGTCTATGTATGTGTTTACTATTCTAAATATCTTTCTAGGATTGAAAGGTAAAATTAAAAGTTCAACCTGAGTAATTCAAGTGTCCAGCTTTTATTCATTAAGGCTGAAGGCTACAGTTTCAACACAGCTCAACAATTTCTCATTTTAATACACCAGTTCGCTTCTTATACGGATATAAAAGACGGATTTTATAAACATTTCAAAAGAGGCTAAAGGTAAGAGACAACTGAAAAAATGAGGATCTTTTCTTGCTGCTACTTTTTTTAAAAGCTGCAACACTAACCAAAATATTACTGAATTGTGTGTCCTTTTTGTGCTCTGTTGGGCTATTTTCACACTGGCGACAATTACAGATGACGCAGGCAGTAAGTGGTCGCGCGTTTAGAATAAGCATTGAATACTGGTGATAATTGTTGCAAATGGCATGCTACTTGTCCCCAGGTGGCGTTTTTGACAAACAGCGCAACCCATGGGAATTTAAATAATCAAGATGTCTTTAAACATATTTGTTAGATGGTGTAATAGTTAATTAAATACTTTTTGTATCTCCTAAATTTTAAAACAGAATTTACAATGGTAAATTCATAAACTTTTAAATATAGATCACCCAAATTATGTGTAATTGAGTAATGCTGACGAATTTATATTTATATAACAGTTTACATACCACATTCCATGGGATAGAAAGAAACCTTGTCAATGGCGTGATGATTATTAACTGATCTCCCCAATAATTTTTTATTGAATTTCTATTCTTTGGAAGAGGAGGTTACTTATCCAATTAATCTGGACTCAATTTCCAAAATAGTTGTTTGTGAATTTGATAACAAGTTTTGTGGACTAAAACCAGCAGTACGCAGATATTTAAAATTTTAGAATAGCTTGGGTCTGAAAGAAAATAATATGGTAAAGATTCACCATCCACAGTCAAATTCAAATTCAATAACAGTTTATTTGAAAATGTTACAATAAATACAATAAAGCATCTTAAAAATATATAAAAAAACTCAAAGCTAAAAGCTAAATTGAACCTAGAAAATAAGCCTACATGGGCAAGATGCCTGTGCATAGGCTCAGTCGCTGAGACACCCTATTAAGATTGAGCAATATTATGAAAAAAAATGAAATAAAATAAATATATGATACCGTACAATAAATTTTTAATCTATAACAAATATATTTGTAATGATAAAAAATACTTAAGAATGATGATACATGGAGCTGAAAATATTATTTTAAGTACACTACTGATAAAAAAAACGCGCTAAGCCGACGGCGGTGATGGAAGAAGTGGCTGAGGAAGTCTATGGTAGGGTCAGGCCCACCTGTACTCAATCGTGATGATTAATTCGGACCTAGACACTCCTAATTTTATTAACCAGTACCAGGTTAACCGAGCCTTGCTCGTTGGTTTTTATTCATTTTGTTATAGTGTCAAGGTAAAAAAGCAATTAAATTTCCACCAACAACCAACTATACCTCTTCACAGTTAACAGCTGTTTCAAAAAGTCTGCTTAACATTAATGTTTCTTTTTTTTGTTTACATTTCGTTGTTATTATGTTACCAAAATAGAAACCCATAAGACTAATGTTAAAAATTACAATTTAAAACTTAATTTTAGACCAAATTTGATTTTTCCTGGGGTTGAGGCTGTTTCTAAACTTATTTTTGGGCCAAAACACTCTTTAATGCAAACTTTAAGCAAAATCTAACAACTAGATTTCGAGATCGTGGAACACACATCCCTTCAGATATTCCTCGTATCATAGTATAGGGTTGTGTTACACGCTTTTTAAAAACAAAGCCCGAAGTATAATTAAAAATATAGTTACTCAGCGGATTGGTCATAACATTACGACATAAAACCCCAGCGATGTAAGATGAGTTAGTGGTTGACAAAGTCTTAGTTAATTGCATTGTAGTTATACCGATGTTTTGCGAAAAACGGGTTTCATATCAATGAGAAATATTTGAAAAAAGTGTAGGTCTGTTTTGTAAGTATAAATTAAAAGAGATTTTATGAATAATTGTCTCACGCTAAGTAATGAAACTTCTACAAAAAGTGTTTCAGTGGGGTGCTGTGGATTTTTGATAAAACCAACCTTGATAATTGGCTTTTGGAGAGTAAAAAGTGGATTTAAAACCGTCGTAAATGATCTACCCCATACAATTAATTATTCCAAAGGAAAGTATGGATTGAATGTATGCGTAGTATAATTTAACCTCTTGATGGAGAAGAATCTCTCTAAGATGTCTAAAAGCAAAAATTAACTTTTGAAGTATTGAAGTTAAAAATTCTATGTGACTCGTCCCCTTCATTTGATTATCCAACACAACTCCAAGATATTTATAAGAAGATACTTTTTCAATTTTATCACATGAAGAGAAAGTATTTAGAGTGTTGCCACAAGAATAAATAATTAAATTTGGTAAAGTATAATCCGTAGAATCTCTTAGTGATAAGGTCCTAGATTTAGTCTTGGAAGCGTTTAGAGAGAGAACTTTCTGATCAAACCACTTTTTTAGGGTGACAAGATCATTCATAGTCGCTGAGCGGGCTTCTTCAAAGTTGGTAACCACTTTCAAAAATTAGAGTATCGTCAGAAAATAAAAAATGCTGAGAAAAGGACTGGACCAAGGGTATTACCTGGATTACTCCATAATTTACTTGGTGAGCATTACTTGTGATTCCGTTAATTGTTACACTTTCTTTGCAATCTTGTTTCTTAGTCATCGTTGTGAAACATAGTTACTTAACGTAACAGCAGACAACCTAGCAGCAATCAATGATGGCTTATGTCATGATAATTTTTAAACACGATCAATCATCTAATTGAGTTTTTATTTTTTTAAATGTTTTTAGTAATATATTTTACATATATTATACAAAGCCAATTTAATATAATGACAACTGACCTACAGTGACAATTGTAGAGGCAGTAAATGTCCTCAGTGTGAAAGTAGCCTTACTTAGGCCTATGACTCTTTTCCAAAATGAGTAAGATGTGTCCTCTCACTTCCCTCCACCATAACATTCAAAAGTTGTTTATTTAACTCAAGTACTTACTCCACTGACAGCCCTCGACATGAGCAAAGGCACAAAGTAGACGTAGACAAACTCCGAGTGGAAGACTTTCGGCACAGCTCTGAACGCGAGGAGCAACTCCTCATGAAGTCTCCAGCGAGATGACTCGCTCAGATTCTTTTCGCAGACAAACAATGCCTGGCCGACATCTTTTCCTGAGTCCTGCAAAGACAACTTTTGTCAAAAGAAGGAAGGCATTGTTGTTCAAAATTCAACATCAGACCTAATTATTTCTCGTTTGAGGGTGATACACCCACTTACTGATTATGGAGGGAATATAAAAACATAATAACACTAAATATATGAAACATTTAAAGAAGTAATTTACCATAATTATTTCTAACTCAAATTGCATATAAAACACAGTTGCTATTTTATACAAGTTTCATTTAAAAAATCTAAACATAATAATAAACATCTTTTAACGATTATGATCATTCGACTTACAGGTTTATCTGCAGTTATTGTTCCACTTGCAGCAAAACCAAGCAAAATGTTGGAAACATTCGGCACCAAACCTTCTAGCACAATGTCTATCCCGTCTTTCAGCAGTTTGATGAATTCTGTTTTCAAAGCTGCATGCCACTTGGGCATCAGTTTCATCACCTGCAAAAGAATTCAACGATTAGTTCAGGAAAAAGTATGATGACTTAAACATTTTTAGAGGGCAATGAACTTTTTCAGGTTATAACAGGACACAGAGTAATTAAATAAGTAGTGAAATTATTTGACTATGTAAATAATGAGAATAACTTTCTCATTATTGAATCAATCAAGAGCCTTGACACCTAAAATATTTTATAACTTACCCAAAACCGGGTTATCGCCTTTTGGTGTCACTAATTGCGGTACACCGTGGTACCGGTTTCAGACCTATGACGGTCCATCATCAGCCACTCCTCTTCCTATTTACATACTACTGCACACATTTTTGTGGTTGTCGAATGATAAAATTGTTTACACTTATACATAAAAACACAAAACACACGAACACATTAAGACGGCTTCCGGAAAGTACAGTACATACATATCACGCACTGCTCGTAATATTACCGTGCACGGCGAAGGTCGTAGCGCTACTGATTTGTGCGAATTCAGGTGAATCCCAGCGTTGCGTCACAGGTCTAAGGTCAACTATGATATGATATCAGCTGTTCGTCCCTATTGAATCTAGCCCGCTGAGTAACTTAAATGTAATTTTTTCTGAGAATTCATCCTTTTTGTTGAGCATTCTATTTTTGTCAAGTCTAAAATGTTTATAAATAAAATACTCCTCCCATACGTTTTAAGGAACATTTGGCAAAAAATCACGCTAATCCATCTTCCAAGGTAGCCCAGCACCTAAAACAGCATCCCCATCACAGTGTAGATTTCGACACCTCGGTAAAACTCTTAAAGCAGTGCAATAACAAAACAAAAGCGCAGGTATGGGAGGAGTATTTTATTTATAAACATTTTAGACTTGACAAAAATAGAATGCTCAACAAAAAGGATGAATTCTCAGAAAAAATTACATTTAAGTTACTCAGCGGGCTAGATTCAATAGGGACGAACAGCTGATATCATATCATAGTTGACCTTAGACCTGTGACGCAACGCTGGGATTCACCTGAATTCGCACAAATCAGTAGCGCTACGACCTTCGCCGTGCACGGTAATATTACGAGCAGTGCGTGATATGTATGTACTGTACTTTCCGGAAGCCGTCTTAATGTGTTCGTGTGTTTTGTGTTTTTATGTATAAGTGTAAACAATTTTATCATTCGACAACCACAAAAATGTGTGCAGTAGTATGTAAATAAGAAGAGGAGTGGCTGATGATGGACCGTCATAGGTCTGAAACCGGTACCACGGTGTACCGCAATTAGTGACACCAAAAGGCGATAACCCGGTTTTGGCTAAGTTATAAAACTTTCTCATTTTTCAGTAGGACTCAAGTAATTTTCTCAGTAAGACTATTTCTTTCAATAGGACTAATTTTTCTCAGCAGGACTCTGAGAGAATCCTATTTCATCATGAGTAATGTGTCAAATATAAAGCATGATGACTGTTTTTGGATTTTTTTAAAATATGTATCATCAAGAGCACTAATACACCAACATATTACATTTTATTACATCCCATGTTGTAATGTTGACAGCATCAGGTAGCCTGAGATAAATCAGTTCTCCACATCCTTGAGTTAAGCTACAAGGAAGGGTAAGGAAGGGGCTTAAGAATTGATAAAGGCAATACTTAAGGTGTCCTAAAACTAACCGATTAGTGTTCAGGTCGTCATAAAGAGCATTTTACGATGAGCATGTCACGGACATTTGAAATTTTGGGGCTGTTTTGAATGTCCTTCAGTAGTTGTAGTAGTTTTGAATAAAACTTTCTGCCCTGGTAATTGATTTCTTTAAAACAATTCTCAAATTGGCTTACTGTGAATTTATTGTTTTTAAATTGAGGGTTGTGGTTGTGAGAACAAAAAAAAGTAATCTGGTTTGACATCTTAGCATACTTGATTGCTTCAAATATGAAAAGTGCTGGGACAGTATATGGAGCCCTTAAAATGATTCTTCACGGTGATCTCTGAACCTAAGTCAGCAAATGTTCCGGATGGCCCTTTTTACAATTTGAAGAGGCAAGCAAGGTGTTTTCTCTGGAAGAGAAGCCCCAGAGGATTAGTGAATACTTCATGAGATTCAATGAGAAAAAAATTTACCATACAAGAGAGCTGACCAGTTCCAAAAGGTGCTATTCAATGGAGAAAGAATCGGCCAGCAGATAGCTTGAATTTGAGTTAAGATTTTTTGCCAGTAGAGGCAATTCTCAATCATGACCTCAAGGAATTTGACTTTATCTAGGTTTGAAAGATTTGCATCTCATTGTGAGATGCAGGAAATGGGAGTAAATAGAGAGGTTTTAATCTGAAAAATATTAAAAATCTATCAGGGTAAACAGATAAAAAAAAAAAAAATAAATGACCAGGTCTTTAAAAATAGATGAGCAGGTTTACAGGAAGAAGACTGTGTTGAATGTCATTGATACATGCAGGATCGAGAATAGTAGTGGGCTTAAAATGGAGCCCTTAATACTAAAATATATACCAATACTAAGCAAAACCTAACTAACTGTTACATTTTACACTAAAACGTAGGTTTTTTACATATTAAACTCACCACTTTCCCATTCAAGAGAGAATGAAACTAGATAAAAATATGACCTTGACAAAGATGTGTTCGAATATCAGTAAAGGAATTTTTGTTTCTGAGTAGAGTCACTAATAAAATCCTTAAATAAGCACAAAATTTAATGAAGTTTCCACTCTTGTTTATGTAATTATTTTAACAAAAATGTCACAACTGCAAAAAATAAAATTATGCCTACAGTAAATAGCACAAAAAACCAAGACTCACCTCGTAGAATCCAGCGGCAATTTTCTTGCGCACCTGACAGAAGCTGTCGCTGGCCAGACTCTTCAACACTGAGTACAACGTCTCTACAAGCTCCTGCTTGAGGTCGGACACAAACACCACCATGGCCGGGTAGTTGTAGGCGCAGTTGAGCCGACACTCCGTCAACCGTAGCGCCATCTCCTCCTCATCCACTACAATCTGCAACGGAGGTTACCAAGCTTGGCTAAGTGATTGTCCACACTTTAAAATAATATGTCTTCAGCGAGCACATAACATAATAGAGCAGCTACACGGAGCGTGGCAGTGGGGCAGTCGTGGTGGCGGGACTGGACAGACCAAGATGGCGGCCCGGCCCTATCCTGAGCGTCTTTGCCAAATCGCCGCGCTGAAGACGATTCATGCCGGCGTACTTGCGTTCATTAACAAGCTCCTGCAGCTCACAGCCTCAATAAACTTGCAATTAAACTTATATATTTGCAATCTGGAAGAACTAAGGATTACAACGGTGTAAACTATTTTGAGATTGGTAGAGAATTACAATTTTAACAATACAAAATACAACAAAACCTAATAGTGTGAACTTGAAAAAGTTGCTAAGCGTAAACTTTTTTTGTTTTTGGGTCAGAAACAAACTTAAACCGGGAAAGTTGTAGGCAAAGAGTTGATTCGTAATACTTGGTAGAAAAAAATTGGATAAATTGCTTAGTGTTTTCACAAACCCATTGTTAATCAGCCCAGCGAGGTCGCGCCGTCGGGCCACCCAGCTCAGTTCCTTTAATAATGGTATGAAATGTGAAAAATTTAGGCCTAACAAATTAAAACCCATACAAACAACACAACACATTTAAAATTTTAGTTTCTAGGTGTCAGTACCGTTGTTAAAACCTTTAAGATAGTCCTAAAGTGAGTTTTTTAGTAATAAAATAAGTAAAAATATTCTGTTTGACAAAAATACGTAGCCTATAATAGCTTAAAATTTTTAAAGAAAGTTAATTTGAAATATCATTCCTTTAGTGATGAGTTAGTATACAAAATGTCACAATACCTAATAAATTTAATATGTTTTTGAGGAGATGAGAAATGTAATTAAAAATCCAACAAATTATCGCGAGTTCCCTTGGTGGGTGGACTAATGTTGGGAATTAGACAAAAAGTAAGAAAGATTTTTTTGTAACAAAGTTTAATGTTCAGTTTGTCAATTACTGATTAGGATATGTTTTATTTAGGTTTATCAGAGTGAAAAGTATAGAGAACACATTGCATTAATAATTATGTCACGTACTACCTAAAATCCAGTTATTATAAGGATTCTTAAGAAGTCGTTCTGATTATGAATTAATTAGAACACCCAATAAAACAACTCTATCCGTGTTTAGTTTTTGTTTGTACTTTCTAGTTTGTGTTTAACTCTTTTGATTTAATGTAAAATACCATGTTTTGTCTAAAAGCAAACACGTATATGGTTAACATAGCCGACTGCACTACTAGATCTAAAGGTGAAGATGATTCGTAAATAAAACCTGTTTTACTTCAGTACAGTTTTTAACTTATTCCCAAATGATAGTATGTTTTACTAATCCCATTGAAAAGATTTTTAAATAAAAAATATAGCCTGGTAGTAACATTGTAAGCAACAGAAATACTGCATAGCGATAAAGCAGCGGCCGGCGCAGCTTGTCAACCGACTGAGCGGCGTTTGCTGCTCTCATACCTGGATTTTTTAGAAAACCATACATCGTAGAATAAAAAGATAAAGTTAAAAATTAAATCAGGTTATTTATGAACAACTTTGCCGCAGACAAAAAAATCTCTGACCTAAAAATAAAAAACTTTCCTGCAGTACAACTTTTTAATGTTTGTTTGAAACATTTAAACTATAAGTCTACAGTAAAATATTTATTACTGAGTTGTCTCAAGGGTCTACAGTATGTAAATTCAAAATTGCAACAATATTACCGTACTGCAGTATTACTATTTTTAATGACAGAGTATTTGCTGCGGTGTTTTACTGTGGACTGAGCTGCCGCGGCCAAGACCTCAGCCCGTTTGATGGACCAACATGGCGAATTCTGCCCCACTTCGGGTGCACAGCATTAAAGCGCCTGTCTTCTTTATTATGTTATGTGCTCGCTGTATGTCTTCAACAAGTAGTCTTCCCAATGCTCATACCTTTCTTTAAGAGTAATTATTTTCATCTCTTACTCTAAATGAGAGCATTTCAATCTATACCACAAGCCCTCTTAAAGGTTTTTGATTTAATCTATACTGAATCAACCTTCTCTTATCTACCTTCTCGGAAAGATCCCCGTCACCAGTGAAGCCATATTTAACACCTTTACTGAAATGGCGACCTAACTCAATAGGTAGTTTAAAGCCAAGTATGAATGAGAGATGAGTGTAGGATGATTGTTTTTATGAGTTGTTTGTTTCAAGATAAAATTATTGATTAAAACTAATTTCAAAATATACTTCTTTAGTTAAATTACATACTTTTTTGTTGTGTAGCCGTTAGTGTTGTCGTAGCTGCAAATTTGGAATGTTTATAGGGCAACGTTAACATCATACTGTAATCACTATGCCACTATTTTGAGACACATGGTTGGGTAGCCTGTTTTAACCTGAAATATATGAATGAGACATGAGTGTAGGATGATTGTGAAGTGATCTTGTAGTCTTGTTACTGACTAAGGCCGACATTCTCCTTAGACAGGACTGTTAATTCATAGCCCAACAGCCAATGGTATCTAAGGACCTACAGTTTAACATGGGATCCGAACCACAATTTTGACCTCATATATACGAATTGGTCTAATTGTGAGGATGGTCTTTATGGATGAACTAGTATTCACTAGTGCGGACGTTAATACCCACCAGGGAATATCGCATCCACAAGCCATCGCTTAAACTATACACAATTCGTGATCTCCAAGTAGCTGGATTACAGGACGTCGCCACCGTCCCAGTCTCCTTTGAGCCGGGAATACAAAAATTTTCATTACAAAAGTTGATACAAATACAAGGCCTACATTAAATATTTAAGATATTAAAATATTTTAATTAATATTATGTTTTACTCATTCTTTACAATTGATTGTATGTTTTATTTCATGTTTGGTACTTAAATTTAATTGTAAGTTAAATTTTTTTTTTATCATTTATACGGAAATATATGTGCTTTATATGTTTTATTTATATTTAAATGTATTGTTATGAAGAGGAATAATGACTATTATTAAATTATTATTAATAAATTGATTGTCCATATACATGAGAGTTTGGAAACAGAAGAGACATTGAGTAATAGACCTAAAATATGATTACTGTTGCATTAAAATTGTTTTAAGTGCTTGTTATGACCATTCTGACTATTATTCGGTTCACCCTAACTTTATACAGGGTGTCTATAAAAGAACTCCGGGGTTTTAAGACAAAATATTTTAATAAAGTAAAAAACGTACATACATGTTTTATACATGATTAGAAAGCTTACATTTTCAAGATTTTTTAACAACTTAGTAAAGTTCAATGTGAGCTCCGTTAGTGGCACGGCACACGTCGAAACGGTATTCTACCTCTTCCCATGTCCTGGCGAGCATGTCTGGGGGAACGGACGCCACGCAATTCACTATTCGTTCCCTGAGATGGCGAACATTTCAAATTTTCTCCGCATACACAAGATTCTTGATATGCCCCCAGAAGAAAAAGTCCAACGGAGTCAAATCAGGGCTCCTTGGTGGCCATGGAATAGGTCCTTCCCTTCCAATCCACCTGTTGCCGAAACGATCGTCGAGTGACTCACGCACACGCAAACTGAAGTGTGGCGGCGCCCCATCTTGCTGGAAGTAAACTAAACCTTTCTCCGCCTCAATGTCATTCAACTGAGGATAAACATACTCCTCTAACATGTCACAATAGACATCACCATTGATATTCCTTTCGACAAAAATGAAGGGACCTATGACTCTGTCATGCATAAGAGCACACCAAACATTCACTTTGGGCGTGTCACGTTCGTACTCAATAAACTCATGGGGCGGCTGTGAACCCCAAATTCTGCAATTATGCCTGTTTACAGTTCCGTTCACATGGAAAGTAGCTTCATCGCTAAAAACCACACTTTTTAAAAAATCATTATCTTCATCAATTTTATCCAGCATGAAAACAGAAAAGTTGAATCTCTTAACCTTGTCTGCCGGTTTGATATGGTGTAAAAGTTGAATCTTGTAGGCAGTTAAACGAAGTCTTTTATGAATTACCTTATGGACTGTTGATCTTGGTAAACCCAACTCCAGACTGCGTCTTGTTAACGATTTCTTAGGGCTTCGAGTGCATGAAGCTCGGATTCTGTCCACATTCTCTTGAGACACACGCGGCCTACCCGGCGACTTTTGCTTCAAAACACTTCCTGTTTCCTTGAACGCACTTAACCACTGACAAATTGTTTTGTCTGTAGGCGGGTCAACACCATAGCTACGTCAAAAGTTTCTTTGTACAGTAACAACAGAATTAGTTTCTATGAGCCAAATAACACATTGAGCCTTTTGTTGAGGCCTCGCCATAGCACGGCAGTCCAGACGACACTGACTGCCTGCCGCAGCCGCTACGTCATATCAAGGTCAACGCTCCGCAGCGCTGCCAACTGTTGAGAGAAAAATTCCCAATTGGTTTGAGTAAAACTCTTTGAGCTGGTTGTTTCAAAGGAATTGATCAAATTTTGCTATCTTTTATAGTTAAAAAATATTAATTTTTTAAACCCAGCAGTTCTTTTATAGACACCCTGTATTATTACCAGCCTCAGGATCCGGTATGATTAATTCAGGTTAAGAGTGTTTACACTGAATATCTTTCATTCCAAGTAATATCTTTTGCATCATACTGCACGCAGAACAGCCGTTTCCTGGCCTGTATTTAGTCCACAAAGATGGCATTTTCTGTTGCCTTTTAAAAGTGTACCATACTGGAAAATTTCAGTTAATTTTTCCCGTGCGCTAACCTTAAAAGTTGTTTTTTCTTAAGCAAAAATCATACTAATCAAAAACAAATAAGGCCAATGTAAACAAAAACTATTTACAGACTAAAATTTTAATGCAAGATTTTGATATTTCTTTAATTACACGTATATCATCTGTTTATAAGGATTATTTAAATTAAGATGGAAGTCAACTACTAAACGTAAACAGATAATGAAATTTTAATTTTAATTAACTTTTTAATGAGCTATCCATTTTAATGTTTTGCAGAAGAATAAAAAACGTTGTTCTTCACTCAGACGGAAAGTGTTTTTTCTGTGTTAATCGCTATTTCCAAGCTCGGCTTTGCCTCACTCGTAAAACGCGATTGCACACGAAAAAAAGCCATTTTCCATCCTAGTGATGAAAACTACTATTAACACGTTGGCTACCGAACGATACACATATGTGACGTAATGTTAAAAGAAAACCTTAAATATAGACCAGCGTCACATACATGTGTCGCTCAAGGTGTTTCCAGTGTACCGACGACACATATATGGGGCGCAGTCACGGTTCAGTTAAATGACTCGCCATGCCCATTTAATCCACTGAATCGATCTAAAACCTGTTTATCGGTCTATAGGAATGTGTGACACACATTTATGTCACTTGGTCTCTGGGTATGACCTCAATTTTCATTTTTTACAGATTTTCAAAGTTGACCATCTTGTCTGCTCACATGTTGCCATTAGTGTTTGTTTACTACACATTCCAGATGGCGTTTTTTATTGTGTGACACATTGTCCTATGTATTTTAGTATTTTTTAGTGTATTAAAACTATTTTTCATTTACTTCTCAGTCATCCAACTCATGACACATATGTGAGACAGTCGGTCTATAGCAAACAAACATAATACAAAATATTACTATAGACCAATTTCACACATATGTGACGCAATAAAAATGTAAAATAGTACTGAAACAAATTTTTTTCTTAACTTTTATGAGCAAATATATATATTACACATCAAATTATATAAAAATAGCGAAAGCAAATTTTCGGTCTCTGGGTTAGTATTTGTCACAATGACTCGGTTTGTGGTGAGAGTATTGAGTACTAGGATCGGTCTGCTGGAAACTCCCGGCAACCCGAATTTCCGACCGTCAATAGCCAACGTGTTAATGTTATGAATAATGAATATTATTTTACACAGATCTAAAATTGTAACTTTCTACATTTGTAATATTGAGAGTAAGTTTATTATGCTAATGGAGATAATAATTGTTACACTTACCGGCTTGTAAGGATTCAATTTCTGCTTGGTGTTTGCGTTGAGTTGAGATAGCTGAATGTACCTTTGTAGAAACTGGGCTTTATCTGGCCCTGACATAACATCTGCAAACAGAGAATTGTTTGAAACAAAATGTATGTAATTATGAAAACAATAAGTCATTCGATCATAACAAATTTAATAAAATATTTTGCATTGTAAAACTTTTAATTTTTTCTAAATTGAAATTTAATTGTCTTTATTTAAATCCTACACTCTAATACAAAAGAATGTGTGTATGAATGTAAGTAAGTATAGACACAGATCTCAAGAACAGATTTAACAATTTTATTCAAACTTTGAAAATAAATAAGGTCTTTTAATATGCTATGAAAAATCTTACTTCATTACAACTTGAATTGAAATCCTACAAATTTCAACATTAGTCTTACGGAATTAAAAATAAAAACAAGAGTTGCGGAAAATAGCTGACTCAGCTATCAATATAAAAACCATGTTCCTGAATAAACATGTGCTTTTTAATTGCAGCCAGTTATTATAGAATGATACTGTGATAAAAACTATTTATAAATCATACTTTATAATGGTAATCATGGATGTTAATACAAATAGAAGTTAAGTAAACGGATAAAACAAATAAAATAAAATTGTAGAATTGCAATTGAATTTCAAAATAGAAGAATGATAACAATGAATGGCAAAAATTATGAAATCAGCTGTTAATTGAAGAAGTACGAGGTATATTCGGACAGTAAGTTCCGTTTTTAAATCAAAAAAAGAACAAGTACAGATACAGCAAAAAAATTTATTGCATTCAAATCTACAACTCTTACATTATTTTTCGACATAACTCCCGTGATTTTCCAGGCATTTGTCATAGCGTGGCACAAGTTTTTGTATACCCTCTTCGTAGAATTTTGCCGCCTGTGTAGTCAACCATGATGTAACACGTTCTTTCAGCTCTTCGTCGCTGTTTAACCGCTGACCGCCAAGGAAAGACTTCAATCAATAAAGATGTTTATTGCGAAACGCTCAAGAAACTGCGCCGCGCAATACAGAACAAGCGCCGAGGAATGCTGACAAAAGGCGTGGTTTTCATTCACGATAATGCTCGACCACACACTGCCAATGTGACAAAATCACTCCTTCAGGGCTTTGGCTGGGACGTGTTTGACCATCCGCCGTACAGCCCCGACCTCGCTCCTAGCAACTTTCATTTGTTTCTCCATCTGAAGTCTTTTCTTGGCGGTCAGCGGTTAAACAGCGATGAAGAGCTGAAAGAACGTGTTACATCATGGTTGACTACACAGGCGGCAAAATTCTACGATGAGGGTATACAAAAACTTGTGCCACACTATGACAAATGCCTGGAAAATCACAGGAGTTATGTCGAAAAATAATGTAAGAGTTGTAGATTTGAATGCAATAAATTTTTTTGCTGTATCTGTACTTGTTTTTTTATTATTTAAAAACGGAACTTACTTTCCGAATATACCTTGTATAATCCATGTGTTACACATCCAACATGTGGTTCAACAAATTTATATCAGAGAACAGCACTTTTATCGCTGCATTAAAACACTCTGGAAGGGGAGTGAGCATGACTTACAACTGTGGGTTGTTGTGATGATTTTTTGGCTAACCTAAAACCTAAAAACCTAAAGACTGGCTGAGAAACAAAAAGATATATAAACTAGTATTTTTACAGTTGATAAAAGAAGCAAATGCATGGGGATACGGAAAAATAGTGAGTTAAAAGAATTATATGGTGAACCAGATATTGTGGGATTAGTTAAGAGGAGGAGTTTGAGATGGCTGGGCCATATTAACCGTAGAAGTGAGAGAGAGATGATAAAGATGGTGCTCAGAGGTACACCTGAGGGAAGGGGATCTTTAGGAAGGCCAAGGATGGAATGGGTTGAAGATGAAATGAAGGACCTGAGAAGAATGGGAGCGCACTTGGAACTGGCAGAGGACAGAAGAGCTTGGAGGCACATGGTTGGCAAGGCCAAAAACCACGTAGGTTTCCAATGGCCACAAAGTAAGAGTAAGATATTTTTACGGTACCATACAAGAACAGAAGAAAGTAAGCCTACATAGAATTATCTCCCCGGTGTACTTGAACATATCATTCAAATACAAAAATAACTTTGCCACTTGAGTCCATTTTGAATATATATTTTTTTTTTTCATTTATGTCTTGAATCAAATGTCACAAAACTGTGGTTGATGTTTATTTTTATTTTTTAAATTACACAAAAAGTAGGTAGGTCTAGCCATAATTTATTTTTGTATTTCAATTAGTTTGGTTTGGAGCAGTTATGTAGCCAGAGGCCTTATCACTGGAATAAATTATAGTGACCTTCTTCCGGACATCAAACAATAGATCTCCCTCGTTCTCGGAATTTCATGTTTTCTTCAGTATTGTCGGGAGCAATAGAACAGGCATGTCAAGGTCAAGTCTTTTAATAAGCCAGCTGATTTTTTCTCATTTAACTACAGGTTAATTAGCTTGACCTTTTACCGCCTGTTCTATTGCCCCCGACTATTGTGAGACAGTCGAGCACATGGGAAGTAAACAACACATATGAAATTTAGTAAAGTATAACCTTAGGTACAGTACATTTTCATCATCTGGAACCCTGAGTCATGTTTTCTTCTCAGCTTTTACTGAATAAAAAAAATATTTTATTTCTGATTGGCGGTTCGCATTATTCGGAAATTCGGATTACCGAGGTTGTAGTGTACATGTAATTTAATTTATTTATGTACTGACCGTTTCAATGTTTAATTCAAAATACTTTACAATTCAATAGCCCTAATTATTCCAAAGATAAAAGTAAAACTTACTTTTAAGTCCAATCGCATATTGTCCGTAAAACTTGGAAAGCACTAGGAGTAAATTATCTTCATTCTTCATAATTTCATTGAAGACTTTCTTCGTAAGTGGTATAATTGTATTCTTCAGAATTTCTGAAAAAAAAGAAATTGCTTGTTATTAATTGGCTACAGTACCTTGATTTTATTGGTACTGATTTCTAGTAAAAAATACTCTAATTTCGATTTTTTTTTTAATATACCTCTAACAACAATGTTGAGGGAAACCTCCATTCATAGTTAAAATTAAATAATGTAATGGATACAGTCTTTAAAAAAAACATTGAATCTACATTTAATTAATATAAAATGAGAAGTTATTTAAAATTTTAAAGTCCTGAATCAAAAGGTCATTATTAATTTTTTATTGAAAATTAATAAATGCTCAGTGTATTTACAATAATGTGATCATTACTTTATTACTTTAACTAGCAGTTACCCGGCGCGCGTTGCTGCGCTCAAATTAAGTTATTTACATAAGTAAAGCTATTTTAATATAACAAAAAAAGTTAAGTTAAGTTTTAAGTTTTTTTTTAAATATAACAAAAAAAGTCAATGGAATAGAAAGTAAGTATATTAATATTATTGTAAGGCCAAAGGATAAACAGGCATTATGCAAATTTAAACCCAGAATATTCAAAGTTTGCCTTGTAGTTTATTGATCGTAATTGTAATTGCAAATGCAAGAGCACCTATGAGCAAAGAGGCACGTCCAAGTAAAATTTCAACCCTGATGGCCCTTTAAAATTTCAATTTAAAGTCCAGTGGGGCGGAGCCCTAAAGATCTTAAAAAAAATATATTTGCAAAACTGTTTCCTAGTAAGTACCTATGAGCAAAGAGAATCGTCCATGTAAAATTTAAACCCCGGAGGTCCTAAAGTAATTTCGAAGTCCAGTGGGGCAGAGCCCTAAAGAGCTTCAAAAACTATATTTGCAAAACCGTTTCTTGGTGAGTACCTATTAGCAAATAGAATCGTCCATGTAAATTTTCAACCCCATAGGTCCTAAAGTAATTTTGAAGTCCAGTGGGGCGGAGCCCTGAATTGCTTAGAAACTATGTTTTCAAACCCGTTTCTTGGTAAACAACTATGAGTAAAGAGAATCGTCTGTCAAATTTCAACCCCGGTAGCCCTAAAGTAATTTCGAAGCCCAGTGAGGCGGAGCCCTAAAGAGCTTCAAAAACTATATTTGCAAAACCGTTTCTTGGTGAGTACCTATTAGCAAATAGAATCGTCCATGTAAATTTTCAACCCCATAGGTCCTAAAGTAATTTTGAAGTCCAGTGGGGCGGAGCCCTGAATTGCTTAGAAACTATGTTTTCAAACCCGTTTCTTGGTAAACAACTATGAGTAAAGAGAATCGTCTGTCAAATTTCAACCCCGGTAGCCCTAAAGTAATTTCGAAGCCCAGTGAGGCGGAGCCCTAAAGAGCTTCAAAAACTATATTTGCAAAACCGTTTCTTGGTGAGTACCTATGAGCAAAGAGGCACGTCCATGTTAATTTTCAACCCTGGTGGCCCTAAAGTAATTTTGAAGTTCAGTGGGGTGGAGGCCTAAAGAGCTTAAACAACTATATTTTCAAACCCGTTTCCTAGTGACTATCTATGAGCAAAGAGAATCGTCCATGTCAAATTTCAGCTCCGGAGGTCCTAAAGTAATTTTGATGTCCAGTGGGGCAGAGCCCTAAAGTGCTTAAAAACTATATTTGGCAAAACCGTTTCTTAGTGAGCACCTATGAACAAAGAGGCACGTTCATGTTAAATTTCACCCTGGTGCTCCTAAAGTAATTTTTTAGTCCAGTGGGGCGGAGCCCTAAAGATCTTTAAAAAAAAACTATATTTGCAAAACTGTTTCCTAGTGAGTACCTATGAGCAAATAGAATCGTCCATGTAAATTTTCAACCCCGTAGGTCCTAAAGTAATTTTAAAGTCCAGTGAGGTGGAGCCCTAAAAAGCTTAAAAAACTATATTTGCAAACCGTTTCCTAGTGAGTACCTATGAGCAAGGAGAATCGTCCATGTAAAATTTAAACCCCGGAGGTCCTAAAGTAATTTCGAAGTCCAGTGGGGCAGAGCCCTAAAGAGCTTCAAAAACTATATTTGCAAAACCGTTTCTTGGTGAGTACCTATTAGCAAATAGAATCGTCCATGTAAATTTTCAACCCCGTAGGTCCTAAAGTAATTTTGAAGTCCAGTGGGGCGGAGCCCTGAATTGCTTAGAAACTATGTTTTCAAACCCGTTTCTTGGTAAACAACTATGAGTAAAGAGAATCGTCTGTCAAATTTCAACCCCGGTAGCCCTAAAGTAATTTCGAAGCCCAGTGAGGCGGAGCCCTAAAGAGCTTCAAAACTATATTTGCAAAACCGTTTCTTGGTGAGTACCTATGAGCAAAGAGGCACGTCCATGTAAATTTCAACCCTGGTGGCCCTAAAGTAATTTTGAAGTCCAGTGGGGTGGAGGCCTAAAGAGCTTAAACAACTATATTTTCAAACCCGTTCCTAGTGACTATCTATGAGCAAAGAGAATCGTCCATGTCAAATTCAGCTCCGGAGGTCCTAAAGTAATTTTGATGTCCAGTGGGCAGAGCCCTAAAGTGCTTAAAAAACTATATTTGCAAAACCGTTTCTTAGTGAGCACCTATGAACAAAGAGGCACGTTCATGTTAAATTCAACCCTGGTGCTCCTAAAGTAATTTTTTAGTCCAGTGGGGCGGAGCCCTAAAGATCTTTAAAAAAAAACTATATTTGCAAAACTGTTTCCTAGTGAGTACCTATGAGCAAATAGAATCGTCCATGTAAATTTTCAACCCCGTAGGTCCTAAAGTAATTTTAAAGTCCAGTGAGGTGGAGCCCTAAAAGCTTAAAAAACTATATTTGCAAAACCGTTTCCTAGTGAGTACCTATGAGCAAGGAGAATCGTCCATGTCAAATTTCAGCTCCGGAGGTCCTAAAGTAATTTTGAAGTTCAGTGGGGCAAAGCCCTAAAAAGCTACAAAAACTATATTGCAAATTAGTTTCTTAGCGAGTAGCTAAGGGTGAAAAGAATCGTCCATCCAATTTTCACCCCGGTGGCCCTAAAGTAATTTTGAAGTCCAGTGGGCAGAGCCCTAAAGTGCTTAAAAACTATATTTGCAAAACCGTTTTTTAGTGAGCACCTATGAATAAAGAGAATCGTCCATGTCAAAATTTCACCACCTGTAGGCTTTTAGTGTAAATTATCGTGAGCTTCTGTAGGGCGGAGCCCTAAAGACAACACAAACATCAACATTATACCTCACGCCTGGTTACTTCTATGATTATAAGCATCTGCTTGAATGAAACTTTCAAATTTTTTAATTACAGCAGTTATTTTGTAAACACTAAATTTCTAAAACCTGACACTGCACCATTGTATGCCCTCTGGCTCAGAGCCCTTTGGACAGATTTGCACTAAACTTTACACAAACCATCCTTGAATAATGCTTAATAATGCCTGAAAGTTTCATTGCAATCGGCTGAGCGGTTTCGGAGTCTATAGGCAACAAACATATATATGTATATACATACTTCCTCTTTTATAGATATAGATATCCTGATAATAACCAGATGAAGCAAATTCTGGACAAATATAATTTGGTGTCACAAAACATTACAAACATACATCCTACTTGATACGACAGAATTTATACAAACAATTTACCGAATAAAGTTAAAATAAAATAAATTCTATAGGACTAAACTATAATAATTTAGAAAACTGTTTCCGCAGAATTACCTGGAGAGAAGCTTTGCAACATATGAGCGACGGCCTCTATTGCCGCCTCCCGCACCATCACCTCCTCATCGCTGACGAGGTCTAGCACGTGGTTCAGCAGACAGTTGCCGGCCTCCGTGCCTAGCGTGATGGCAACACTGGGCAGCTGCTTGCTCATCTCAGCCCGCACGTCCCCGCTTACATCCTGGCACAGGGATACCACCACAGGCACAATGTCCTTCTTCACTCTGTCGACATCGCAACGTAAAAGTTAGTATGCAGTTCAGACAACAGCTGGCTTAATGCTCAGCTGCAGGGCAGAGGAATTTAGATAAGAAAATTTGGAATATAATTTGAATGTATTAAGAACAAAATTTGTATAAATTTTTAATTCCCATTCATGGGAACTTTCAAAAACCTATTTATAAACATTTACTCTACAAGTAGCAATGTATGCGAATGCTTTAGCGTTACATTTGATCAGTAGCTAAACTAATTATTTTCAAAACACAAACTGTAAGATAAACTTCTCAAACTTGTTGATGGTGGTGATAGCACACTCTAAACACATGTTCCCATATTTAAAAATGCTAACCAGAGAAATAAGCCTTATAACACAACTTACAAGAAAGGGGAGAATGACAGAGCCAGTTTCCCCAGGATTCTGCAGCTCGTGATTCGTACAGGCACTGGTTTGGAGATGTGCGCTTTGTTAACAGCAATCGGCAGCACCTTGTAACAATTTCATTTAAATTCAATATCAACAGCAAGGGAAAGTTGAATTTGACTACATTGGGAAACAGGCCTTATCACTTTGTAGATAACCTTATCAGATGGATAACAATGCTACAGCTCCAGCTGGCCTGGCCCAAGAATTAAACTGGTCCTTTTTGTAAAAACTCTGTATCACACTGTACTTTGCTCTAACCCTCTCCTTACCCCTCTCTGACTGCCAACCCAGAACACTTTTTATCTTTCTGCGATGGCATACAACATAAGCAAATTTTATAAGTGTTAACAGTACATACTACGCAGAATGAAAGTTTTTTTGTAAAAAGAAATTATTGAAATATCTAATTATACAACGAGAAGATACAAAGAGATTTAAGATTATATAAAGAGATCAGGGATAAAATACAATTGTTCTCGTAGAAAAATAAGTTTAACTTATTGACCAAATACAGTACATATAGAGATGAAAATAAAAATTTCACCATGTCAAATTTTACACTAGACTTGTTCAATGAAAGTTCAAAAGTGTGGTACAAAGAATGAAAATAAAAATTATGTAAATAAAAAAATAGATTAAAACCATGAATGAAATTGCAAATAAAACAAAATTAATTATATTTGATACATAAAGCCTAGCAAAAAAATGAAATTAGAATAAATAATAACACTCAGGAAAGAAGTTGTTCATTAACCCATTAAGGAAGTAGTATACTTGATTCTGAACAGCCCTACAGGAGGCAGTTAAAATCAGCTGTTTTGCAGGCGATTGGTAAAACTTTTGTAAAATTATTATTAATAGGGATAAACTAATAATTTTTTTTTTATTTTGTAGAAAACTTTTTGTTCTTTAAGAAAAGTATATAATTATTGTGTCCATGAAAAAATAAAATTTTATAAAAAAAATCATATACAAAATTTTTTTTATAAATTGTAAAATTTCAAAAGCAAAGTGAAATAAAAAATATTTTGAACTTTATAATCCATCAAAACTATATATTTTCTGAAACTTCAAACTATTTTTTACATGGAAACAAAAAATTACCCTTATATCTATAAAAATGAACATGCAATAAAAAGTTTTGTGATTACTTACAATTCTGCATTTTGATGTAATTTCGCCAACAATTGGTTGTCATGGAAACCAATAAAACCAATTTTTTTCATTTTTTTGCTTGGTTTTTCCGAATGTGAAAGTTTCCATTTAGTAGCTATTTTTGTTTTGTTTTAGGCCTAGTGGCCTCAATATTAGGAACAGAAGTACAAGACATAGACATAGGCTCCATAAAAGTACTAGGTCTGGGCTCCTCACCAGTGCAAGTACTTGGAAGTGGAGCAATATCCACTTCATCATTATTAGTTAGGCCTACATTACTGATATTATATTGATCAAACTCCTCTTCAAATTCTTCAAATAATCTCGGTGATAGCCGAGACAGACTTGGTGATCGCCAAGACTTATAATTAGAAGGACTAGGCCTAAATTCAAGTAAGTCCACCGGCCGTTCATTTTTATCACCGTGGTGAACAATTATGTCAACAACACTTTCGTCACTGCACGTTTCAGAATCGAACTCATAATCACTGTCTAAATACCGATCTACCTCGGAAGAACGTAAATTTTCACGATCCATAATAAAAACATAACCAAAACAAACACTCGGTAAGCGGTGGGAGGTTTCGTCTGCTGCCAAACGTCAAAACGAACAGATGACGCTTTACAATAATTGAAACAAGAAATCAACAGGTTAGCCAACAGACCAAAACAATATATTATTCGTCAGTCCAGACATTCACGAAGGACATGGCAACACTATCTGTCGGAAAACTTTGGAACTACGTCGATAATTACGACGCAAAGTACACATCGAGTCGGACTCGTGTGTCGGCGTTCAGTCCACTCGGAGCGGCATCGAGTCAGACTCGTGTGTCTTCCTCAATGGGTTAAACCAATGCCATTTTTAACACCAAGCAAAAAATGTGTTGCCTATTTTCTGTAGGGCCCATTTATTATTTTACTGAGGCAGGTTGTTACTAAACACAGATTATGACCAAAATTTAACGGTGAAAATATAAACTATAAGGCTTAAATACTTTTATTATTATTATAATTTTTTTAAATAAAGGAATGTATGATGAAACTAATCAATAAAAAAGCGTCAATTTAAAGTTATAAACTTCAAAATCTAATAGGCCCTAAACACATTAGCGAATACGCTATTATGGTTGAAGTCAGGGTAAGATCTAAGCCATGTTCCTAATTCGTTTTGAGGTCCCCACCCAGATAGCAAGGAAGCTCGAATCAAGCCTTGACTTTTCCTCGATTTTTAATTGCAGCGTAAGCCTCGAATTTGAGCATCTACTCGAGTCCGATTCGAAATAACCAAAGATAATCAAGGCTTAAATTTGTTTCTCCCTTTAAAGTCAATGTAAGCCTTGAATTTAATCATCTAATCGATTCCGATTCGAAAGCAACAAAAAGTTAAAAAAGGCTTGAACTTCCCTCTCCCTTTAATTGCAATGTAAGCCTTGAATTTGATTATCCAACTAAACTCAATTCACGTTTGCGAATCGAACTCGAATCGATACCGATTCGCGGCACGACGTCCCAACCAATCACAAGCCGTCCAACGCTGCCCCACAATGCAGTGCGTGGCTCCCGAGGATCGATTTCTCATCGATTTTATATAGATTTTTCCGTACGAGACAGGCCGACATTACTTTCTTACCATACTCCGAAGTTATCGGATGTGTATTTTACTGTTCCGATTTTTAAGTAAGTTTTTTGTCTTGTGTTTATTCAAGCCTTTATACATTTTTAGCCTCGTTCAAATCTCTTTTAAAGTCTTTTTGTTCTTCTGCAGCTGATATTACACATTAAAGTGGAATAATACATCACGTGGTTAGTGAAAGTTATTTAGTTTAAAACAGAAATTAGTTAAGTACAAATTAATTAGATTAACTACTTAAGTAGGGGGAGTATCTCGATTTTTAAATTATTTGTGGGCCTAATTTGTGAAATTGAGTTAGGCATATGTATGTTTATTCCATATTCTCAGTAAAATTTCAAAGTAATTTTTTTATAATTTTTTTTTAGTTAACTTTTGATTATGTACTCAGAACCCCCGTTTTAACAGGTATGAAATGTATTTACTCAAAATGTGCTTTAAAAAGACTTAAAGGAGATTTGAAGGATGCTAAAAAATATATAAAGGCTTGAAAAAGGTTTGAAAAAAAATCGAAAAACTTGCAAAAGACTTGAAAAACAATTGAAACAGGTTCGAGAGAGGCTTTAAAAGGCTCAACAGAGCCTTGAAAAGTACTTGAAAGAGGCTTGAAAAAGGCTCGACAAACACTTGAAAAGTGCTTGAAAGGCCCTTGAAAAAGACTTAAAAAGAGCTTGAAAATATTTAAAGGCTTGAAAAAGACTTGAAAATCCATTGAAAAAGGCTCAAAAAAGACTCGAAAAATACTTGAAAGACGCTCGAAAAACACTTGAAAGGAGCTCGGTAGATGCTTGAAAAAGACTTGAAAATATTAGGCAAAACTTTAAAGGCTTGAAAGTGACTTGAAAAAGAATTGAATAAAACACTTGATTCAAGTTGAAATCGATTTCACATCACGGTGACTAAGAGCCTTGAATCAAGTTTGAATCAAGTTTTCAGGCTCGATTGGTAAGGTTTGAATCAAACCTTCAAGCTTCAAAAATCAAGCTTGAATCAAGTTCGAATCAAGCTTTTTTTGCTATGTGGGCAGAGGCCAAAAACACCGTTCGTTCAAATTCATACATATATACAAGGTGAATCTCGTAAGGTGTCCTAAATGGATAAAAGACAAACACTTCGTCCTATAATCTCCAAACAAAATTATTTTCCACTAAATCGACCCAAAGTATTATCGTAAAAGTATTTTTAACTGTGTATAAATACAGTATATACCAAAATCTTGGGATCACACGTTAGAATCTCTGTATTTTTTAATGTGAACATATGCCATGTTATAGATCATTTTAAAGGTCTTGTAAAAAAAATATTTTGATGATCAACCGAAGTTAAATATCTTCAACCATTTCAAAATGGTGGCCATTTCTTTGAAAAATTTCAATTGTTATCACAAAGTTCTTTGATGTTGAAACAATAATTCTTTGGAAATTCGCTGAGTACGCAGGTCTGCTGCGACGGGGGTATTTTTAAGGTTCTTAGTTCAAGATAACATAAAAAAGTGGCTGGCTTATGTATAACAGACAAGTACCCAAACAGCTAGGGCCTTCTTGGGATAGGCCTTAAAACCTGCCATTCAAATGGGATTTTGGTGTTTGAATGAGCATACAATGACTCATACTTTAGGATAGCTGGCACCCCCAAAAATGTTGATCTAAATCCGCCCATGTTCCCGGGACACAACCATTGTGTTAGTGCTGTGCCATTTGTTACAAAAGTTATGGTTGTAAGTGTTATGAACTTGTGTATTACAGTGGTATAAAAAGTACTGAGGCAAAAATGTAAGTTATGTTATCTCAGCAAACACATATTTATCCATAATTGTCAGGCCTACTGGAAATAAGCAATGGGTATTTGAGGGCCCATTGGGCGGTAGTTGTGAACCTCTGTATATCGAAGAAGGCAAAAAATCACCTTGATATAACGAACCTCGGTATATCGATGACCCTGATAGTACGAAGTTTTCACATTCTCCTTCAGGTTCTATATATCGAGGTTCCACTGTATAAAGTAGACTTCTTACCAGTAGGCAAGCTCAAAAATTTTGTAAATTTCAAATATACGTGAATTTATGTCATTTTTTCCTACGCAAAGACTTGTTGTATTCCTATGAGAGAAGTTTTCATTCTTTTTTACCCCACTTACCTCGCTTTGAAGCACATTGACAGGCAGCGTCGGTATAATGTCCAATAAAACATTAAGCCATTCTTCTGCTGCCACTGTAACATTGAAAAGACTGATATTAAATTTTTTCATCTAATTGTTTGAAATCGAAATTAACTATCTATTTAATAAGAACAAGTAATGAAAAATCAACTTTTACGAATTATTAAAATAAAGTTAAGAAACAAAATGTATTCTCGACCTTGAATTTCAAAATTTTAAACTGCCTTTCATACCCTCTGTTACACCTGGAAGTATAAAGAGTGAATCAAGCCAAACCAGGTAAAAGGAATTTGAATCAAGTTTTTGACAAATCGGGAGTAAAAACTCAACATGCAGAACAACTGACCAGCAACAAATTGTTTCAAAACTACAAACTACAAAACTAACCTAACCTGACATAGACATAACCATAGCTAATTCTCTTAACTGGCCACTTTTTATCCGGTCTCTGATTTAATCGGCCTATCTTGTCACAAAAATAACTTCATTTAACCAACTTCATTTTTTAGCATAACACCCCTTTCGCTGGTCCCTTTTCCGGAAATGTTTTTATATCTCTATCTTTCAAACACATCATACTGTAGCCGTTACAGTGAACTCCCCAAAATGTAAGTGAAGAAAGCCACTGGGAATGAGTATAATTTCTTTTTTCTATCCAGTAGATAAAAAAACTGAATTGTTAAAGTGTAGTCCTTTCAGTCAGTGTTTAGATGTAGCTATTTTTTATACCGGTACCTGAAAATAAGTTTTAGGATGTTAATTCCATACAGTAATGTTATTTCCCTATCATATTACAGTATTGCATTTAGGACTAGAGACTGTCATAAATTAATGTTGTTAAAGGCACGTCGGTTTAACCAGTCAACTGGTTGTGATCGGGTACCGATGTGACCAGATAAGAGAGAATTTTATGTGGTGAAATGAGTTAAGATCTACCTGTATCTCGGCTTTCCAACGAGATAAGGATATGTTGTAGGAAGACTTTCGTATCCTCTGCAGATATGAGGTTCTGAATGGCAATGGTTCTAACAGCCTCACAGGCTCCCATGTTGTATTCAGTAGAGCCATGAGGCAAAGTCTGTAAATGGAACATCATTAGTAACCTATTTCAATAGCCTATTATTGTTTAGAGTAATTTTGATAAACTTTTGTTTGATGAATTTTAGTTTGTGACCCCTGACGAGTTCAACTCATACTTTGTTAACATGGCAGGGAAATAATTGCAGAATTGCCATTGTTGCAGACCAACTCTGTGGACTCCATAACCGACCATTCAGCCGCACATAGTTTCACCCTTACCTGCGGTAAGGGTGCATCCCGCACATAGCTGGATTACCTTATGCGATCTTAGCACGAGGCATTCAATGTGGTTTCACACGATATTCTCCTTGGTAACCTGAGTAAGTATGGGATTGGAGGAGTGGTCCTGGATGCCCTGAACAGTTACCTAAAAAATCATAGACAAATAGTCTTCCACAGAGGAGCGTCATCCAGGATTGGTGACATTCCCCACGGCGTACCACAGGCCCTCTGGGGGGTACTTGGTTCTCTGTTGTTTGCAGTCATAATTATTGACCTGACCTTAAATAATCACACACTCCTATTTAAAGACGACATGACCCTGTTCTCGAGTGGCAAGGACCGAGTCTACCAGAAGCGAGAAGCCGACTGCCTTTTGGAGGAGGCTAAGGAGTGGTTTGCTGCGAACTGGCTAAAGTTGAACAACGACAAAACACAGTCCATGGTTTGTACTACTAGGAGTACGCTAATTCTGCGCGTATGGGGATGAACGGACAGTAAAGATAAGGCTTAACTATAAATTTAAGAATAAAAAACAAATAAAACACAACTAAATCCCCACACATTCTAAAATGTACTTTATAAATCCTTGTACTCATTTCATTACACCTTGGAAGTAGTTTATAAAAATAAATAGCTTTATATTTCTGGGAGTACGAAGAAGGATTCTAAAATGTTTGCATTTCTGTTACGTCCATTTGATCCCACTTTGTGGTGGTTAAATAAAACTGATATAATTCATAATTCGGAAATTCACTTGCCTTACATACGTGCAATACATTGTTTTAAAATACTTTTAGTTAAATGGATTTCTATCATATATAATTTTTTTTTTAACCCACCACTTGATGTGTTGGGTCCTAAACATTTTTGCCAACGTTACAATTAACTTGGTTTATTATAATTATTTAAAAGATCAGTACAAATCAGCTTGCTTGCTCCACGTACTAAAAAAGGCATTTATTTTTATTATTACTTTGTCCTTACTCCCATATTGAGTGATTCACGACGAAGTGCAGAAATTTCGGGAGCTGATTCAAAACATGAAAAATAAACAAAAAAGTCATGTCAACGTATGTCGTAAAATCCTCCGTTTAGCAGCTAGCCGCCATTTTTTTTATACATGTAATCATTTTCAATGTATCTAGAACAAACCAAGGTAGGTGACACCAACAGCTGATTGAAGCATTTTAAATAAGTAGGCCTATCTCCTGCACCTTTGACGTAATGTTATTGGTTATTTATCTTGACGCATGAGTGGTTTGCTTTGAATATTTTAAGTGCTGCACCTTTGACGTCATCGATTTTGACGATTTTGTTATTGTTTTTGTTGATGTCACCTACCTCCTTCTCATTCTAGATTTCTTGATCATGATCATTTTTATTTCCGTAACGGATTGATGGATTTACTTCATATTTGGCGTGAACCTTAATTACAACAATGTTAGTTTTCAGAAAAAAATTATTATTTCCTTAAGTGTATTTTAAAAATGACGGCCATTTAAAAACTTTAACCTAACATTTTTCAGAAACCGAAAGTTTCATAAAAGACCAAAAAGTTGACAAATTATAAATCATTTAAACAATGATACCAAGTTTGTAAAGATCTGACAATAAATAAGGGATTTATTGTGATTTCCCTGCAGCAAAATATCGATTTTGCACAATCAATACAAATTGAATAAAATTTCTTATTAGCTCAATAACTCTGTTATTTGCAGTCAAGATCTCAGGCCCCCAAGTGGTTTTTGAGACCCAAAAAGTAGGAAAAGTAGGACTTTTTAAGTAAAAAGTAGGACTTTTTTGCAAAAAAAGTAGGATTTATTTTGACCTAAAAATCTGCTAGCATATAATAAAACTCGAGTTAATCGCTTCATTGAAACAGGTAGATTAGGCTAGGTAGGGTCAAACCTACAATTCCATTACATAAGCTAATTTTTTATATCGAAATTAATTTTTTGTAGATAAAATTTAAGAAAAGTATAGTTTGAACTAAATTTAAAATTTAGTTAAAATTATAAAATATATTAATTTAATTTTAGGTTAGGTAATTTTTTGCATTTCTTTATTAGTAACTAGCTGCTACCCGGCATGCTTTGCAATGCCAACCTGAGGAGATTTTTTGGTTTTTCAGGCGAGTTCGCCTCTATCTCCACTCACCGCAAGTCTATAATATACGCTAGTTTTTTACCTACCTTCCCTCAATACTTTAAATGAGAACACCCTACATACTTTACACATGAGATAAGCTGTTTATATAAATAACTAGCTTCCTCAACATGCTTTGCAATGCCAACCGGAGGAAGTTTTTGCCCTCCAGGTGAGCTCGATCGCTCCACTCACTCGCTGTCAGGTTTAGCTCATTCGCTAGGCTCACTCGCCGCAAGTCTATAATATCCTCTAGTTTTGTTATTACCAATCTCCCCTCAATACTTTAAATGTGAACATCTGTTTATAATATTTCTAAATGTAATAATATGTTCCAATAAAAAAATGTGGCTTCCATAAGAATAACATGGTGACTTTGATGACGTGTGGGGCGGGGCCCAGTGGAATTTTGTTGATATTTTCTTTCATAAGGACCTTCTCCTGACAATAACCAGTACAACAAAAAAGAATTCGCAAAATCGGTCCAGCCGTTCACGCATGATGCTGTGATAGGGATTCATTTTTATATTTAGAGATTATAAAAGAAATATTTTTGCTATATGTTGTGTTCATAAACAACTCAGATAAAAATAAAAATACTCCAAAAAACCTGATATTCATACACTTATGATGGTCCTGGAGCTATGCCCTGAGTGCTATATAAAAACTAATAGCTTACTAACAGTCTTTATGAAATGTTCCTTATAGATTTTGTTGCAACTGTAACAAGCGACTGTATGTACAAAAGATTCATGGCAAACGGTCCAGCGGTTTCCGAGTGCATCAATCACAAATATATACAACACAATCCTTTACAATTATCGATTTTAAGAATAAATTAATTTTAATTTGAAGAATGTTTCCTTTCAAAACACATAGAGTACTACACATAGTGCTTTATCTGGTTGGTTTTACAAACGAATAAACTTAAACTGGATGGGGTATGGCCTTTACTATTTTTATTCTATTAATTTACTATTCTTCAAAATATAATTACATTATTACATTGGACTGAAATAGCTTAAATGAATATGATATAATGTTTATAATTTTACCAATCTCAACACTTTTTAAACATATTCTAGGCCTATACTATACCTTCATTACAAAAAAGTAGATTAAAAACTACCTAGTTTAACCTAAAAACAAAACATCTTGTTCATAACAGTCTTCCACTCCCTAAAAAACAGAATTAGAAATGAAAATCCATATGAGTATTACACAGTCAAAAAAATTATCATGGTCCTTGTTCTCAATATTAATATGAGACCTACAGTAATACCTACCTAGTTTCTTTCCTAAGGGGAAAATTCGCTAATATCAAAATATGTTTAAAATCAGCAAAGTTTTAATTGAGTCACCAATAATTTCTGAAAAAAAATTTTTTGGAAGGAAGCATTAATTTGTAAACATCGATAATAACCATAATTAATTATCGCGTGATTACAGACAGACAAGAAAAAAGTAGGAAAGTAGGACTTGTGTATCAAAAGTAGGACTTTTCCTACTTTCCTACTAAAAAGTAGGAAAAGTAGGACAACTTGGAGGCCTGTCTTCACAAACTTGTTATCATTGCTTAGATAATTTAATTTATCATTGGTTAGATAATTTAATTTGTCAAATTTTTTGCCTTTTTAAAAATTTTGTTGAAATTTGCCGTTTTTGTGAAATTTGAGTTCAAAATTTTTAAATGGCCGCCATTTTGAAAATACACATGGGAAAATAATATTTTTTTCTGAAAACTGAAATTGATGTGATATGGGTCCACACCAAATTTGGAAAATATGAAATATGAAGTAAATCCAAATATGAAGTAAATCCATCGATCCGTTACCGAAATAAAAATGATTACGTGTAAAAAAAATGGCGGCTAGCGGCTAAAAGAAAGATTTTCGGACATACTGTATGTTGAAATGACCTTTTTGCTTATTTTTATGTGTAGAATTAGCTCCCAAAATTTCTACACTTCGTCTTGAATCACTCTGTAAAATGGCTAATTATTTTTTTATACAAAAATATGATTGGGCTATTTTGAGAAAAGTATAATAATTAAGAGTAATATCTGTTTGTCAATAGGCCTACTACACAAGAGAACAATTCAAGTATGTTCACAAACTTACCAAAATTATTTAGTTCAGCTTAAAGATGTCAATCTTTGCTGCTTGTGAGTGGTTTCAGGTCATTAATAAAACATTCTCAGTCACTAAATCACAATCTTTTATAATTTATCTATATTTATGTCCACCTGCAGTTCTTTAGTATGTACCGCTGTTTGTGAAGTGTCAATATTATTACTTAATACGTAAACCAATTAGGGAACAGAAGTGAAGTAAACTCAAATGTGTCCTGGGCCGATTCGTGTTCAATTCTTGGGTCCGCTCACGTTGTTTGATTCATGCGATGAAGCACTGGCGATGCGAACCATGGCAAACTGAGTCGAGCACACCAAGTACACTATTGTGCCTAGACCCTGCTTGCCTTAATTCAGTGATAGTCCTGATATTGTATCCAGATAATATGGAATAATTCAAGGTGTAAGATTGTGATATAAAGCAAATCAAGTATATATTTGTATTGTATCCAAAACACTGGAAATCTAAAAGAAATGCATGTATTGCAAGGTTATTTTGTAATTATTTATAGTCCCACAGATATGTAGTAATTATAGAAAAATCGTGCATTTGATTATGTATATAGAGATTTAAAATTTTGGACAAAAGCTTAAATTTAGAGAAGAGGCGATCTTAGATTTTACATAAATGGGGTTTCAACTGGCGTTTTCCCATTTTTTACAATAAAGTTTCTTAATTACCTACATGAATTTGATTTACAAGTCTTGCTGGAGCTAGGCCTAAAAAATAAAAAATGTAGAATTTTTAAGTGTTATGTTATCTTGAATTAATGCAGAGACAATTCAAAAGAAAATCTGATACGATATATTAATATTCTATATGATGTGATATAAATCAAATCGATTGTATTGTTCTACAGTATTTTATGCTCTATACGAACAAAAAATTGATCAATGTATTGCTTTGGATCACATTTCGATATATCGGATCACATCAGATTTTTAAATTAATTTCTCCGCAACAACTCAAGATAATTCAATGATAATTGATGGTTAAATTGTTTATTTTATGTGTTCTTGCAAAATATTTAACTCACAACTATGTAATTTTTAAATTAAATGGTGAAAAATTGGAAAACCCTGTTGATGGAAAATCTAAGCTCGCCTTCTATCTAAATTAAAGCCTTTGTTCATGAGGTATGTGTATTCAAAATTTGAGATCTCTATCATGAAACGCACAATCGGTCCCTATAACTGCCAGACTATTAATCTTTAAAACACATGGAACACTCCTACTTTATAAAAAAACTGCTTAAAATTATATTTGAAATTATTTTCTTTATAAAAAACTTATTTTATTTTGGAGCACTGATTTCATGGAAACATTATGAAAGCAAAATAATGCAGCATACCTGCACTCAGCAAATTTCCAACAGCATTCAATTTTTTTTTTTTTTTTTTTTTTTTAACTTAGCCCATAAACACCATGGGAACGAGGATGTAGGTTTGCTGCCTTAGGGTATTGCAAGTAGATATAGGAAAATTCCCAGTGCAAAGAACCATATAAAAACTATCGGTTGGTTTTTCTATGATGTAACTAAATTGCATCAAATTCTGATATTTTTAATTTTCCCATATATCCCATAGGGGTCTTGGGGTTGAGTAGGTAGGTTTTCTGCCATATAGGTGCTGTAAGTAAATATAAGTTAAACCCTACCAAGTGAATGTCTATATCAAATTTGATCAAGTTATGTCAACAAATAAGTGAGATACAGGATTTTGTTAATTCCCAATAAAAATAACATTGAAAACCTGTTAAGCCATGTTAAAAATTCAAAATACTAAATTGTTTGTTTTTTAGGCTCTTTTAAATAGTTTTGGTGAAAATTGTTGAATTTTTAAAACTTATGTCCAAAAATACCAAACCATTTTTGAGCCTTTTGAAACCTCATAAAACCCGGTTCCCATAACCGGATAATGCTGGTTCGCAATTAAAATTATTCGCTGGTTAAAATTATTTTTCAATAAAATTTTGTACATACCGTACCTTTATTATATGTTTTATTATATGTGAGTAACTAATATTTGCTCAAAACCCCCCATGGAAGGAAACCTACATATTAAATCCCATGTCGTTTTAATAGAAAACGAGTCGTTGCCAGTCGATACTCGATGAATACATCTCCAGTCTAAAGCTAGGCAGATGGTATGAAACTTGTATAAACTGAAAATAACATACAACCACATAATTAAATAAACTAATTGTCACTTCCTGAAACCCTGAATAAAAACTGCATGTTAATAAACACCATCCCATTTTGTAAGTCATCATTGTACTGTATTTGAATTTGAAAGTTAACTGAAAAGTAAACAGAAAAACTAAATTAATTCAATTGACACAAGGGAGACAGGTTTCTTTTTATGAAGACAGCTGTTTGTTTCATGAAATGAACCATATCTTATAAGTAAACTCACAGTATCTATAATGTATACTAAATTTTGTTTTATATTTAAAATACATGAAAACTTTAAAGTCCAATGGGGCGAAGCACATTTAACTGAGGGTGACAAAAATTATTCAATGACGTCTACTGAGAATTCCATTTAATTTGACACCTCAATCATCAAAATCGGTTAAAAAATAAGGGAGTTTTGCTGCTCACAACAAATTCCTTACGGAATTAGTAAGATAGATAACTGCAATGTATACAGAACCGAATAAGTAGGGACATCCTATGTTAAAAAAATTTAGTTTTGCCCCCAAAAACCAGAGGAAAATAAAGCCCTGATGCTAGGATTACTTCTCCTAACTGTTACGGGAAGCGCTCTTTCTACCTCTCAAATGTCAAAATGAGATTATTTGTTTACAAAAAATCAAAACAATAACAAACCTCTGTAAAATTATTCTAGTCATCTGTTTCCATTCAACCAATCAGAATAATTTGTACTATCTTGGTGGTGCTATATGTATTTCAGGAGCGGCGTTCTCACTTCCCCATAAGGATGTCCCTACTTATTCGGTTCTGTATACATTGGATAACTGTATAGTGGGAGAAACAATAGCGAGAAGTGTTTGAACATAATCAGCTGATAAATTGACTTTCAGCATTTGTTTAATGCTAGTAGCAGGTGTTGATTCGTCATATTAATGTTTAAGCTACATTTGAGGATTTAGCGTACAACCCCCATTGTACGCTTGGAAAATGTTAACATCTTCATGTTGTTTATCCGATTGTAAGGAATTTTACATTCTTTAGGAAAACTTCCAAATGTCAGTAAGTTTTTATGATCAATATTTGTGTATTTTAGCTCTCGCTATGCATATTTATTGTTCTTAAAACTATATCTATTTTGTATAATATCTGTAATTATATTTAATTAACTTATGTATAATAAATGGCAATAATATTTGGAATAAAATGGAATATTTTATATTTTATTGTTGTATTTTTACATAACTTCATCACTCACTCATAAAACCAAATATTTTGTTGATTAAACATAACAACCATTGGAAATTAAATAAGTATGCAGGTCGGCTGCAACGGTTGTATTGTTGATTGTAAAGTTTTGATAAAATTTTCCAGTTTTGAAAATTTTGGGTTAAAAATATTTTAAAATCGCCGCCATGTTTAAAGTAAACATTGGTAAAATTAAAGTTTAACTAAAGGAAATTTAAAATTTCTGTTTCATGCCAAATATGAATCCAATACAACCATCCGTAGCTCAAATTATGAGTGTAAAAAACAAATTGCGCTAGCGGCTTAAAGCATTTCAGGACATATATTCACATTAACTTTTTTGTATATTTTGGATTGCTGAATAACCTGGTAAAGTTTGGGACAGTTGAAGCTGGACACCCAGTATAAGTTTTAACAACCTTCAATACAATTTACATAGGTTTTTGCCTTTTACAGTCAAAATTTCCATTTATGACTCATTGTTATACTGCGTAGGCTTATACCACATTCACATATAGACTGTTAGGCCGTGTTCACATTGGGTCGCTTGGACCGAGTGGCAGCCACTAACCCGTAAAAGTCGCAGCCACGCTTGTCATTTCACATATACAGTGGCTGCGACCGAGTTCTCAAGTTGCGAAAGTGACAGACACAGGGAAGGAGGCAGGCAGATGACGAAAACAAGCTGCGCATGCATCCCGAAAGTGTGGTGACAGGTTGAGTGGCAGTCACCGAGTGTGAAAGGCTCAGTATGTTTCAATGCCCCGCTAGCGACTTGAGTCGCTAAGGAGCAGGGTTGCTGCCACCGCCCAGCGACGCAGTTTTCTGGCGACCGAGTCGCTACCACCAAGGTGGGTCGCTGTGACGCACTAATGTGAAAGGCTCCATAAGGTTCAATGCATTTTCAACAGGTCAAGTGGCCGACGGGTAGCTGCCACTTGGTCGCCAGGAGTGGACTGAGCCGTCGGGACACCGGGAAAATTCCCGGTGCGCCCTTCCCATCAAGGCGCCCCGGCGCCCCTAGGACGACATTTTTTCATTATAAGGAATTGTAAAATATTTTTTAAAGTTCAATATTTGTGATTTTTTTTCCTAAAACGATTAATATGTGTTTGCACTTCGTGACTTGAACATAATACGTCTGTTTCATGTAGCAATGACTCGATATAGTTGGTTAACCTGTGCGGCGAAACAGCTGTCAGCCTGGGCGCGACACGATTGCGACGTAGTGAGTAAAGGTCAATCCCAGGGGGATGATTTTGTTAAACCTTATACAAATCGTATATTTGTATTTATTCTGGAATATGTACAATTTTGAATATAAATACGCGTATTAAAACGACTGTTGTAATCCATTATTTTAATAAATCGATAATTTTAACAGGTTAGGAACGATGCTGTATTTGCATTTTGCAGAAACTAAGCAGTTTCCAGGCAATCTTCGTTGCAATGACTTTCCTGATGATTTTTTAGCACACCACTCCACTTTACAGATTACCTGCAAACCAAGGATCTTGACTGTGTTCAAGCATTGAAGCTAGTAAGCTGCACTTAGGAAAAAAGGCGCCTTTAGGATTTAAAAGGTGCTAGGTCCAAGTTTGCCGATGTCTACAAAGCTGCAGAGGTCTTCGTCACTGATATAACGAACAAAATCGAACACTTGTCGGGTACAGTTCCAAATATGGAAGAAATCATCATAGAAACAAAACTGCCTGGTTTGAGAGTAGGAAGAAGAAGAAAATGCCGGGGGAAACTTCATTAGGAGACGTGGCCTAATTGAGGACAGCAATCGCCGATTTGAAGTAACCGTTTTTAACTGTGTTATAGATCAAGCTGTCAAATGTATGAACGAAAAGTTTTCAGCAAAACAAAGTCTATGCTTAGATTTAAAATATTTTGATCCCAATCGGTTTAACAGCATTTACATTAACTCTTCTAGCTTTCAAAGGATAATAATAATAGAATTAGTTACCGATTGCGAGGAGGGGAAAACTGGAGGATGAATTAGTATATTTTAATCACCGTGTCATCACCAGTTGTCGAAGCCGGTAAACATAACAGAACCAACCGATGATTTTGAAGGTGAGCTCTCGGAAGAAGAATTGGTTTTCAACTTAAATGATGACGAATAAAGAGACCCAAACGATTTGCAGTAGGCATTCAGTGTAAAAGTGGTAAAAATGCAATACTTGCTTTAAGAGTCATCTTCACCCCTGGGCCAGTAGCCCATTGTTGCGCAGTCGCCAATGTTAATCATACGGCTTTTATGCTAAAACATGGTCTTGTATTCCACTGTTTTTCAACCGATTTTCTTGAAACTTGGTAAGTGTTTAGTTGAATAGTTATATTAGGTTTCTCATACCTCGAAATTTTGAAAATTTAACCTATATTACTCTTTGTGACGTCACAAAGTAACTCGATTTTCCTTAGTAATATTTAAACATTTAGTAAAATTTTCAAAATTTCGAGGTATGAGAAACCTAATACTGTATAACTATTCAACTAAACACTTACCAAGTTTAAAGAAAATCGGTTGATAAACGGCGTCCGAAACAGGGAATACAATACCATGTTTTAGCTTAAAATCCGTATGATTAACATTGCCGACTGCGCAACAATGGGTTACTGGCCCAGGGGTGAAGATTACTCTTAAGTGTGCACTCGACGTCTTACTTGAGTACAATGTTCTTGTTTTCAAGGCTGTACATGTACACGAATCTTTTTAAAGTCTTTAAGTATATCTCTTGACATTACCAGCAACCCAAGTGTCATGTGAATGGCCCTTTGCAAAATTAAAATATATCAAAAGAAGGCTTTGTTCACGATTCACTGATGTACACCTTCAGACCTTATTTCTCATGAACATGGAGGGAGATATTCTTGTCAAGATCAATAATTATTAGATAATCTACAAGTTGAGTGAGAAGAGTGAACTACGAAGACTTCTTCACGTATAAACTGGGGATGTTGACTTAACTTTTATGGGCAGCAATATAAACAAACAGTAATGTAAATCAAATAGTTGGTTTTGATAAAGATAAAAAACTACGACTTTCAAGTTTAATATTTGCCTACAAAGCCTTCAAATGCTTATTGTAAAGTTATTCTTACTTTCATTAGTTTGATTTTTAATATCAGTTTATAATGTTTATTGAAAATTAAGTAGTTACTGTTTTAACACTTGTTTGATTTACAGTATTTTACAAACTACAGTAGGCTAATATACCTCTATAGATACATTGTAAATTGTTTAAATTTTATGGGATTCTGTTATTATAATCATTAGAAATAAAGACTAAAGTATCCAATTTTTGTCACATGTTTCCACTATGTCATTTTTAAGTAATTAAACTATAAACTCTTTAATATTGTAAGGTTACAATTTTAATTACTAGAAAATTATATGATAGTCGAAACATGTATAATAAATGTTCTTTATTATGTACATAATAATATGAATGCCATATATATATATGTATATATATGGCGCCCCTCCGGTACCCGTTCCACCGCCCTTTTCATAGTGTCAGTCCACCCCTGTTGGTCGCAGCGACCCAATGTGAAAGCGGCCTTAATATATACAAAAAATTACACATTATTTATTATAAAGGAACTATTAATGCCCTATTATATATACCTGGTGTCCAGACCACCCGTACACCCCTTTTAAAATCTACAAAATTCATTTTTCACTAAAACAAATTGTGCCATTGTAGGTAAACCAGTTGCGCATTATCACTGTTCTGTAAATCAAGTTCCTATATAGTATAGTTTAGTTATTTGGAGGGCTCGACAATACTGGTAACAATCAATTTTAATACCTTGTAAAAAATAAAACGGTTTTGCCAAGCATGAGTTTTTAAGTACAACCATGATGTATTAGTGGTGGGCTACACTTCCGTAGCGCCCAGTGGAAATATCAATGAACACGATATTTTATGGAAATAAAAAATCAAATTGTAAAAGAGTATCATTGTAAGTATCAAATGAAAAATATTGATTCCATAAGAATATTTATATTCAGGATTATCGACTCTTTTTAAAAATGTGACTTCATCAACAAAACCATTTAACCTGATCCAAAATAAAATAATTGAAACAGACCCAATACAAATCATGATAACAGCATATATAGATGACAACTTAACTGAAAACGTTTCCTAAATAACAAATACATCACTGTGGGCTTAGCAGTAACTAATTTCTCCTATTATTTATATTTTTTATTTTCAAATTTATACATTCAACAACAAGTATAATGTAACATGACTTAAATCAAAAAAATTAAAAAGCTACTAATCATACAGTATAAACTAAAAAATTTAACAAAATAAAATAGGCCCTATAGACCACCTGACTAAGCGTCAGATATGGCTCAATGTTGGAAGGTTAATGATACAAGGTAAACAGTAAAAATTTCCATTTATGAACTTATAATAAGAAACTTTACATCCTTGTAATTTTAGCATCTTCCGGAATCAAATTGTAGTTAAGCACCATTTGTAGTGTGGGTCTACGTGTAAGTTATGGTAGTTTTTCTGCCTTTCCACACACATGGCTGCATTCCTTTAAGAGTAGTTAAAAGTATGATAAAAGTACTTTTACAGTTACGGTACAATATATAGTTTATATTTTTGTTAATGTTCCTGCCCTATTGGCTAAGGAAAAAATTACCATACCATACCTATAATATATAATAGCCTACTTAATTTTGTTTGTTGCCTATTCTCGCATTTACTTTCCTTTAAGCCTTACATAGTTCTTCTTAGTGGAGTTTATCTTTACAATAGGTTAGATTAGTGTAAATTTGATAGAATTTTGGATACTATACGGGCGAAACTTCGTTATCCTATTCCACAGTTATTTTTTATGTTAAAATTTCGAGTTTTCAATAATATTGCTATTTTATCGATGATACAATATTACACGATACGAATATGACTTTATCACCTGATTTAGTTTTAAAGTTCTAAGATAATCAAAAATACCTTTTGACAATAAAACAAATATATTGCAAACAAGTACAAATTCGAACTAATGTAACCTTTAACATTATCAAAGAACAATAAAAAATACACTAACTTAAGTTATTTACCCAAGTTTATTTTGTAACTTAGCCTAATTGTATCTTAATCAATTGTGAGAAGATGCACACTTCATTAGATCTAAAATTGTGTCACACAAATGATGCCAAATATGAATTAATTAGAGAGGTATTTTTCTCTTTTGTACTAAGGGTATATGCATTTTAAAAATTTTTTAAAAACCATTGATTTTGATAAACATTGCTGTACATAAAATGGACGGAGGTTTACGGTTAGATTATTATTACGGTTAGGTTTGATTATTATTACAATACTTTTCTTACCTACCTCAATATCGTTGTTGATTCGATTGTTTTCATCACACAATTTTAATCACAAACTCAAAATGTTAACAACTGTAATACGGTAACGGTGGAGTAGCTAAATGAAGTTTCGGTTTTTAAGTTGATTCAATATTTATACCGATTTGATGCAATGAATGTATTTTCATTTGATAGTTCCACCGGGCGTAAACAGAAGTGCAGCCTAAAGGTGTGATAACACCAGAGGTTGACAACCTAAGTTGTCGACCTAAGTCATATAGCCTAGCCCTAGATATGCTACATAAGTCAAGAACTCTTTTTAGTTCTTTGGCAAAAGTTAACATCTTTTGATTGTCTACCAACCTCTGGGCTAAACACATTTTAAGGTAGGCCTAGCTACATATTTCTTGAGACAAACTTTTGGTCTAGGCTTAAGGTAGCATAGGCCTATCTGTTATAGCCTGCCCTGTTGTAATAATTCTGTAATTGATGATGATGAAATGGGCCCTTAACAAGTATAATCAGACACTTCTAGGCCTAAGCCAACCAATAAATTATGCGATTATGCCCTATACAACAAATATAGCCTACCTAAAAGCCTACCGTACTCACTCTATAAATTAATATTTATAAAATCACAAGACTTTTTGAAAAGCAGGAGGGGCCTAGGCCTATTGATATTTTGAAGAGTTACTCTATAGTGCTAATCAAAACTTCGTTTGGGGGAAATAAATTAAATTTATTTGAAAACTGGAGAGTAATTTGACTGTTGCATTCAAATGCATTGCATTGACATATTCATAGAATAATCTGAGGTAATTCTAGACCTACCATGAGTACAAAATTTGCATGGAACTCTGCACTCCTAAGTGAAAATTGAGACCTAAACAATTTACGTACAGTACAAAGGGGTGTCATGAATTTACAACTTAACTGTTATGAATTGCCGAATTGGCGATGGTACATAACCAACCTAACCTATCACACCCACAGCAGACTGTAAATAAATAAATAAATTGAACTTGACTCTTCTTCGTTTTGACTGTCATGCCACCGCTGCCATCTCCATATTATCGGACGGACATCTGACACACTCTGTTTTTTTCTTTATTAATAATTTTATGTGTCAGTTAAATTTTTACAACTTTTATTTTCTTAGTAAAAATTTTCTTATTATTATTATTTGTTAGCACCAAATTTATCTTTCCAGTATTCATAACCTAGGGTATTTTAAAATATTTTTTAAATAACAAATTGTATTATACACTTTCTCTATGTCTGACAACAAAACAACAATGCCAACATTTAACGTACCCTAAACACCGCTTATTGCGGCCTCCAATGCATTTCTTATGGGAAATTAAATTACGTCTCATTAGTTTATTACTTAACAGAATAACTTCAGAAACGAACTCGACCTGAAAAATTACGCCTAAAATCGACTGTGAAAGTTTGAAATCGATCTGAGGCTTTTTGCGGACGTAATCGTCGGACAACGGAATCGGGATTTGTCACTCTAGTGAGGTTGTAACAGTCATGTATGAGGATTCACTCCTCTTCGATCCGTTCATCCAATTAAGTTTTTTCATGTTTTATAAATCACAGCAAGACAGTCCTAATCCAACCTAACAACCCTAAAAAAAAACCTCGAACCAGCTTTACTCTAACCCCAACCTAACATAGGTAGGCCCTACCCTTCAAATATAATTGTTGGTCTGTTTCAGAAAAGTTCCCCAGATTGAATTAGATATGGGAATTAGGAAATGTTAGGCTAAGTTATATATTTGACATGTGAAGGAATTTTAATTAGTCAAAAAGATATTTTTTTAAGGGTTCTATGCCATCTCTTTGTTGCCCACACTTTTGTAAACTCAACCTTTAGTCCTCAAACGATAATTACAATTGAATACTCTACATCGGCATAATATGTTACTTATAAATAATTTCCTTTCAACTGACCATTTATAACATATAAATTTTTTTGGTCCTTTTTTGCCCCAAAAATTATTTTTGTAGTCAAGTAAATTTCCTCTAATCTGGCATCCTACGATTCGGCACAACTTTAAGAACAATTTTTATTGATAGGTATAAAAATAATAGGCCTAATGAATGTTCATTTGGAATTGAAAGTTGTGAGGGGAAAACCCTGTCCAGACAAAGCACTTTGGAATGCTTCGAGGGGAGAGAAGACATATTCATCCGACATCGTATAATTTCATTTTAGTTTCATAATCATGTACCGTACGGTAAGTTATTTTTCATTATAGTTTGTTATGCAATGTTTTTATACTGTAGGCAGTAAAGGTGTTTAAAGAATAATACATATTTTAATGTAATTTTTTCAAAAAAAAATCACATTTTCCTAACATTTATCATATAATCTGAAGTACTTTGCAATCCGACATGTGTCAAGTCGCAGACATACCGGATTAGAGAAAGTTTACTGTAGCCCTATTAAGGCTACGGTATCTTTCAAATAAATCTCTGAATTTATATATAGGTGTTCCCATTGAATAATGAAAGTCAACACTCTGGATATAATAAGTAAATGCCTTCGAAAGTGATGTGTTTATCTTCATTGCAGAAGAACAGAATACAGTAGGCCTAGAGCTCCGCAAACCCGGACTAATGAGGACGAAACAAAGTCTGGATTTGTGAGAATTCCAGGTTATCGGGAAAAGCGTAAACTTAAGAAAACGTATGAATTGTTTATGTTGTACCTATAAAAAACCATGTACCGTACCGTATTTATTGCATTATGTACATAATACAAAAATAAAAATTGTTAACCTCTTTTGTTAAAACAAACTTAAAGCCCCCTCATCGTGTTCGGCCAATGCCATTGTGCTTAGCCCCCTTGAAACCCAGTGCACTTTAATGCTCAGGCAAACTTCCCGAGTTATCCAGCATTCCTTCTGGGTTATCAAAGTCCGGGTTTGCATGACTCTACTGTACCGAATTATACTGAGTTAGGCGTAGGTCATGGATCTCATTGATGTCAAATGTAGCCTACTTTACATTCCAATTGTAGGCCTGTTTTCTTTTAAACTCTGACAAGTTCAAAGAGTAAAGCCTATGTTTTTAGTGAAAATTTGAGGAAAAGGTACTGTTTAATCACAAAGTGCCCTGCTGCATTTAATGTATTGTTTTCCTTTAGATTAACTTGTGTAGGCTACTTGAAATTTATAGAAAAGTACAAAATGAGTAAAAACGTTAAGTCAGTTTGTTAAAAGATAGGCCTACAAAATAATTAAGCTACCGGTAATCCTACTTCCAAATTGTATTTGATGTTAGTGTATTTGACAACTAAATATTCTATTGGACAGTAACTTAATTTGATATTTTTAATGGTAGCCAACTTCAGTTTAACTTAACCACCAATTCGATAGGCTATCCAGTTTGGATATGACCCCGAAGAGGCCAATTAAGAGGCGATCTACTATAGGCCTAAAACAATTTACTGTATAAGTTAGTCTAGTGTGGTTCTTCTTGTGCCGGGAAGGTAGGCGTAAGTTAACTCAATTTTAACACCTTGCACAAAATATGTTTTGGTGTAAATCACGAGTTTTGAGTTTGAAGTACCGGAACAAGTATGATGTACTATGAGGTGCCTATTTGCTAAGACTGAAATGTAGGTGTAGGCTGTATATTATACGTAGGTTGCCCTATCCTGTTAATAGGTACTGTTGTAGGCCTGGACCTATACGGTAGTTAAGATAAGATGGGCCTTTAACAATTGTGATTGGACTCTAATAAGTCTACTGTAATATAGACCATTTCAAAAGAATTTTTGAAAGTAATAGGTCTATTGCTATCTATGTAGTTTTAATACTGCTTGGTACTACTTTGTATATGGAAATGGATAGGTACTCTCATTTGAAATCGGGAGCATTTAAACATCTAGCCTACCGGGCCTACCATGGGTTAAATTTGCATTGAACTCAACACTTGACCTTTATAAGAAAATTAATATCAAAACAAACCACTTACTGTACAAAACATTGTTATATTTATGTTTATCTTTAATTTCGTGAGTAGCGTTATTGAAGTAACACAACATAACTTCTATGATACACGGTATTTCTGTGACGTTAGTGCCGCCGCCATCTACATCTGACATTTGACGCTGATTAAATTTAGTGTTTTTTTTTTTTTTTTTTTTTTTTTTTTTTTATGTGATGTGTCAGTTAGAATTATTAATTGTTACAAATTTTATTATTTTAGTAAATATGTTTTCTTTATTATTGTTTGTTAGTATAAAATATTATCTTTCTAGTATTCATACCCTATTATAAAAATTTCATAAAAAACTAATTGTATTATATTTAGTGCAGTTATAGTACAACAGCAAGAATATAGTTTCCATATAATATATGCTTTCTATATGTCAGGCAATAACAAAAATAGCACCGGTTAACGTAACCTAAACACCCTAAACACCGTTATTTACAGCCCACAATGCATTTCTTATGGAAAATTAAATTACGTCTAATTACTTTATTACTGGACAGAATAACTTCAGAAACGAACTCGACCTTAAGAATTACGGCTAAAATCTACTGTGAAAGTTTAAAGTCGATCTGACACTTCTTGCGAATGTAATCGTCGGACAATGGGATCGGGATTTGTCACTCAAGTGAGGTTGTAACAGTCATGTATGAGGATTCACTCCTCTTCGATCCGTTCATCCAATTAAACCAGGAGCAAAAGAAGCAGGGGCTGTTAAGCTACTTGGTTTCTAGGTTGATCCCAAGAATGATTGGAACCACTCATTGAGCAGGTATGTATCAAGAGTCCTGTATTTGCTAAGAAAACTCAAACTGGTGATCACACAGCCATATTTGCTGACAGTATATCACTCACTCTTTCACAGTCACTTAACTTATGGTCTGGTCTTGTGGGGCCACTGTTCTGCAGCAAGAGATGTAGGCCTACTGCTTCTTCAAAAGAAGGCTGTGAGGATCATAACATCAATCGAGTATAGAGACCATTGCAAGCCTATATTCCAACAACTCGGTGTCCTCACGGTCTTCAGCCAGTATGTCCTTAAATCTCTGATTCTGCTAAAGGAAAAACCTGAGCCACTTTGACACTTAGAAGTGTACACCATAGCTATGGTACTTCATAGAGTGCTTGACCTGGATGTACCACAATGTCGGATTAGCCGCTCAATGAGGAGCTATCCCGGATCAGCAATAAAATTGTTAACACACTCCCTGAGAGAGTGCTTGTGCTGGCTATCAGCTCCTTTAAAAAAGTAGTGTGTGAGTGCCTTGTCAGCAGCCCATTGTATGACTTGAGTGACTCGGAGAAAGATTGCTACTGGAATCTTAACCAGTAAATCATAGTCACATCCACCAAGTTTTACGTTTTATTTCAATATTTATGAATATAAGTTGACGCCATCAATCCAACAGTGTTGCTCACAGATAAAGAAATCAAGTATTTGAGTACACTGTAAGTAAAAATTCAAGTAAGATACCTAGTTTATGTTTAGCTAGCCTATTAAATAAAATTGTTGGTGGTCTACACAGTAACTTACTTGTTGCATACGAGGAATCACTCTTTGAAGACAAGCTGTCAAATCTTCCTTGATGAGGTATGGAAGATTTTTCATAACACTGATCTTCTGGAGTTCATCCCCAACCCTAAAAGAGATGCTACGTTAATTTAATTAGGTACAGAAACCACAAGAAAGATGTTCAATGTTTCAATGAAAGTGTTCACTGTCAATCTGTTATTGTTAGCTTGTGATTGGTAATTGGTTCTGGTGTGTTACCAAAAATATATATATATATATATATATATATATATATATATATATATATATATATATATATGGATAAAAACTTCATCATTTAATGATGTTCCATAGGTAAAAATGGTGGGCATATCGTCGATTAGCCTATTAAGTAGGCCTAACTTACTTCTACCCATTAAAATGATCGATTGCAATTCATTTTTAACTCATATCAAGTACCGTATTCCAGTATTTTACTATACAGTAGCATTTATAACTTTCTTGATACAAAAACATGACACAATTAGAAAGATTATTGCACATCAATTACGGTTAAAAAAAGAGATATAGGCCTAACTTAAACTGTACGATGAAGTAGCGGCAATCAAAATGAAAAGATCTAAGGTCAAGTGGGGTAAGTGCACGCCCCAAATCACATAGTACCACTTTGACTGCAGATTAAAAAACACATGTGAGATCAAAATAAAATTTTGTATTCTGAGTATTCTTTGGAATGTTTTGTATAACTTAAGCCTATGTAGTATTTCTATTTTGCTAAAAATTGTTATTTTGAATTTTTTAGAATTTTTTTTGTAAATTGATGTTTGTTGCGTACACTTGCCCTTGAATCTGGGGTCAAGTGTACACCGCCCCTCAATGTGGCTTTGCATTGCACATATGTTGATGATGTTGGGGCAAGTGGATTATAGAAAAGAAAATTAGCTTTCTTTTGATTTTTTATTTATGAAAATATCTCAAACGATCCAGGAGTTATGAACTTTTGTGTGACCCCACCTCCGCACGGTACAAAGGAAAAACTAGTTTTTTTTAAGAAATTGTAAAGTAAATGAAAACATATAGATAACACTGTTTCATTTAATTGACAATTAATAGGTCTTAAAGAACAGAAAATTATCTTCATTTTGATTTTTTGTCCATCAAAATATTTTGAAAAATGTGGTAGTTAGAAAATTTCTTGTAAACGTCCGCCTGGCGAAGTAACTTGAAACCTTAATAAGTTATATATTTATTTTATTTTACTCCAGGAACAAAATAAGTTATAAATCTTAATTTTACAAAGAGCAGTTTTTATCGGCCATTCATACATAAGATAACAGTTTGCCTTATCATCAGCTAATTTATCCATTATTGAGGGGGGGGTAAACTTGCCCCATATTGGTAAAAGTACACTTGCCCCAACAGCGATGTAACTCTGGGTAAGTGTATGCCCCCCCCCCTAACTCCCCAAAAATGACTTTGTATGGCATTAAAAATATTATTTTTGAATTTCTCTTCAAAATATGAGTCAGATCACCAATTTTAAAACAATTAGGGCCTACCTTAATATTTAAATTTTTAGTAAATTCTTAAATTTTCCGAGCGGCAATTGCGTTTAGAGTAGAAACTTAAGATGCTTTTAAACTCATCAAAATACACAGTAACACAGTAGACTCCCTCTTAACCGGCCACCTCGGGACCAGGATACAGCCGGATAATAAATTGGACAGTTAAAAAACCAATGTTCATCTAAGAACGCCAACCTAAAATTTTATATGGTCTAAATATAACTATCACTTTAAAAACAACTTTAAATACATTATCGTATAGGCCTATGATTTAAGTTAACATCCGACACCCATGAGATCTACAACAAACCTAAACTTATAATAATTTATTTCTTTATTGTGGTCTACTCGATAGTACAGTTGGTCCAAATGCATTGACTTCCGGTGGCATTCACTTCCGTCAAGAAAGTTATATTTTATTTGGTTTGAGAACGTCAACATGAAATAGGCCTAATGTTGAATTGAAAGGTACGGTAAATAAGAAAACTACGTTTCCGGAGAAACACGGCCGGTTAAAGCGGAGACCGGTTAAAAGGTGGCCGGTTAAGAAGGAGTCTACTGTAATAACCAGGTAATTTTTTAGCGATTATAATTTGAAAGTGCATAGGCCTAGTTTGAAATACCTTTGGCTAAGTTTTGAAATTTTTTGGGATAATAAACAGATTTTTTATTAGTTGGAAGTCCACTTGCCCCGGGCGTACACTTACCCCACTTGACCTTATATAAGATGAAGTGACATTGCCTAAGTTATTGATACAGAAAAAACAGAGGTAGGGAAACGTTTTTTATAGGCTAGTTTCTCGAAACGTCGGGAGTAGATTGGCGTGTTTTGTAGGTTATTCGATTTTTATGTTTCTGTGTTTGTGTATTTTTAAAAATTGACGAAGCTCAAGAATCGTTGCATCCCTTCAAAACATAAACCTGAAGGTGGGTAGCGCCCAATAATAACATTTGAATAACTACTTGATTAATATAAAATCTTAATCATCCAAATTTTTAGTGAAGTATTGGCCTATCAACTTACAGTTTACACCGTGTAAAAATATGTAAATTTTGAATAACATTTACTTTAGGCCTAAAGTATCTAAATAAAATCAAATAGTGTTTATATTGAATTCTTCATAAATAAACACCTTTCATATATAAACTAAGCCTTTCAAGCTTGGGCTTGGATATAACTAGAGGTCAACGAATGTAGGCTAACTTACTGTATGATAGGTTTGCACTGCATTTCTTAATTTATTACAATGTAATCAAAAGAAATTCCAGTTAAAATGCATTTATGCTATAACACTTACATGTCCACTTCATTAGGCATTCCCGTGATTTCCGAACACGTCACTAGTAACTTATAACCTACATTTTGATAGCTTATTCAGCAAAACTTGGATTCTGTAGGTTTAGTAGTCTATTCTATTTCTTACAAATTGATAGATGCATGAAGACGTCAAATTTCAGTTTAAGGTTGTGAAGACAGAAAATGATACCATAAGGAACTTGAAACCACAATAACTCAACCTATTTTACATATGGTTCATACGAAACGTAAACAATAAACAAACAATAAAAGAAGTCATGACGGCCAAGAAGCCAGAAATAAGATTATAGGTTATCTTTTCGTGGCATTGGCATTTGGCCAGCCCATTCTATGTCACGGTCATTTGCAAAAGCCTACTAGATTTTAGGATAACATAATTAAAAACACTATAAGAAATGCCGCAGAAATAAATACAATCTTGTAAATCAGTAAAACAAATTTTTTTAATCTGGTTATTTAAGTGAACGATAAATATTACAATGGTAAAGCTGTTTATAGTATGCCGACTTAATTGGGTATAAATCAAACACACTCATAGAAAGTATAAACCAAAATATTCCGTTCTGCTTCAAACTTGAATCCGTTTCATTCTGTTATAGCGTTATTTTACTACTTGAAATTGAAAAAGAGTACTACTTATATAACTAGACAGATTTTACACGATTACTTATTTATATTTTTCAATTTTAAAACTTTTGTGTTAGACTTACGTCAAGAGGTGCATTGCCCTGTCAACCGACCGAGATTCCAAGTAACCTTCTACGGTGTGCTTGGAAATCTCCTCAGCTGTCTGGAATTAAAAAGATCACATGATGAGACTCAAAGGTATTGAAAGCGGGTGAAAGGGCTCCTCCCAGGAGCGTCATGCAGAGCTTCGCCTTCTTCCATTTTATGTATTTTCCACGTCCGATAAAAGTTAAGGCGGTTTATATAAAAGATAAAAGACTTAGGCTATTAGATAAAACCTAGATTTTTGCAAATTTTGAATCTATATTAATCTATAATTATTTTCAAATTGATCAACTTTATAGCTAATCGCTTAAGGTTTTAAAATAAAAACAAAAATCCAAAAGGAATCAAATTATTAGTCCAAGTCTTTATTTTTTGCTAAAAACCTCTCTGACTTTTATCGGACTTTAAATAAAGGGGGAATAGGAGCAGGTGAAGCGTTGCACGATGAATTTTTGACCTTCCACACCTCAGAACTCAGAACGGTTGTGCAACAAATTGACTCGTTCACAATCATACACCGCAAACTGTTTTTTCATATCACTTGTTAAATTCCAGACACACTATTTGTGGGATTAGTCACGTGATAGGCAAAAATATAAACAAACCAAACAAGTTTGCAAAAGATGATCGTGAACGAACCCAATACGAACCGTATTCCAGTAGTTACCGCAACGGCCACTTGAGTGGGCAGACTCTATATCTATCAAAGCCATATAGTAGATTACTCAGACTTAAACTATATATAGAGTGCTCAACACATGTTGATGGCGCCAATCAACAGGGGACACTTTTCCCTATCTGTTGAGCACTCTATATAGAATTAACCTCGTTGGGCCTAACCGCTTAATGGCCATAACGTCATTTTGGTACACGTATATGACGTAGCAAGTTTTATCATATGATCTCTGAATCACTGATCTCCAGCTGGAGGCACTATGAGGAATCACTACCCGCTGGACGGATGAGTCCAGAAAATTTCCGAAATAATTTACTAAACAACGTAAACTTACCATCACCAAAAATTAACTTTAAACAAAGAATCAGAGATCAGATGTTAAAACTTTACCACGTCACATACGTGTACTAAAATTACGTCATGGTCATTTAGCAGTTAGGCCTGTATAATCTAAATTATACACATCTTATAGTATGGCTTTGGCTCTATCCCTCCCCTCTTAAATTAAATCCGTAGGTAGTGGTAGTGTAAGTATGTTTATGATGAGGTGTACGTCTAACATGGAGATTTCTTCAGCACATAAAAGTAGTAATGACCTAAATAATATTGACATAACTTGTGGCTCATAGGGGCAAAAGCCCCTAATCATAAAATTAAAATAGCATAAACAAAAAATTAACCAGTTCTTCATACAAAAGTTTCCAGGAGATATAATTTTCATTTATATAATATTTTAACAATTCCGTTTGAATTCGGCTTTCACCTCCAAAGCACTCTTTAAAATTTTGTACTCTTAAATAACAAATTTGTAAATGCTCCATTTTCTCTGCTGTAAAACCTATATCGATCTGTGAAAAATAAGTTTTTGAAAGATATCATAGTCTTTGAGGTGTGGTGCTTTATTAATATAACAAGGAAATGTGTCAATGAAAAATATAAACATGAAGGAGCTCAGCACCCCTTTCAGGGTCAGTAAACTTTCAAAATACTTTCATCATACCCATTTCATTGCCTTGTTTGTCTCAAAATCTAATAATTTTTTGTTCCTTGCAGATTTTGTTATTTTTCGTAACCAAATTTTAACAGGCCTACAGCACCTAAAAGTAGATCATCTTCACTCACTGTCAATATTCGTCCCTCCTAATCACAACACTTGACTTCGAGTAAACAAAGCAGACTTATTTAAAATTAATATATGGAGAATCCTTCAGGAAAATCATTCAGAAGAACCTTACATAAAATATATCTTTCTTCCTATATATTTCCCATTTTGTTCCAAAGTTTTTGATCTGCTAATTTTTTCCGTTGTATACGTAGGACAAATGTGTTTGATTGAAACTCTCTCCTATAATTCTGCAATCTTTGAAATGACCAAATTTATGGGGAAAAATCAGATAACAGAATATAAACACTTTGTTGGATGATACAATTTGAGTTTTAATTAATATACACCCCCGTTAGGATCTTCGGGTCCACCCGAGTTAGTTGGTTAGGCTGTATTATGTTTCATCTATGGTAAAAATCAGCAGTAAATATGTAATAGTTTTTTTTAAGGTTATGGTAACGCTCCTAGTAGTATAATTTTTAGTGGCTCAAAGCTACAAAACGTCTTAGTATTACCACTCTAGTATATTAGTCTAAGAGCCAGTGAACGGCAGACCACACATATTGTAGGAAAGCTTATAATTTTATCAGTTACTCTACTGTACATACCTTACATGGTATTATAAAGTAGTTCTATGGGTATTAAAAAGTCACCGGTGGTAGGTTTGGCGTCACCCAATGGTGAAACGGGTGAACATTTGACAACTGACCAACATATTTTAGGAAAGCTGCTGGTTTGATATATCAAAATATACTGTTAAACATACCTGCAAATGGAAACGGTAAACGGTTACAGCGGTTGTAACGTCATAGCAGACGCTTTGAAGATAAGAAAAACATTTTTTTCGAACATATTTTATGAAAGCTGGCATTTTGATATTTCAAAATATACTGTTAACTATATTTGAAAATGAAAACGGCAGACGGTTACCGCGTATATATTTGGTCAATTGGTTATTAATAGTTCTTCGCAAAGTGTTATCATCTGTCTCCCGTTAAAAAAATCCATTTTAAACACATGTTTTAATGTACCCAAAGCAGATTTTTTCGAACCCCCATGCCATTCTTATGGAAAACGTTTTACGTTATTTATCATTTCCTGGTAACTTTATGGACGTGCCGATAATTTATCCTCGTGCCTGGGACCGAGACTTTCGATTTGAGACCCCTCCCATCTTACTGCAATTTGTATAACGCTCACAATTTTGCCAAATAATTTCGCTTAAAGGTGCGCTCTACCCACCTGCCGCGCGATGCAAGGATGCATGGGTTTAGTATCTCCGTGTTTGTCGCCCCAGTTGTAAACAGATTTAAAATATTTTTGTGTCATTCTTTTCGTAATGTAATTTTGTACTCCGCTATCGTCTTAAAATTTCGATATTAATTTAAATTACTAAGCAGGATGCTTGCTAATAATGTTGAAATAGGCGTTTTTTGTATAAAGTTTTAACATATTAAAAAGAATTTTTTTAGAAAAAAATAAGACGATACGTGAGCACAATATAATCTTAAGAACAAGAATCTGCAAAAAGATTGGTAAACATTTTATAGATGACGATGCAAGAAGGGAGATGCGAAAGGTCTGAAATTTCAAAAACATCGTTATTAGACCACCGATCGATTTCGCACTGAAACCAAAAAAAGCATTAAAATAACAAAATTTAAAATCACCCAACATATATTTTCCAAAATGTGAGTTTCCGCGTATAGCGGTAGAGTTTTAAAACAGTCTCGCTCGACGATTTTGACGCTGAGGTAGAGCGCACCCTTAAAAGAATTATATAGATTAAAACACTTCGATTGGAAAATATCCTATAGCCCTATTCATATTTTTTCAGGTTTTTCTTACTAGTTACTTCTACCTAAAATACAACACCGTTATTGATGTGAATCAAGATGTATGGTTAGGATAGGATACTACCTAAAATTCCAAACAACAAAAAACATCCATATTTATTTTTATAATCATAATTTTTATTGATCGTTTTGTTTGCCTAGTCTCAGATATATTTAATATTTTTAATTAAACTGTTTGAGCTTTTTTATTTTATCATATGTAAAGTGATATATTTTCTAGTCCTAATAGTCGTTTATGAAAATTTTAATACACCATTCTTACCTCTTTACAAAATGCAGGAAAAGGGTTATATGAACACCAAAATTATAGAATAGTGGAAAATTCGGAATAAAAATAATTTTTTACTAAAAGTAATGTAAACTTACCTTTAACTCTCGTTTCGTTAGTTTATCTAAATTAAGGTTACGAAACTCGTCAGATGATTTCATTCTAGGACTCATGAACCAGTTGAGCATCTAATGCACTTTCTTGGTGTTATACTTAAATATTTGAATATACAATAATATAATTTCACAGCACTCGCGAATTTTAAAAGGAGTAATTTTAAATTTAGGCGAATGAAAACAAAGTTCATTGCGAAGTCAATAAAACAAGGAAATAGCAAATAAGAATATTGGTTTATTTATGTTTGGTCACATGAGGAAACAAACAATAAAAAACTTCAAATACGGATTGCAGAAAATGTTTATTCAAATTCAAAAGGATGAGTGATGGTAGAGACAAACAGAAATTGAATTTCTTCTGATTTTTATTCAAATTCAAAAGGATGAGTGATGGTAGAGACAAACAGAAATTGAATTTCTTCTGTTGTCTTAATCCACAACCTTGTTATCTCTGTGCTTCATGGTTCTGATTGTTCAAAGGGTTAATCTTTAGTTGTTATCAAGAGGTCTTTAAGCAACATAAAAATATTAAATAAAATTTTACCAAATTTACATAGAACTGAATCCCGTTCTTTTGTAAATGTATGAACTAGGATGACACGGAATAGCCTACTCTCTTATACCCCGTTCAAAATTAATCGTGGGTGTAACAGTCACCCGTGAAATTAAAAAAAACGTTAAATGAAACATATGGTTTTCCCGTTTTTCTATAATTTTTTCACAACAGCTGTCTAATGATTCAATCAATTATCATTCCTCCATAAGATTAACATTGGGACTTTGAAATAAACACTATCCAATTCGTCAGTCATCGTTGTATTTGAATTTGAAAGTAAACTGATAAGTAAACAGAAAAACTAAATAAATTAAAATGACAGAAGGGAGACAAGTTATTTTTATGAAGACAGCTGTTTTTTCATGAAATGAATCATATGTTAGGTAAACTTACTAAATTTGGTCTTACCTATATCTATAATACATGGAAACTTTAAAGTCCAAAGGGGCGAAGCACATTGAACTGAGGGCAACAAAAATTGTTCCATGACGTCTACATAGAATTCCCTTTAATTTGACACCTCAATCATCAACAACATCGGTTATTAAATAAAATAGTTTTGCTGCTCACAATAAATTCCCTGCGGAATTAGTAAGATAGATTCTGCTCCGTCTACACTACTAGTACTATACCTTTCTTACGGTATGTTCAGATTTGTCCTACGATGCAGACGAGTTGAGAAAAAAGGAGGAAACGAAACATGCTTGCCTATTAATATATAGACTAGCGTACCTAGCGCACGAAATCGTACGCTGTCAAGGAAAACCTCTGTCCACCAATGCGTGTAGGTTGGTTAATTGGCCAATTATAGATGAAACACTTAACGGTGATAGAATAACTTTTCCTTTATTACATCAAAGGCTGAAGGTTCGGCGATCACCACTTGTTTGTTCGGCTTTGAAATTATATGAGGAACAGCATATGCAGCGATTATCCATCAACAGTCCTAAATAGAATTTTAAATCTTCAGGCGGCTGTTGGAGAGCACACTTAAACCCAACACGGAAGGGTGCTTGTTGTCTTTTGCTATCAACGACAATAGTATTATTTGTATTTCGTTCGGCGTCTACCAGTTAAAGTTCATCGGCCTCCTCCTCTTGCCGTTCTGGTCGTCGTCTTTAAGTCTCCATTATGTCAAAAAAATTTTTTGTTACGTTTTGATTTTGTGCAGATAAAATCTGGTGTTTTGTTGCCAGATGAACGTTCAATAACAATTTTTCAGGGTCAGATTTTATTTGTTTAACCCAACGAGGTTAAAGAAATATAGAGTGCTCACTAGATAGGGAAAAGTGTCCCTTTTTGACTGGCGCCATGTTACCCACGATTCCCGCCGTTTCCTTGGTAACCAGTCCTTTGTTTACACTTTTCTAACAGTAATTTACCATTTTACCCACACCTATCCGACGTTTCTATGGTAACCAACTTTAATAGCCTGCTCACAGACCATCCAATCAAACTAATTTATAAACAAACAACAAATAAACATATGTTTTTTAAAATATCATCAGTAATTTTTGAAGCTTGTAGCGGCGACCAATCAGAATAGCTAAAACTAGTAACCAAGGAAACGAGAGTTAAGTGTGGGATTGGTTGCCAAGGAAACGGCGGGAATCATGGGTACAATCACATTCGTTTTTCTTTGGTAAGGTAGCATTCCTAAGCGACGACTCTAGCGACTCCAGTCGGTGTCGTCCACCGAGCGGAAACTTTACCAAACTTTTTGTTGGGATGGCCAACAAAACGTCGGTCAATCGTCTTTTTGTTTTGCAAAAGAGGGCGGTGAGACTCATTGCTGGCCTCAAGGCTGGTGATCACTGCAGAGAGGCGTTCAAAAGACTCAAAATATTGACACTTCCCAGTCTTTACATTTTTGAAGTTGTTCTGTATGCTAAGGTCTACGGACATCCAATTGTCCGTGATCATTCACATAATACTAGATTTAAGAACCGTTTTGCAATTTTCCACAATACAAAAATGTTTGAAAAGCAACCTTTTTATGTTGGAAACAAAATAGAGAGTTTTTGCACATACGGTAAATGAATACGGTAAACGCTAAACGCTATTTCATTTATGGTTGATTTTCCTATTTATACTGCTTGGAGCTATGAAAAACTTGTTGAAAAGTGATCAGCGGTAAACGTTATACATTATTTATCCGGTTCCACCACCGTGAACTGCAAATTATTCATAAATTTGCCAATATAAAAATAGCGTTTAGCGTTTACCGTAATGTTTACCGTATGTTGCAAAAACTCTCTAATATTAGATTCTCTTCCATCACATATTACCAACTGTAATAGCCTAAGTATACATTTAAGAACCAACTTGAAAAGTTTTTGATCGAAAAATCTGTGTATGAGGTGGATGAATTATGTAAGATCTAAAGTAAATCCTGTCTCAATGAAAGATAGAATAGAATTAAGTAAGCAGAATTTATAATTCTGTCCTGACATATCCCATGCCCTACACTACTGGGTCAACGGGACGAAGAGGAAGCACTGTAAGCACTGTAAGCGGCGAGTGTTTTGAGCGGCGAGTGTTCTGAGCGGCGAACCTCAGGTAGAAAAGGGTCAAAGGGAATTTGCGGGGAATTCCTTCCTTCGGCAGGAAGAACCTCGCCTCGCGGCCGCGGTCGTAGCGCTAGGCGAGTTTTATGGATGCAGAGGTTTACGGGAATCATGTTTTAAAAATAATTAATTAAGATAGATATTGGCTCTTTTTTTCTAAAAATACAAAAACGAAGAAAAAATTTTATAATTTTTAAATAAAATTTCTTTTTAGCTATAACTGACTAAAATCATCTGTTATTCTCGATGCAAATGCAGTTGGCAAACCATATGCGATAATTCGTGACAGGCCCACCTCAAAATCTTGGGGTGCCTTACAAAAAAGTGGGCACGCAATCCTGGCTGGCGCTAACAATGAACCTTTCGCACTATTAGTCAACGCCAATTAACTTATTAATGAAGTTTAATAAATATAAATATATATTGACTAACTTTTAATAATAAGACCCTATGCGTCTTGTTTGAATTGGAATTCACATTGTATTGCATTTACTGTATTAGTGAACTGATGTAAAGACACTGAAAATGCGAGTGTAGGCCTATATATAGGTCAGAGTCACCTGAGAGGTATTGTACTCAGAGCCTCTCACGAGTTTCTCCCTGCCGAAGGGAGGAATTCCCCGCAAAATTCCATTTGACCCTTTTCTACCTGAGGTTCGCCGCTCAGAACACTCGCCGCTCAAAACACGTAACCCTCAAGTCGTACGGCTGTAGCCCATAGAAATATAAACATAGTTTACAGCTCTATGCTGTAGCCGCGCGACTATGACTCATACTGCTTCGCATGTAGGAATAGCAAAAAAACATAGCTCCAGTCGTCGCGGCTGATACGAGTAGACTGCTCATGCAAGCAGTCTAGTCGTACGGCTCGAGCCGCCTCACTAGAGCCGCTAACATGCGAAGCAGTATGAGTCATAGTATCGCGGCTACAGCATAGACCTATAAACATGTTTATATTTCTATGGGCTACTAGCCCAGTCAATGAAGGTCAAAAACGGGCCAAAGTCGGAACAAATTTGTAACAGTCTGAAACCTACACCATTCGATAGTACTTACCTTAGGGGTCAAAACCCCAAAAGTCCCCAAAAATCCCCTGGTGGCATTTCGCACAGCCCCCCTTTAAAGCCCCCTGGACCCCTAATTGCATGAGTTTATAAAAACCCTTGTAGAATCGTTACGAAAAGGACTAGCGTCCTAAATCTTTTTTTGTTGTATTCCTTGTTAAATTGTCTACAGAAAGTGCCATTGTAAGTTTTTAGCTAAGGTCACTCATTAGTCAGTTATTTACTGTCAAACGCAAATTTTATTAAAATTTTAAAGTATTATTCTGTTTTTTTAGGTCTAAGATGAAAATACGAAGTAATTCGTAAAAGTGCTTGGGACAAAAGTTATAGGAAATTTTATAACGAGTAAATTGATATATATAATATGGTATCTACGGTCATGAAAATCTAGTAACGGCCGTCCAAAGCGGGAGCGGTGCCGGTTGCGGGCTGGCGCTGAGGTCGCGCCGGCCGCCGCGAGTCAACGGATATTTACATCGTGCACCATGTACATATGAATAACTTTGACAGTGACGTTGAAAATAGTTTATCTTATAAAAACACGTACTATGAATACAGAAAATATGAATATATAAAATATGAAGGTAGGTTTATATTCTCTACCTTCATTTGGTCCATATTTTGTGACATCTAGGTCTAAAATAGAAAAAACTCAACATTTTCTCACATTTTTCACTTTTTTGTAACTTTTACCTGCAAGGACTAGTTAAAAATGGCGTTCTAAAAGATTATCCTTGTATTTCACTGCATTTTATTCCATACAATTTAAGACCTCAATAATTAAAAAATATAATAAGTAGTTTTCTACTTAAGCTATTTTAAAAATTAGTTATTTGGGAAATTGAGGTTTTAGCAGCTTCATTGTTTGAAATAAGCCCGGAACGATGTTAAATTTTCATTTTTAAGTATCTAGAAAAACACTATTTTTGCAAATGTCTATCCAGGCATATCGTATATAATAAAATATTGCATTGAAGGGTGCGCTCTATCTCGGCGTCAAAATCGTCGAGCGAGACTGTTAACTGCCGCTATACGCGGAAACTCACATTTTCTAAAATATATGACGGGTGATTTTAAATTTTGTTACTTTAGTGCTTTTTTTTGTTTCAGTGCGAAATCGATCGGTGGTCTAATAACGATGTTTTTGAAATTGCAGACCTTTCGTATCTCCCTTCTTGCATCGTTATCTATAAACTTTTTACCAATCTTATTGCAGATACTTGTTCATAAGATTATATTGTACTCGTGTATCGTCTTATTTTTTCTTAAAAATCTATCACTATCACTGCTAAGTAGCAAAGTATTATCTTTCTTTTTTTAAGAAGACCACTAATATTTTAAGAGGTAACAATGATAAAAAAATTTATATTTAATTTTAAATTTAAATTTGATTTATTTAATTCACAGTTTAAATTTATATTTAAAATGTGATCCTTGGTGAAAATTTTGGTAACATATAAATAGAGTTTATTTTTATTGATTTCAACCTCACAACTAACACTAGATATAAGCTATTTGTTTTAACGTATGTTTTAAAATTATATTATTCATTGAGTTAAAAAGACATTTCGTTACGAAATAGAAAAAAACATGAATATCGGTATAACTGTATAAATTTAATTTAAATTAAATTAAATTTCTAGTTTTTAGAATTTTTTAATTACGTTTCAATCCACAGTACTATTTACGAGGGATGCGGAGAAGTCTGGAGACAGCTTAATATTTTTATTATAATGAAAAAATTATATTAGGTAAAAAAAAAAAAACTGTAAATTCAGTTGGAAGCCAAAATAGTGTATCTTATAAAAACACTTATCATGAATATTTCTACCTCCACTCGGTCCATGTTTTGTCACACCATGGCCTACAACAAAAACCCTTAAAATTTTCTCACATTTTTCATTTTTTTTTTTTTGTAATTTTTACCTGTAACCACAGCTTTGTTATGACTGAACGTTAAAACGCTATTTCTGAGTGCTCAATGCCACTGAGTTCGGCCCACTAAGAGTTAGTAGAAAATTTTAAATGTAAGGATAGGTTGATTTGTACATAAAAAAGGCATTAGTAGATTTTAATACTGCAAAATCGACCTCAAATGGATGAACGAGCCGGAATATGAAGGCGGTCAAACTTCACTGGAAATCATACTGCGCTGAAACTATGAAATACAATAACCTTTGGCATATTTGACCTCTTGAGATCGAATTTGTGGCATATTATTTAGAAAAGCATAGGATGACGTTAGCTAATGAATTTTCATCAGACCATTGCGATAAACTTTGTTTTCGGAAAGGGTCAGCTGTGATCGAAACTAGTTGATTCCCGTTGGGTTGGATAAACGTGTTGGTAAACAAAGTTTTCGGGACTAGACCGCAAAACAGTGGTTTTCGGGACAGTTTACAAGTTAATTAATTTTTATTTTCAATAACAGCTGTAAATAGTTCAAATACAAGATAAACAAATAACAACGTAAGAGGGGGTATATACGTTAAAATTTATTAATTTTTATCCAAACTGTAAATTTATTAATGGTGGTATGAAGAAAAGTACTGTTCGTAAATCGTCCGAAAGTGGTATATCGGTACTCGATATAAGCTACGAGTATTAAGCTATATATATACCACTCGGCTTCGCCTCGTACTTGAAACTCGATCTTGCACCGATAACGACCACTTTCCGGACTAGTGACGAAATATACTATTTCCCTTAAGACCACAGTGAGTCATGAAGAAAAGGTCTGCGATGGGTTTAGAATTTGAGAAAGTCATATTGACTTGTATTCAGTAAACTGAAATGCTTACTGTAGACACTTAACGTTTGATAAAGAAATGGTAGAAATTTTGTTTCAGATTAATACCCTCTCTGAATTTTCAGGGAACTCTGTGACCAATAAAAATTATAATACTTGACATTTATATATTTTTAATACATAACAAGTCTTATTGATTAGCCGTCGTTTTTTACGGGCTATTAGCTAGCTTATCCATTAAATTTAAAAATTTCAAAACATCCCCCTAACAAACGTGTGATTTTGATCAAATTTGGCATGCCAGTTCAAAATGAACTCTGTAAATCAATAAAAAAAGTATTTTAAATATCTTTCTCTTACTTATTAAAACTTATCACTTCAGTTTAAACCCTTTGAAAGAGCTCATAAAAACAAATAATTGCTTTGAATTCTTGAAATAACTTATCTGGATGCATATAAAACCCAAAAAACACAATTTAAAATATGTTTATTTTATTATAAATAACTACCGGTAAATCCTTGCTACGTTTGTACACATACATCTGCTCTAAACTTAGTATGGATTTTCAAATATTTAGGATTAAATTTTATCTGTCGAAAATGGTCCAGTCTTAGCAATTCTACATATTCCTACATCAGTAGTAAACGTAGACCTATGTGATTTTCATAAACTTCATGATTATGTATAATTTTGGTTAGTTCGCAGGCATTCTATAACGAGTATGATATATTGCTATGGCAATAGACTAATGAAATATAAACATTATATATGGTACCCAAAAGATACTACTACTTACGGACCCTGATATAATGATGCTGCGATTTATATAAAAAAAGAATACTAACTGTGTTTTACGTAGTATTACTGTGAAGTGAATATTTGGAGATAATAATAACTATTCTTAACTGTATGAATGTGCATACTAAATTTTATGAAGATATATGAAAAATAAGCAAGATGGGGTTTTGTTATTTCCCGTAAAATAAACATGTTTTTGTATTGTATATTTTAAAATTTTGTCCCTTTAAACCCATATAAAAAAACCGCAGGCATGGATCTACCGACCTGATTATTTTTAATTGCTCATTTTAAGCTGATACTTGTTTTGGCATTTGCTTATATTTTCAATTAAATGGAAAAATGCATTAAAATGGGTCTATTAACATAAAAAATAGTGTTAATAATACAAAAATTTAAGACTAAAATTTAAATTTTTATTTTTTTCTTATTTAAAAATGAAAATTTACCATTGTTTAGGACTTACTTCAAACAATGAATAGTACTCAATTAGCTGACCTTAATGGATAAAAATCCAAACCTTAATTTCCCTGAAATAAAAAAAATACTAACTTTGAATTAGTGTAGGCCTACGAAGAGAACTACTTGTTATAAACTGTACTTCAATTATTGAGGTCTTAAATTGTAGGGCATTACAATTGTAGTGTAATAAAAGTAGTTTTTAGAATAACATTTTTTCGGAAAAATCGTCCTTACAAATAAATAAAATTTACAAAAAAAGTTTAAACATGTGGGAAAATGTTAAGATTTTCCATATTTTTTCCATGATGTGTTCGTCCCCCGAGGGCAAAAATTGTTGAAATCATTAAGTTTAATCATCTTATACAACTTTGCAAAAAATCATGAATACCCGATTTATCGCACCCAAAAATGTTAAAAGTGCCTAAACTATGATATTAGTTTGAACATTTAGAAATTAAAAACTATGACAAACACTTTTTTACACGCAATGTAACAAAACGTGGACCGAATGAAGGTAGAAATATTCATAATAAGTGTTTTTATAAGATAAACTATTTTCAACGTCACTGTCAAAGTTATTCATATCTAAATGGTGCACGGTGAGCGAAACAGCCGTTGGCTCGCGGCGGCCGGCGCGACCCCAGCGCCGGCCCGCAACCGGCACCGCTCTCGCTTTGGACGGCTTTTACAAGATTTTCGTGATTGTAGATACCATATTATATATATCAATTTACTCGTTATGAAATTCCCTATAACTTTTGTCCCAAGCACTTTCACGAATTACTTCGTATTTTCATCTTAGACCTAAAAAAGCAAAATAATACTTTAAAATTTTAATAAAATTTGAGTTTGACTGTAAATAACTGACTAATGAGTGACCTTAGCTAAAAATGCATAATGACACTTTCTGTAGACAATTTAATAAGGAATACAACAATAAAAGATTTAGGAGCCTAGTCCTTCTGGTAACGATTCTACAAGGGTTTTTATAAACTCATGCAATTAGGGGTCCAGGGGGTTTTTAAAGGGGGGCTGTGCGAAATGCCACCAGGGGATTTTTGGGGACTTTTGGGGTTTTGACCCCTTAGGTGGGTACTATCGTATGGTATAGGTTTCAAACTGTTACAAATTTGTTCCGGTGTTTACCCTTCATTGACTGGGCTATACAGCCGTACGACTGGGGTCGCTAGAGTCGTCGCTTAGGAATTCTACCTGTACAATGGCGCAAATCAAAAAGGGACACAAAATTAACATGTGATGAGCACTCTATATCTATTTAACCTCGTTGGTTTAACCACTTCCTTAAGTAAACAGCTGATTTCTCGATTGTTATTTTGTAACTGTAACTACATATTATGTCTATGGGAAAAATCGCAACTTAAACCTCATATTTCTCCATGTCCCGATGACTTTTCTAATTTTTTTTAATTGATGGCAAAACTACATGTAAAGACCTATCTAACGACACCTTGAACATGGTGATCGGTAGCACCCCCGCTCCCAAACAATTATGACAAAAAATATGCCTAGCGTATTAAAAATATAGATATAGATTAACCATTTAATCAAACTATTTTTGACTAGGCCTATTTTCATAAAAATAAACGGTATCAGTTAACTGACACATACTTTCTCCCAACAATATAAAAAAGATGTTAAAAGCTTCAAACATTAATGTCTTGATGACTCAGTCGGATAGCTACCGACTGAGCAACGCTCGTTTGACCCTACGCGCGTCTGTGACTTTTAACAACGTACTGCGTTTACCGCGAAACGAAAAATTGAATTTTCTCCGCAGCCACTTGACGTAGAGCAATAATTTAAAATACTGGATTATTTAGTTTTTTGAGCTTGATTTAATGGTGATAGGTAAAATTTATTTCAAGACAACAGCTATTTTGAAAATCCAAAAAATTGATTTTTGAAACACTTTTTACTCCATAACTTTTGAACGCGAATTTTCCCGGAGATGCGGGTGGTGTCATTTTATTCACCATTTTAAGCTTAATAAACCACAAAATTTTAATCAAAATCGTTAGAGCCGTTTTTTGAGAAATTTTGATTTATGACGATTTTTGAGGGTTTTTGTGGGTAAAATACCCTTAAAAATCAAAATTTCAAAAAAATGAAAAAACCGCCTGGAATTATCGTCGATTTGGACCTATGTACCAAATTTAATTAAAATCGGACCATTAGGGCATTCTCTAGCTCTGTTTACATCCTGACACACACACACACACACACACACACACACACACACACACACACACACACACACACACACACACACACACACACACACGCGCGCGCGCACACACACACGCGCGCACGCACACACACACACACACACACACACACACACACACACACACACACACACACACACACACACACACACACACACACACACACACACACACACACACACACACACACACACACACACACACACACACACACACACACACACACACACACACACACACAGACAGACATCACTCCGAAAACCACTTTTTTGAGTTCAGGGGGAACCAAAATGGATAAATCCACCAACAACTCAAATTCGAAAATTTTGACGAAAACAATACTTTCTCCATATACACTCTAAAAAATTTTTGAGTGAAATTGACTCAAAATCAACTCAAACTCCGGGTCCGAGGAGGACCGAACAATGTCTGAGTTAAATTTACTCAAACTGATTTGAGTTAAATTAAACTCAGAATAATGAGTTGACTTTCAACTCAATTTCTGAGTTTAATTTTTAACTCAAACATATTGAGTCAAAATTTGACTCTGTTTCCTGAGTTGATTTAACTCAATCTTAAAAATACCAAAGCATCAAAAACGTCTCCGCTGCAGGCAGGATTTGAACTCGCGACCCCTAGACTATGAAGCCGTTCCCTTACCAACTACGCCACACCGCTCCGTGCTGGAAACGGATTTCTTATACTACTTAGCCAGTTGATGTTCAAGTTCGCTTGCGTAAACATTTCCCGTGAAGGCCTATATTTTTATGGTGTCGCAAATACGTTATGCCTTAACTAGGGTTTCCTTACATAAGAATAAGAAATATTTCATGTCATAAACAAAACATGTTTGTATCATGAGGAAATATTTAACAAATTACATTGATTACATTATTAAAATCAGTTAAAAACTTTGCCTATATCTAACAAAGTTACTAAACCATTACTGTATTTGGTTGTATCAAACTAAAGGAAACATCACAACCAACAAAACCTAAACATCTACGACATGTGGTGAAATTTTCGTGAAGATAATTTAAAGCCTAGCCTTACGGCGTTTTTTGTGTTAGTATTTTTACATTTTTGTCCGCCCTAAAAAGGTTAACAAAAATATTTTCCAAAAAATATAAATCAATATTTTAAAAATATTGTTTCTATATTTTGCAACAATATTCAATATTTAAACAATATTGTTTCAATATTTTGACAATAATGTTTTACAACATTGTCTCAACATTAATCAATATGGAAACAATATTTTTCAATGTTTTCTGATTATTTTCTTAACAATGTTTTCGGCAATATTAAACAATATTGTTTCATATTTTTACAATATTGTTTTGCTACTTGGGTTATTGCTATAAATACATATATGAATCACGGTTAAACCGCTTTTTTGGGTAACGTTTGCTCCACGTCGCGTCGTTGACTCAAAAGTTTGAGTGAAATCGAGTCGCTGATAAAACTGACTCACTCAAATACGGGGTCAGAGTAACTCAACGACTCGCTTACCTGGTTTCTGCTAAAAATTTTGAGTAAGTTTGACTCAAATTTAATTGTGTTATATTGACTCATCACTAGTTGAATTGAACCGGTGTGTTTTCACTCAGAAATTTGAGCCAGATTAACTCAATAATCGTCGACTCAACCTATTTGAGTTAAAACGATCCGGTGATTTTTTACAGTGTACTATGGTATAGAGGGAGAAAGTAATAAAGCTATAATAAGGACTCATTGTTTCGGTTATTTTACCTAAACGTTAAGCACCATGGTTTGGACCCTTTCTCTATATCTATCTAAACGCTAATAAAACTCCACGGACGTTGAATAGAAAAGTTATTGAGATTTAATATTGAAATGGAATTTGCTTGATATACTATGTAAAAAACACGCCCAGAAAAGTTTGTCGATCGTGTTATGTGAAAATAAGGTGTTAGGTTGGGGACTGGGGAAATCGTAGAACGTGAAGTCTGAAGCCGTGGTCATTTAGAAATAATGGGCACCCACGGGGGAAGTGTGTCGGGGGGAGGGGGTGGACAACGCTTGTAATGTCCCTATGTTGCAGAAAAATTTACTACGTGTTAAAAATTTCCGATTTGGTTTGATAAATTTTCAACATATCAAAAGCTATGCCATCAACATTTAATATTGTTTCCTCTTTGTGGGCAATTCACCTGAAGCGGTAAAAGGCTTAGGCCCTATACCTGATCGAGAAATCGGAATTTTATCAAGTGAAAAATTTAGATTTATTACCATACTGGGCGAAGACAATGAAACTGAGCATGTCACATCCAGGACAACTAATTTGTCCCGCTCAAGCGCCTGCCTATAGTTTTATCAAGGAAATTACAACTAATAGGTCTAAAATTAAACAAAAAGTTAAGTAAATCGTGTCGTACGTAGTTTATAAGCTAATATTATATTGGTTGTATTCATAGGACTTCTGTGTCCTAAATAGTGCCTATATCTGTATGCAGGGAATGCTTTTACAGTACATATTTATACTCCTTGCATAAAAATATAATACTACATTACACAATAATTTTATTAATGTAAAAGTTTTTACTTTTATAAATACACCAGTGTTTTCTGAAACATCTGATTGACCCCAAAACCGTGACTTTGTACTTTGATTGTGCGTGATTGTTTTATCGTGTATATAAAACAATCTATATAATAGGCAAGGCAAAAATTAATTTTTCCAGAAAATGTAAATAAAGATTCACACTAAATATGAACTGAATACATTCGTTACGGAAATAAAAACTACCATGAGAAAAAACAAAATGGCGGCTAGCTGCTTAACGATGACCTCTATTTGTATAATGTTTTTTTCTTGCCTCGATGCAAGGAACAAATATACAAAAGGGTTCCAGAGAGTTCCGGGACACCCTGTATAGGCCTATTACAGTTGTTCACAAGTAGGCTAATTGCAAAGCCAAAGTGTCGAAGCTCTAGTCAGATTGGTTATTGAAACAATTTATTTTCTGTATTTTCTGGGTCACAAGGTTGTATTAGTGTACTAAATTTCCCTCCCTAGCACCACATTGGAGAAATAGAGTTGAGAAAGACTGTGTAGACGATTTTATCGTATACCAGAGTCAAAAAGGATTTATAATTTATCTTCTATATCTATAAAAGAGGAAGTATGTATATATATATATATATATATATATATATATATATATATATATATATATATATATATATATATATATATATATATATAGAGGGAGTGGTGCAAATGTGGAAACCATGTTCTATTTGTTATCGTATCTATTTTACCTACTATTGCAATTTCTCCAAATCTTGGAAACAATTTCACAGATAAGTTAGCAACAATAATACCTTTTAGTTTTTGAAAAAAAGTTACGTTTATATATTAATAAAAATTGTATAGTCAAAGTTTGCATTTTGGACCGATTTACAAAAAGTGCTGGTAATGTGGAAACATGGGTTTTCTGGTTCATAATGGTACAAAACACAAATATGAAATCATTATTTATATTTATATATATTTATATAGCAGGTATATATATATTTATATTTATATAGCAGGTCTGTGGAACATGGTATTGATTCATAGCCTTTCGTAGTCCCATCTTCTTTTCTCGAACAGCAACAATAGCTTGTATAATGGATTTATCATCCCAATTTTTCAATTTGCTCTTGGGCTTGAGATCAAACGTCTTCCTCGGCATCTGAAACACGAGCAATGGAAATGTAGTACACACAACAAAAGGCGAGGGTAATGTAGAAACGTTTCCACATTGCCACCAATGTTGTGCTTCCACATTACCAGCATCGCCATATTGGACTACAAAGTTGAATGGACGCTACATTTTCAAACTAAGAATTGCCTTAATTGCACAGTATTGTAGCTTATTTATTGCTTAACGGTAACTGAATAAGTACTAAGAGATAACAGGATAGACTACACGATAAAAGAGATTTTAAAACTTACCTTAAAACTTTTGAAAAACTGGAAAATCTTTTAACAACGTGTTCACTGACTAACAACCACTCAATGACTTCCAGCGCTCCTACAGGCGTTTCAATGAATTAGAACAAGAAGTTTATGCGATTGCCGCTATGCTGCAGCACCTCTGAAGCCGTACAATACATGTTTCCACATTACCAACACGCTTCCACATTTGCACCACTCCCTCTATATATATAGCCTATAGACTCCGAAACCGCTCAACAGATTGTAATCAAACTTTCAGACATTAGTCAGCATTATTCGAGGATGGTTTGAGTGAAGTTTGGTGCAAATCTGTCCAAAGGGCTCTGACCCAGAGGGCATACATTGGTGCAGTGTCAGGTTTTAGAAATTTAGTGTTTACAAAATGAACTGCTGTAATTAAAAAATTTGAAAATTTTACTCAAGCAGATGCTTATAATCATAGAAGTAACCAGGTGTGAGGTAGAATGTTGATGTTTGTGTTGTCTTTATGGCTCAGCTCTACGGAAGCTCACAATTACACTAAAAGCCTACAGGTGGTGAAATTTGACATGGACGATTGTCTTTGTCCATAGGTGCACCATAGGTCCATAGGTTTTGTAAATATAGTTTTTTAAGCTCTTTAGGGCTCCACCCCACTGAACTTAAAAATTACTTTAGGGCCACCGGGGTTGAAATTTGATGGACGATTCTCTTTACCCATAGGTACACACTAAAAACGATTTTGCAAATTTAGTTTTTTAAGCACTTTAGGGCTCCGCCACACTGGACATTGAAATTACTTCAGGACCTCCGGAGCTGAAATTTGACATGGAAGATTCTGTTTGCTCATAGGTACTCACTAGGAAACGATTTGCAAATATAGTTTTTAAGCTCTTTAGGGCTCCACCCCACTGGACTTCAAAATTACTTTAGGGCCACCGGGGTTGAAATTTGATGGACGATGCTCTTTACCCATAGGTACTCACTAAGAAACGATTTTGCAAACATAGTTTTTTAATCACTTTAGGGCTCCGCCTCATTGGACATTGAAATTATTTTAGGACCTCCGGAGCTGAAATTTGACATGGACGATTCTCTTTGCTCATAGGTACTTACTAGGAAACGGTTTTGCAAATATAGTTTTTTAAGCTCTTTAGGGCTCCACCCCACTGGACTTCAAAATTACTTTAGGTCCACGGGGGTTGAAATTTGATGGACGAAGCTCTCTAAACATAGGTACTCACTAAGAAACGATTTTGCAAACATAGTTTTTTAATCACTTTAGGGCTCCGCCTCATTGGACATTGAAATTATTTTAGGACATCCGGAGCTGAAATTTGACATGGACGATTCTCTTTGCTCATAGGTACTCACTAGGAAACGGTTTTGCAAGTATAGTTTTTGAAGTTCTTTAGGGCTCAGCCCCACTGGACTTTAAAATCACTTTAGGGCCACCGGGGTTGAAATTATATTGATGATTCTTTTTGTTCATAGGTGCTCACTAAGAAACGGTTTTGCACATATCGTTTTTAATCACTTAGGGCTCCGCCCCATTGGACTTTAAAATTACTTTAGGGCCACCAGGGTTGAAATTTGATGTACGATTCTTTTTGTTCATAGCTACTCACTAGGAAACGGTTTTGCAAATGTAATTTTTAAGCTCTTTAGGGCTCCGGCCCTCTGGACTTTAAATTACTTTAGGGCCATTATGGTTGAAAGTTTACATGGACATGCCTCTTTGCTCATAGGTACTCACCAAGAATGGTTTTGCAAATATATTTTTTAGTAGGGCTGCGTTCCACTGGACTTCAAAATTAATTTAGGGCCTCGGGGGTTGAAATTTGACATGGACGTGCCTCTTTGCTCATAGGTGCTCTTGCATTTGCAATTACGATCAATAAGATACGAGGCAAACTTCGACTATTCTGGGTTTAAATTTGCAAAATGCCTGTTTATCCTTTGGCCTTACAGTAATATTAATATACTTACTTTCTATGCCATTGACTTTTTTTGTTATATTAAAAAAATTAAAACTTAACTTATCTCTTTTTGTTATATTAAAATAGCTTTATTTATGTAATTAACTTAATTTGAGTGCAGCAACGCGCGCCGGGTAACTGCTAGTTTTATTTATAAATTATTTTTAAACTCAAGATGTAAAAATTATTGCATTCTTAATAAAAGGTCAATGAAATTTCATATATTATCGTAACGTACGTGATTTCACATCTCTTCAACTTAATCATGTTAAATTTGCGTAAACAACTTTGTAATAGTATTTTATGCTGTTAAAAACGTTCTTCTTTATAATGGTGAAAAACTGCTATAAAATAAAAATATATACTGGTACAAATACATTAAATATAGTATGGAGGACGAAACAGCAAAGAAATATATCATAATTACAAAGGCAGTGGCGCTGTGTCTCCGCAGTTAGTTGTCGGAATCGCTGACAGAGCGCGCCGTCATCGCTCGACGTCAATTACACCAGTTTTATAAACACGGGCCGTCAATTTGCGGGTTGCTGACGGCGCTCGCGACATTTTTACATCTCAGACAAGGGGACAATTATTGACGTACATTTTGACACCACTGCTCCTCGCCGCATTTCAACCCTCTCTTATTTCCTATTTTACAGAAATTATCCTTCCATGAATGGGTGTGATTTTTTTAATTTATAATTTTTGACACGTTAAAGCTTTTTATTTCTAATGAGAAAAGTTATTATAGCATTTATATAGTTTGTTTGATAAATAAAAGTCTGGAATTTTAAGAAAATTTTATATATGGATGTCTAAAATAGTTAATTAAGGTTTAATAAAAATGTTTATTAAACAATTTCTGTATTAAAAAACTAAATTTTTTGCAATATTGAAAGAAACAAAAGAGGAGGTATGAACTAAAACTCCAGCCCATTATGTTTTAAAATAATCATATACCTAGTTATTTAATAAAACAATTAGGGTACGCTATAAAAATCTAAGAGGTGGCAAATTTATTTCATTATGTTTTTAAATACCCTCTAAAGCTGGATATTGAAATAATATCTGATACCTGTAGAAATAAATCAACGTGTTATACATTTTCAACCTGTGTTCATTATATTAAATATAATGAACCTTTAAATATAATCACCTTTAAACTAGATTGCAGCACTCTTTGGACTGGTCTGTGAGCGGAGCGAACGAGCACGCCCTACATGTTTATTTTACATTTAAAGTATTTTATGTTATATTTAAGCCCCTCAGTACTAAAAATTTCATATACACACTTTGTACTGTATTGTATATTTTTTTTAGACAATAAAGATTGTTTTCGAGGGTGAGTTTAAGTTAGGCTACTAATAAATTATAGCGGGAATTTTTCTCCAGTGATTAGTAAAAACAAATTCACAACGTTTCTGAGTCTCTGATCACTCACGGATCACGTTTTCAGGTGGTAGAAATATCTATAACATAGCAAAGTTAGTAAAACCACACCAGTCAAACCTGGAGAAGGCCGGAGCCAAACCTAAAACAGAAAAGGAACTCACAACAAATAAAACACTAACAACAACACAAACAGAATGTAACGAAGAAAATGTCCAGATTGTCTGTATAGGCCTACGGCTGATTAATTTTTAACAAAAGTTCAATTTTTTAGAATTTTCTAAATAATAACAATAAAGATGATGATGATTATTATTATTATTATTATTAATATTACTGTAATTCCAGTTCTCTTGTTTACGTATGCGTTTGTCTGTTTTCCACCTTGCAAATTGAATATATTAGGCCTAGCACCACATACCAAAAAATAAAAATGAACCGTTTAAATGATAGTAAAAAAGTGAATAATAATAGTAATTTAATAATTTTTTAATCTTTTAGAAAAAATCAAACAAATATTAACTGAAACCCAACTCGACCATCACTCAAGAGGTCGTTTAACATGGGAGTCATGAATGGAAGACGATAGCCGATACAGAGGCTGCCGACAAATCTGGTTAGTTGTTGACCCACAGGGAGAGCGATTGACCTTATAACTCACTAGGGCTCGTTGAGAAAAATAGGATATATCGAGTTGGCCCCGGACAACTGGAGTCAACTGACGGATGTCGTCCCGCCGAGACGTGAGACGACGGAGGGTTAAAAATTACGCCGTGATTCGAACAATTCACCGGATTAAACTGGGATAAATCTTTTTAGTGGGCGGAAAACAAATTTATGACCACGGATTGATCAAAGTTGATTTTTAAGTGTTGGATTTATGAATTGGTTGTGGAGGGTGTTTAAAGTTTTAAATGGGTGATGAAGTTGATTGTTTTGAAATAATTTTGTTATGGATTGAACAATCGAGGTACAAAAAGTTCTCATTTAAAATTAATTATTCTTCGACACTATTTTTTTGTAATTTTCTGATTGCGCCAATGCAGGTAATTGTTATGCCAGTGTTTAATGTACCTATCTGATTTGTAATATTATTTCCTAAACTCAAAATAAAACAACTGCTGATTTACGCGTCATTGAAAACATTCCTTTGATGAATGTTCATTTGTCATTCACTTGGTTCATTTGTCACGATTGTTGTATAAATTTAAATTATTTAAGTAATTCAAACTCATCTTCTCCCCAGCCCTTTAGAGAACCCCTCACGTGGTTTTAGCCCTTCAATCAGACATGGTTCAGGAGATCGACTAAAAAAGTTTTCTGGTAAAGTAAGTTGTAAAGGTATAACCGACGACCTTTAATGTTTCTCGCAACTGAATACATACCCTAGTTATAAAATTAACTTGAGTTATAAAACGTAATGGCTTAAATAAATATTTCTTAAATTGAATATTTTTTAATAGTTTATAGTTAACGGATTTACCCATTTTACACATGCACCAACCGTTCGTTACACATAAATTTTCAGACCTAACCAGAGCACGGTTCTTCCATTTATCCTCCACATCGCCAGTTACAAATGTGTATGAACGTGTCGTATCGTTAACGCTCACGTTCCTCGTTGCTCGTTAATGACAAGACGCGGTTTTCTCGTTTGTGGGGGGGAGGGCAGTAGCCGCGGGCAGCCCGGAGAGAGTTTGTTTTCAAAACGAGACGGAGTGTTTTCCGACGCCAAAGTGTCCCGAAAACAAATACTCGTCGGTGTCGGGAAACGGGCGTGTTTTTCATTTGATTGAATCAATTAAAACGCTCGCCCCGCAGCCGCGCTGTGGCACGTACAGTAGCGAAGACGCCGGCGAGATACACCGCCTCCGACGGGAAAATACCTGTGAGATTCGTGTTTCTACCTCCGGTTTAAATTGTTTAAAATAATACAGTGTTTTGCAAAAATTCTCTGAAAATCTTTGTAAGTATAACGTTTTGGAAATGTTTACTCGGTTGTGCATTTTTTTGTTTTTATTTTATTTTGTCTCCATGCAATTTTTAACAACCGTCGAGAGATACAGTTTTGGAACAAAAAAAATTTTTATGTAAATAATTGCAAGCAATATTTTATCAATAAATTTCCTTGTTTTGATCTAGAACTACTCATAGGATGTTCCCAAGAACTTTTTCTTCTATACTCTAGTCCATTAAATTCACATTTATAAACAGCGTATATTTCCTAGGGATATTCGCTAAAATGCACTTGCAATTTATAAAACTGCATTACTTGGATAGTTTAGTTGGAAAGAGTAGAGAAGAAAAAGTTCTTGGGAACATCCTATGAGTAGTCCTAGTCAAAAACAAGGAAATTTATTAATAAAATATTGCTTGCAATATACTGGCGAAATTGGACTGTTGACGGAGGTAAAGCCGCGTCCGCACTGGGCGAACATTCGTGGCGAACTTGTTCGGCGAACACAAAAATCAACAAACATTCCTAACTAACAATTAACCGGCCATATGATTTACATTCTCAAAGGTTAGCAACGAACAAACAAATGCTCGGAAGGACTTTGTTCGGCGAACATGTTCGGCCAGTGCGGACGCGGCTTAAGGGTCCGCAATATTATTGGTATATTGTCTGCAATAATAGATTAGACAGACACCATTTTTTTTTTTATTTTCATGTAATAGGGAATCAACAAAACCTGACCTATATTTTACTGATTTATGCTCCTTGCACTTCTCGAGACAGTTAGTATGTAAATACCTCCACCAGAAGGATTAAATAACATTCAACCCCCTCATCGCAGATTAGATGCATTTTACAAACACAGTGGGAGAAATAGTATAACTCATTGAATCTCAATTACTATTCTTACCGTATTTTGCATCCAATACGAACTTTTTTCGAAAACCCCGCCATACACCGATGGGGCGGTAATCACAACAGTCGGATCTCCAGCCGCGTCGCCGCCGGGGGCGCTAGTGTAGCTTTTCTAAGGGCAGATTTAATCCTTTAGTCGCGTGCCGGGCGCTTGTTTACCGGGGGTGTGGCTACAAATTGGACAACGGCACAATTATTTACATTTCGGACCCACGGCCCTAATATAGCTTACATGTTGTTACGCCCGTCTCCCGCTGCGAGCGCTGTTTGTCCGCACCGCTCCCGAGTATTATTTTCTGTTTGTAAAAAAACTATCAAAGCGACTGGTATCGGACGAGCCTGCGGGGGGCGCTGTCGGAGTTGTACTTGCGATATTATGACGAGTGTCGGGTTTAGCATCTGTTTGTTGGGCCGCATCTGCTCTGGTTCTGTAGCTGAGGGTGTTTATATTTGAATGAGTGTTTTTAATGTGTTGAAAATGTAGTAGAAAATTTCTCCTGTATGTAAAATTACTATGGGAAGACCTACTTTGAGATTGTTTTAATTCCCTCTATAAAGTTAGAGGGAAAACGCTTTTCTTCAAAAGATTGGTTTATGTAGTGACTGAAAATTAGGGAAGGGGGTTTTGTACGAGATTTAAAATGAGTCAAACGTCAAACGCATTTTAATGCGTTTTATTCAGTTAGTTTTTTAATCGCCCATACAATTAAAACTAGCATTTCCCTCACATTAGCCCAGTGTAATAATTGTAGGTCTATAGTATGTTTGCCTCACTGGGGACAAATAAATCATAATTCCCGATTTGAAATTCACTGACTGTAACATCTGGGGCAATATTTATCTCCATTCTCAATTTTACGAGAAATCAGATTATACATTACTCGACTGCAGTATATGTAATAAAATGTGTAAGCCTACTTTGTATTTTCAACTATACGAGACTTAAGATAGGTCTATCAAATAACACAAATGACTATATAATTATTGCTTTAAAGGTTTAGACGAGGTTCCTGAATTGTACAAGGAAGGCGCAAACATCAGATATTTTGAAACCCATAATTTCTTTACTTTACGTACATCACCATGAAGCGTTTCAAAATAACACCAGCATAGAAAACTAAAAGTGCGAGCATTCAGGCGATGAGATCTGTCAGTTAATTGCTGATTTCCCTCAACTAAAAGTCATACGATATTTTTTTCATGGTAGGCATACCTTATACGATGTTCCTCCTATACTTCTTGTTAAAACTTTCCTCTGTCATCATCTGATCAACCTCAAGGTTAATAACGATCTTTTATCCTGGGTCTAATTTGTACGCTAATTATGCTTAGGCCTACTAATCTCTCGAGTTAAGAAAATGATTCGTCTTCGATCTAGTAAATAATACTAGTCCATACGTATAAAAATGATAAATCTTTATTTGTTTGCAATAAAGAAAAACCTAAAGACTCTAAAACGGTCTGCCAAATGTCCGTTTTTAATATGCTTAGGATTTTGACTCTTTCCCCAAATAGCACGATACCTCTAGCTAAGTCCAACTATAAACCTTCTGTTTCCCATCCAAACCAAACGCATTCTGTAAAATGTTGCAAATAAGAATGTTGTATTCATTACCTCTTTAAAAGCCAAAATCCAAATCACGTGTGAATTTAAACCCCGAGTCCCCAAAGAAAACCACAATGACTCCTGACAAAGCGACTTCTCCGCAGGCTAATCGGCAAAGAGCGTCCGTGGTTTTGATTTGTATTTCAATTCCAGCCACACATTCGGTGGCCATGGATCAAAAGGGAATCCAAAAAAGTGGCGGCAGCTGTCGTAGCAATATTGATGAGAGAGTTTACCGGCGTGGAAGTAAGAGCAGACTCAAACAAACCACCCCAGGGCGGGCCAGTGGGCGAAAACAAAGGCGCCAAAGCTCAGCCGAGGGCGGTGGGCCGGCAAATATTGGGCGGTGTGTTGTTTTTGGGGCGGGAAAACAACGGGAGCATCGGCACAAATTTGGTCTTTCTGTGAGCTGAACTTTCCTTGAAGTCCTAGGGTGCTGATAGTAGAAGGAAGCATATCAGGGACCCGCGCATTCTTGGGTTATGATGCAGATATTTCCAATCATGAAGTCTTCTTTTAGCTATCTAATGTGGAGTAAAGTTCAAGAGTCCAAAGATGTAATTGGCCTTTTAGGGAATATATTTTATTTGATTGTTAATATCTCCCGAAAACCCTGACAAAGGTTACTTTTATGACAGTCCTGGGGCTAAGCCCTGAGTTTAAAGTAAATTAGAATTGGTTTTAAAAATAGAAAAAAGTTCAATTTGAATTCATACATTCAATTGTTCTCAAATACAAATTTATAAACAAAGTAAAATCGAGCAGTGTTCATTTCGCCAGTCAACAAAAGAAATTTGACCAACAAACTGCCATCATGTTGGCTACTGGAAATAGTGTATGGGTTGAAAAAAAACAGTAAGAAGAATGATTAAATTTTAATTTTATAGGTAGGAAATTTTTAAAAATGTATTAAAACAATTAATAACCCTGCAAAATGATTTCTATCGAAACGCGTTCACTTTTGGCTGATTCCTCAAAACATATGGCAGCATTTGAATTTGCTCTCGTTGACAACAACTTTTTTGATAAGTTATAGTAATCCAGAGTCTATCGAAGAGTATATAAAAGAAGGTCTAATTTGAGAGAAAGTTCTGCTAATGTTCAGAGGAAATAGCCACAGGACACAATTTTGGGCTGAGTTGGTATAACACTGAAGTTTTGGATCGGAGTTTAGGTGTGGGGCTACTGCTGAACTTGCTGATTTGAAGCTTAGCAGGAAGCATTACGGAAAGTTCCGCTTAGTGTTCCAGACTTGGTGGAACCTCTAGAAGCGTGAAAAATTTGCAGGTTACACTGAAAGAGGATCCCCAGTACTTCATGACTTACAGTTCTGTAACACTTCAACGCACTTTTCTGAAAAGCTTCCTAATACGCTTCTATGCTCTCAGGCTACACCTAAATTCTTAGCTTCAGAATTATCAACTTGGGCTCAAGTTTGTGTCCTGAAAACCCCCAAAATTTTAACAAAACATGTTTTTAACGAGACGTGGTCTCTGTCAGTGTCCCCATACCATGCACAGAGTCTGGGTACCAGCGTGACCCATCACCCTGCACCGGCCACCAGCCCCTCGTGCTCGTGCCGTGCAGGGCGTGAACATTGCAATTATATAAGTCCAAGAAGACATAAATTGTGCTTAAGAGTCTGCAGTAGCAGTCGCCTTTCATTTTTATGTCCATAAGAGTAATGTTAAATGTCAAACATATAATCTATACGCATTTAAATATTGGTGTAGTAAAACATTCATATTTTTATGTAATTTTAAAGGGAAAAATTAATAACTAAGGCCCTGTGAAGTCAATTTTTTATATTATTGATTGTTTAATTAATAAAATAGACCGATCCCAACATTCACAGGAAGAAGAGGGGAGATTCAACCTGAAAGACAAAATGATATTGACAAAATAATACGATCACATAAATGGGATCGTAGATATTGTCTGTGGTGGTATTATAATTTCACTTTTGAATATTATTTCTGGATTACCCGACACATTTTTATGGAAGTAAGTTTTAATGAAACGTATTCTTTTGATTAAAGTTAACCCAAATCCGGTTCAACAGTAAATGCAAGAATAACCATTTTCCTTTGTAGAATATTTTATTGTTTAAAAATTAATTAACATGTTTTAATTAATGGTTTATAGAATATGGCGAGAAAATAGAGGAGAACGTCACATTAACATCCCAGTGTCTATTTTAGTTTGATTTTAAAACGATAACCCAATTACGCCAATGAGTAAAGACGATCTTTGATTTAATTATGGCCTAATATATAAAATTTTGGTGTTGCTATTGACAAAAAAACCTGCTAGCAACGCAACCTTTGGTTAATTTTCTATATCTATGATTGTTTAATCAAGAAAATTGAATATTTTTAATATATTTATAATACACAGTATAAACTGTGGTGAACTGCATTGAAAGAAGTTTAATTGTGAAAAAGATGCTGGTTGCCGGACACGTTATCTACCTCATTACTAGCATTTTAATGGCTATCTAAATAAATTATTCTCAAATTATAACACGACGATTTTTACTTTTTTAGCTTATCTTTTCACTTCGAGATTCGGAGGTAAGTAATTGAGGCCAATCATTTCACAAAATGTTAAAATTGAAATTAAAATTATTAACTGGAATTATTAGGCGAAACATTGGGCATTCAGCTTGGGTCGAATTCTTTTTATTTGTATCGAATTGAATAATTTGTAACTGACTAGGGGCTTCGGTCCGTAAGCCACTATAGGTACAGACCTATTAAGCTACGCGAAAGACCAAGAACGTCTTAGTGAAAATGACAAAAAATGTTTACAAAGAGTTGTTATGGAAAATAAAATTTCTCTGTTATAGTAAATAAAATTTTTATCAGTATAGAAACTAAATTGCTCGATTTCGAGCAATATGTACACTATTACACATATTTGCATTGCCATACGGCTATTCCCCTGATTCGCCGTTAAGTATGTCTTCGGTGACCCGATGCAGTCACAGGGAGCAGTGAGCATGAGCAGTGCACGACGCAGGGTTGCTGTCCCGGTGCGAACAAACCCTCCCCCTTGATTGGACCGGTTTCTAGATCAGCGGAAATCAATGAAGATTTTGCGCAGAATCGGAGAAATATTTGAAAACAAAGCGATACGGCAGCGCCCTGGTGAGCTACGGTACAATCAAACCACCCCTGGGCGGAACTGGGAAATCAGCTGTGAAAAGTGGGGAACTGACTCGGCCAGTTTGGGCATGTGCTGTGAATTTCTAATACAAAATTGTAGGTTTTACTAAAAATAATCTTAAAAGACCGCGCATACGCCTAACAAATACTTGTTTGGCCTTAAAAAATAGCAGGAGGGAGTTGGATGATTAAAATCCCTCAAATAAATCTTGGATGGTCCTCATACTCCAAATACAGTACCTTAAATTTATTCCTCAAAATTGTTTAATTTTCCTCATCGCCTTTTATCGAAGGTCAAGTACACAGAGAGCGACGCGACCCAATTTTATCAAATCCATGTGATCAGGTTGAGCTAAACACACTAGGAGCGACGTGACGCGACGGTTTTCATGGATTTAATTCAATCGCGTCTCTCTCTGTGTATTCGTGCATTAACAAGCCAAGATGGTTATAGCAAAAAAATATTTTGTCACATTTTCTTCAAATTTGTAATAGTTTACAGCCTATTTTGACCCCCACCCCAAGTCAAGAGCAAGGGCGGATCCAGGATTTTTCCAAGGGGGGGGGCGCAGAGGATTTTAGAGGTGTTTCATACGTCTACGATATGAAAAAGGGGTGCATAGGTAGCTAACCTATTCTCTTGAACTTGTTAGGCATACATGGAAACTTTTTAATGACGAAGTAACGAAATCATTACTTTTGCATAGCTACTCTTGCTTGGTATATTTAACGGAAGATCTATTTTTGTCACTTTATTCGATTTATAAACTCGAAACATGCATCCTATGTACCGCTCTCCGGCGGTGGCGCATGGAACAAGACTACAAACAAACAAACAGAATTCACCCCCACTCCTTCACAACCAAACACCAGCGAGGATTGACGATGATGTCCGAACGAAGTTTGTGGAGCCGACATCACTAATGTGAGTGAGTTGTCTACCATACACCCTACATCATCAAAGTCACCGTGAGAAGCGGCCTCAATAACAGAGGCCGAAGTCACCTCCACAGTCTAATATAGGTTATTGGGAGACAGTCACGACACTCGTATCGTAGCTGCATGTTTAGTGTTGTCCGCGGTGCAACTAGCGCTTTAAGCGGATGGAACCGACGTGACTGGAGTCCCCGGCCGTTTTTGCTATAACTTAGGCCAGAATGTAACTCCAGTTAGCCTTCAATTCGGAAAAACATTCCCGCCTTAATCATTCGAATAGGATTAAATTTGACAATTTTGATTGTTATCAGCATTTTATAGTATAGGCTATGGCATTATTTCTAGCAGTGTTTCTGTTAGCTGCGATCACTTGGAATGTGTTGTCATCTCAGACCCCAACCACTATGAGCGCTAGTAAATCCACGCTAGCGCTCCAAGCCACTCTTGCGTAAACTGGAGTCCTCGGCGGATAGTTCCGGCGGACAACCTAAGTGATGGAGTGTCACGACTGTCTCCCAATAACTTATATTAGACTGTGGACTGTGGTCACCTCAAAACGAATAATGAAATGACCGAGGATTGACGATGATAACCTGAACGGCGCGTGGCGGTGTGTTTTCATCTGCATTCAGCACGCGGTTCAATGAAAATATTATACTGTCAGTTAATTAACTAGATTCATTAGTATATAATTGATCTGTAAGCATCATTTTTAAAGTATTTATTTCTTTTGCACTTTTTAAGACGGTTTCAGCAATCGGATTACTTCGGAATCGTTCGGCAAGGTTTCGTAGATTGCGGCTCGGTTACGTTCGGAAATCCTCGACAACGCTCGCGGACCGTGAAGAAAAGTGGCGAGGGAGGAGGGGGGGTTGCAAGTTGAAATTCTGTCTCTTGAGTCGAGTGCGTACGGACGCATCTTTGCGCCAAAATAGCGAAAGATGCATAATAATGAGGATACATGCACCTCGACGTTGGGTCGTCGGGATTCACAGACCAGTGCTACCAGATAATTCCTTTAATACTATTTATACACATTTTTCTTTGACTGAGGGGGGGGGGGGCGCGCGCCCCCCGCGCCCCCTGTCTGGATCCGCCACTGGTCAAGAGCGTCTCGCATCCCGGCATCTAAACTCATCACCGCCTCGGCGCGCTACACTCTCTACTCTAGACGCCCTTCTTTGTGACTCAAGAGAGCATTGTTTGCTATCAGTGGTGAGACAAAAGCGAAATGTTTAGCACTTCCACCACCAGAGTGCTCTCGTTAACCGGAAGTGCCAGATAGGGTTACACGCGCTCGTGCCGGTGATGTCGCGGATTTTTGAACTGGACAGAACCAATGTTTGCTGTGGATGGAAAAGAGCATTGTAAGAAGTTTTAAATTGGTTTTAAACGAAAAATCTAAAGTAAAACAATGTAAGTGAATAAATTATCAACCCATTTTTGTGCAACCCACTTACATAATATAATACCTTGAAGCTTGATGCAGCATAATAATTTAGCATTTTGAAAAATTCATCACACCTATAACCGTTGAGTCAAGGTTAAGAAAAGTATTTTAGAGCCTAAATGAGCTATATTTTTTGTCATACTGATCAGTTTACTCAATTAACAACATGTAAAAAGATTTTCAACTCGTTCACCTTGCCCAATTAGGCAATTCATCTTGTTGATTTGAAAAATCGCCAAATTGCCTGCTTCTTCCTGAGTTTTATTACAAATAATACTCGATATAAGCTGATTATTTTTGACCCCCTAGAGTAATAAAGAGCCATTTTTTCCCACAACGGTGTATAAAAGTGCTCTCTTCGGAGCACTTTTACTATGACATGTTATTGATGTACAGTGTGTGTTAATTTAGTTTTATGTATGACTTATTTGACTCCCTGCGTGGCGTCTAAAATCTAACGAGTTTGGAAATTTCCTCTTAAATAAATTTAAGGACCTAGTATTTTCAATTACGGTATATACTGCCATTTCCAGATCAAAATTTGAGATAGAATTTCTCAACACCAATTACACCAACACTGCACCAACTTTAACAAGTAGATCAGTTACCAAAACGTAGTGCCTCGAGTCCATCCCCGCTATCATGGCATCAGCACCGACCCCCATCAGCACTATCAGCACTTGTCACCTCGGCAGGTAATTGAGGAGTGCTCCCTTTACCTTTCATCCAGCCTGTTATTTGTTTAACAAGCTAGCACCTATTGTGGGAAAATCTTTTGCGCCGCTAAAGGTTACGCGTTTCGGCACGCTAAAATCTTAGCTTGCACGTTTTAATTTATTAAATCACGATGTCTTTTAGGTATGGTCGGGTATTGCCGGGATTAAAGTTAAATGGTTGGTATTAGTGGTATTGTAGTGATTTGTCATAAATGTGTTTGAATAGATTGTATCGTGCTTTTAGGCGTAAACTGTTATTAAGGCTGAAAATTTCGTATAAGCTCAGGTATGGGATGCAGTAATGGTTTCATTTGATATATTTCAAAATAAAGCATTGTCTTTTGTAACCCTAGTAACGATTTGAACATTTCATTTTTCTAAAAATTACTAGTGAATAACAAATTGTCAGTTATATTGAAAATTTCTAAGTTGGTAATATTTATAAAATTATTCATCGATACCAAAATTAAAACACAGTATCAAAATTGAGCTCCCATGAAATGTAATAACGAAATTTTGATGGTTTGTTAGACAAGATAAATTTGGAACAAAATTCTACGTAACGAATTCAGGACATCTACATCCAGGAATACTCCCTAAACCTTCGTTGTCTTCAAGAACCTTCACTATAAAAGCGGCTATTCAACTAAATTTTCAGTGAATTCCAAGATCTTCACCATCAGGACGCCTACTTCAAAATCTTCAGTCTATCCCAGATCTTCAGCGACATTTACCATGAAAGCGACTGTGCACCGGCCCGGACCTATTACCATGAGAGAGACAACATTTTTTTACCAATCTTGGACTTCCCGGCCAGTGTCTACAATGAATACGAGGACCTGAATCCGACTATGAACACATATTTTTTATTTATTTTAAAATTTCAGTTGATAAATAATAACTTCCTGTGTAAGTCTGTATTAGGAATAATAAAATTGCTTGTGAATTGTTAACCAAATCTTATGTTTTTCTTACACAAATCATATATTGAGTAAGGAATTTATCTAAAGCTCTTGTTTATCATCTACAAAATAATATTTTGTAAAGAAAAAATCTATCAATATATTTATTATTTTATTATTTATTATTATTATTATTATTTATTATTATTATTATTATTTATTACTAGGTACAAAGCCCGTTGTGGTTAAATACAACGGTCTCTAGAAAAATGGTACCTATAGGCTATTTTCGGTGAAATAAAAAAAAATGTTTGTTTTCAATATTGAAATTTTATTTGAGAAAAATAATTGGTTCGTATATCAGCGTACTTAGATTGTGTTGAATGGCATAGAAAAGATAAACTTCTAAACAAACAGTTTCAGTCGCGATTTATATTATAAATGGTAAAATTATTCATTTTCAGAACAATTAAAAATTTATACTTGTAATTATTTAATTTAGTTCAGTTTTATAGTAATTTAGTTTGATTTAATTTAGTTTAGTTTTTCAAATAACAATTAATTTATGATTGTAAAAATCACATACTGCTTAAAACCACACACTGCTTTATCACATAACTTTATTTAAAAGCCATCAAAACGTAAGGAACTCACAACCACAAATCCCAAATGTAAACATCAAAATGTAAACAAAGAAAAGTCAAGGACACAACAATGCATCAATCAGCTGTTAAATTAATAACATGTGTTTCATGGACACAGTTTAAAGGAAGAAAATGTTTATCTTTTTAACTTTTTCACCATAACTGCTGAAAAAAACATGAAACTTTCACATTTTTGAGTAAATAAACACAGACGAAGCTTTCGGACAACACCTAAAAGATTATTAAAATCGGTCCAGTACTCTAGATTTAGCTGTACAAAGTTTAATAAAAATATCTCTACCATAGTATTTTTTCAACGTAAACAAATTGGTAGTAGCTTTGGTTTTTTGTAAATAACCTTTTAACGATGAGGAAATGGACCAAAGTGAATGATAGTTTTCTGAAAGAGAATTAAATTTCCTACAAATTACTAATAAGCATTTCTTAAATAACCGCAGTAAAAGTAGCCAAAAATTGCCTTCAAATGAAAAAAAAAACTTAAAAACCCGTTTTTAATGTATATCTTATGGAAAACATGTTTCCTTATTTTTTCACCATAAATACTAAAAAACATCAAACTTTCATATTTTATTGGCAAATCTACAGGATGAAAGCTTTCCAACGACATCTTAAAAATTAAAATCGGTCCAGTGAAACTCCAGATTTGATTGCCCCAAGATTTTCAAAACTGAATTTTTAACGCAAATAAATTGGTAGTAGCTTTGGTTTTTTGTAAATAACTTACAAACGGTGGGGAAATCGACAAAAGTGGATGGTGATTTTCTGAAAGAGAATTAAATTTCCTACAAATTACTATTAAGCATTTCTTGGACAACCACAATAAATGCAGCCAAAAATTGCTTTCAAATAAGAAATTCGTAAAACCCCGTTCTCAATGTATTTTTTATGAAAAACATGTTTCTTTATTTTTTCACCATAAATACTAAAAAACATCAAACTTTCATATTTTTTGGCAAATATACAGGATAAAAGCTTTCCAACGACATCTTAAAAATTAAAATCGGTCCTGTGAAACTCCAGATTTGATTTCCCAAAGATTTTCAAAACTGAATTTTCAACGCAAATAAATTGGTAGTAGCTTTGTTTTTTTGTAAATAACTTATCAACGGTGAGGAAATCGACCAAAGTGGATAGTAATTTTCTGAAAGAGAATTAAATTTCCTACAAATTTCTAAAAAACATTTCTTGAGTAACCACAATCAAAGCAGCCAAAAATTGCCTTAAAATAAAAAAAATTAAAATCGGTAAAGTGGAATTCCAGATTTGATTGCCCCAAGATTTTCAACGCAAATAAATTGGTAGTAGCTTTGCTTTTGTAAATAACTTATAAACGGTGAGGAAATCGACGAAAGTGGATGGTAATTTTCTGAAAGAGAATTAAATTTCCTACAAATTACTAATATGCATTTCTTGAATAACCGCAATCAAAGCAGCCAAAAATTGCCTTCAAATTAAAAAAATTAAAAACCCGTTTTCAATGTATTTCTTTATTTTTTCACCCTAAATACTAAAAAACACCAAACTTTCATATTTTTTGGCAAATATACAGGATAAAAGCTTTCCAACGACATCTTAAAAATTAAAATCGGTCCGGTGAAACTCAAGATTCGATTTCCCAAAGATTTTCAAAACTGAATTTTCAACGCAAATAAATTGGTAGAAGCTTTGGTTTTTTGTAAATAACTTTTGAACGGTGAGGAAATCGACCAAAGTGGATGGTGATTTTCTGAAAGAGAATTAAATTTCCTACAAATTACTATTAAGCATTTCTTGGACAACCACAATAAATGCAGCCAAAAATTGCTTTCAAATAAGAAATTCGTAAAACCCCGTTCTCAATGTATTTTTTATAAAAAACATGTTTCGTTATTTTTTCTCCATAAATACTAAAAAACATCAAACTTTCATATTTTTTGGCAAATATACAGGATAAAAGCTTTCCAACGACATCTTAAAAATTTAAATCGGTCCCGTGAAACTCCAGATTCGAGTTCCCAAAGATTTTCAAAACTGAATTTTCAACGCAAATAAATTGGTAGTAGCTTTGTTTTTTTGTAAATAACTTATCAACGGTGAGGAAATCGACCAAAGTGGATGGTAATTTTCTGAAAGAGAATTAAATTTCCTACAAATTTCTAAAAAACATTTCTTGAATAACCACAATCAAAGCAGCCAAAAATTGCCTTAAAATAAAAAAATTAAAATCGGTAAAGTGGAATTCCAGATTTGATTGCCCCAAGATTTTCAACGCAAATAAATTGGTAGTAGCTTTGTTTTTTGTAAATAACTTATAAACGGTGAGGAAATCGACGAAAGTGGATGGTAATTTTCTGAAAGAGAATTAAATTTCCTACAAATTACTAATATGCATTTCTTGAATAACCGCAATCAAAGCAGCCAAAAATTGCCTTCAAATTAAAAAAAATTAAAAACCCGTTTTCAATGTATTTTTTATTTTTTCACCATAAATACTAAAAAACATCAAACTTTCATATTTTTTGGCAAATATACAGGATAAAAGCTTTCCAACGACATCTTAAAAATTAAAATCGGTCCGGTGAAACTCAAGATTCGATTTCCCAAAGATTTTCAAAACTGAATTTTCAACGCAAATAAATTGGTAGAAGCTTTGGTTTTTTGTAAATAACTTTTGAACGGTGAGGAAATCGACCAAAGTGGATGGTGATTTTCTGAAAGAGAATTAAATTTCCTACAAATTACTATTAAGCATTTCTTGGACAACCACAATAAATGCAGCCAAAAATTGCTTTCAAATAAGAAATTCGTAAAACCCCGTTCTCAATGTATTTTTTATAAAAAACATGTTTCGTTATTTTTTCTCCATAAATACTAAAAAACATCAAACTTTCATATTTTTTGGCAAATATACAGGATAAAAGCTTTCCAACGACATCTTAAAAATTAAAATCGGTAAAGTGAAACTCCAGATTCGATTTCCCAAAGATTTTCAAAACTGAATATTCAACGCAAATAAATTGGTAGTAGCTTTGGTTTTTTGTAAATAACTTATCAACGGTGAGGAAATCGACTAAAGTGGATGATAATTTTCTGAAAGAGAATTAAATTTCCTACAAATTACTATTAAGCATTTCTTGAACAACCACAAAAATGCAGCCTAAAATTGTTTTAAAATAAGAAATTCGTAAAACCCCATTCTTAATGTATTTTTTATGAAAAACATGTTTTTTGTTTTTTTCACTATAAAAACTAAAAAATATCAATCTTTCATATTTTTTGGCAAATATACAGGATAAAAGCTTTCCAACGACATCTTAAAAATTAAAATCGGTTTAGTGAAACTCCAGATTCGATTTCCCAAAGATTTCACTTAATTCAGTATTTTGGAAACGCAAACAAAACTGGTAGTAGCTTTGGTATTTTGTAAATAACTTTTGAACGGTGAGGAAATCGACCAAAGTGGATGGTGATTTTCTGAAAGAGGATTAAATTTCCTTCAAATTACTCTTAGGCATTTCTTTAATAACCACAATAAAGGCAGCCAAAAATTGCCTTCAAATAAAAAAAATCGTAAAAACCTGTTTCCAATGTATTTCTTATGGAAAACATGTTTTATTTATTTTTTTACCATAAATACTAAAAAACATCAAACTTTCATATTTTTTGGCAAATCTACAGGATGAGAGCTTTCCAACGACATCTTAAAAATTAAAATCGGTCCAGTGAAACTCCAGATTCGATTCTGCCAAGATTTTCAAAACTGAATTATTATAAGAATAGATTTATTATTTTACCACTTGCGATGGTAAAAACGTCCCAGGAATATTTTTCATTATGGCTTTAGCTACTACGAAATTAAAAACCGATTAACACACTTAGTAAAGATATCCTCTTTTTGTGCTAATTAAGAATATTTGATTCGAAGAAAATCATTGTTAATTTTCATTTTAATTGCTACAAATACTAAAAATGGCAATGATTTAATTCTCCAAAATCTAAACCACTTTAAAAATTCATTGTTTTTTTATAAGCAATTAAAAATCCAAATGATGTTAAATGTTTGTGTTACACAGCAGCATCAACATTTGTTAAAAATAATGAAATTATAAAAGATTATCCTTATAAAAAGAAAAATATTTTTGCAGGGGCTTACAGAGAACACTCTCAGAACTAGCAAAATTGAATAGTTTAAATAGCAATAGGCCTATAAACTGGAAAAGTGCTTTTAAAGACTCACAACATTACCCTCACTGTTTCGCTAAAACAAGTAAGTGTTCGTCAATATCATGAGGGTTCTTGGTAGATACCAGACACAGTGCTTAGCTAGATGTATGAGCTTTATGAAGTCGCGTGTTGAAGTATAACAACTGTTCGGCTAAAACTGCCAAACATGCTGGGCGATCAGCATGTTTGGCACACTTTTAGTAACTCAAAAAATGATTCAAATTATACCCACTTACATAAGTGGGTATAATTTGTCTGTTTAATGAAATAGAAGCTTCTTGAGCTGAAGCTTCCCAAGATGGCGAACTGAAGTAGCTGAACTGTTTGGCTAAAACTGTATAACATGTTTTGTTAGAGCTATTAACATGATATAGTATTTTTCTAGAATAAGAATGGCAAATCTTTTTAAACTTCTTTTGTTAAAATGCCTAAATAAATTTAGCCAATCGCATTTGAATAAAATTACAAACCCTTTGGCCGTCACAAACTTAGGGGTAAAGTTTGACTGGATTTACATAGTTTTTTTTTTATCTAGAACAGTCACTGATTTCTTTCAGTGTACTACAAAGCATTAACTTAGCATTCAGTGATGAAAACCACAAATCATCAAACAACCTGATTTAAAGTAGTTTAGGTTGAACTTTATTCTCGTTAAATAAAACAATATTATGGTTGGATAAAGACTTTTGAAAATACCCTGTTGTGGCAAATCCATTCAGGAGATAAATCAATCATTATGTACCATTGCATTGAGTACGCATGGCTGCTCTGATGGGGGTGATTTTATCTTGGCGCAAAAACAATTAGCCATGTTAGCGAAATAAAAAGTTACACATTTAATATTTCTATTTAAAATATTTTTAGCAAGTCATCCTCGGGGTTTTCGTTAGTTTCGATGACGCCACAGCCACTGACATCAGGTCGGGTGTCAAATCAATATTTACAGAGACGCAATCAAGTAAGCAGCTCGGGTTGCGACTAACAAGCACATCTCAGCCACTGTCATCACAATATTTATTGCCAGTTAGTAATGCGATTCCGATCTGACGCGGTGTGGAAAAATAACGAACGGCCATGACGTAAATATTGTATGCCGCTAGGAGGTGCGATCAGGGCGAAGGAGCGGGTGCGCGACATAAAACTTGAGAAATAGGCCTACTAATAATTTAAAATGTTAAAAACATTGATACTAATAAAGAAAGATCCTTTAGAAAGATGTAACAACTTGGACGATTATGTTATATACATGATTAAACATAAGTAGCCTATTCGCATCTATATACTTCATTTCTGTGATTACGACTGTGTGGTTACGATTCCGTGGCTTAAATATAACAAAATATAACTGGGTATTACGCAAAGTTTAGAGCTTGTGCAGTACGAGTTTAGGCAGTTCAGTCTTGAGCACAACCGATAAATTTACTAAATTCAGTAATTACTTAATTTTCCAATGATTCAGTTTCCATTTTTATCTGGTCCCTATTTCTATTGATATCTTCAATTTTTAAATAAACTTACAAATTTCTCAAAAAACATAAAGCCATTATAATAAGTTGTGTGACTCAATGAATGATTCCATTAGTGGGAAGGAAAGGAAAGATTGAGAATGGTTGTTTATAGACTTCTCCTAGCCAATTTCCCATTGGCTTGAGCGTTTTCTTTTCTTGCTTTGTATATTTGTTAGATTTTCTAATAATTTTAGTCTGTTAAGAGATTAAAAAAAATATTAATGAAAAACCTAAATGCAAAATATTCTATATCCTGAATTGAGTAAAATTCAGATTCAGATTTGGACAATGATTTTTTTCAGATCTGAAAAAATTTGGTTCAGGCCCGAAGGCAGAACTGAACCGAAAATGTTCCAATTCCTGATGTCACTCGATGTCTGGTCTAAACCTTTTTTTTCAATCTTGAACTTCATGTGGGTATTGAGATTTGTTTGAGCTACTTACTCTTAAGTATCTTGCTAGGCTTCACCCCCGTCAATAACCGAAGTGGTTGAGATGTTAAAGGTGTGATGACTATATCATCAGGTGGAAGGAAGTATTAGGGTCGCAGGTTCGATTCCCGAACATGCTACCCTAATATTATTGCATTCACTTCCAATTTTCAGTATTTTTTTACATTTCTAATAATTTTAGACTATTAAAATATAAAAAAAAAATATTCGAAAAAATCTAAATGAAAATTCAGTACGTTTGATTCAGATCTGAACAAATTTTAGTTCAGAGCTGAACAAATTTTAATTCAGGCCTGAAGTCACAACTGAACGGAAAATGTTTCATTTCCTGATGTCAGGTCTGAACATTTTTTATTCAGTCCTGAACTAAAATGTTGATGTGGGTTAACAGACACATTATTTCCTAGGTAGTCAAGACACTGAGATTGATTTGATAAATTAGTTCAGAGCTGAACAAATTTTAATTCAGGCCTGAAGTCACAACTGAACGGAAAATGTTCCATTTCCTGATGTCAGGTCTGAACATTTTTTATTCAGTCCTGAACTAAAATGTTGATGTGGGTTAACAGACACATTATTTCCTAGGTAGTCAAGACACTGAGATTGATAAATTAGTTTTTTTTTACTTTTCTAATCTTTTAGATCTGCGTACTTTTTAACATGCCAAATCTTGGGTTTCAAGACAAAAGAGATATTAGCGCCTAAATTAACACTGAATGTTAAAAACTATCCAACCCGATATGCTCCTCGGTTCAAAGACAAGAATTTTTTTTATTTTTTTTTTTTTTATTATTTATACAGTACCAGGGGTATCGAGCTTAAGCTCGATAAAATTATTACTTTCGTTCTCACTCGCCCTCGTCTATTTTAAAGACGAGCTCGTTCGCTTCGCTCACTCGCCAAGCCGACGGGTACTGCACTTTGGTATAATTGTCTTATACTACAGGTTAAAGATGTAACACATTGGTGTATATCTACAGTTATCAGCTGATTTTTGTTCAATTAATAAAATCTCCATAAGGATAACATAGAAACTTTGAAGGACTCTAGCGCAAAAACCGGATTTTTCCCAGACATGGGACCAGCTCCAATCGATTTCTGGTGGCCAAAACCCCCATATTCAATCAAAAAATCAAATAGGCCTATCCTTGGAGAGAAAAAAAAAACTTTGCCCGGACAAACGGAGCTTGTTTTAGAGTATAAGATAAGATAAGATAAGAAATAAGATTTTACACTAGTTAAAACAGATTAAATGTTTTTCTTTTAAAATTTAATTTAATAAACCTATTTCTTCATTTTTTTTTTCGTGTAAAAGGGTCTTTGGGGTGATCAAGTTGTTGATGCACTTAATTCTCTTCAATTCAAAATGTTAAAAATAATAGGAATCATTAGTAACCTGCACATGCAGGTTATAATCTTATGATATTCTTTTTTGTAATTTGCTCGACAAAGATGATAACTTTATCTGTACAATAAGTATAGGTCTCTCAAAAATGATTAAAAGCGTATCTTCTCTGTATTTTTGTTATTTATTGGTTTAAATTATCATTTAAATACAGTAGTTGTTTTCAATTTATTTGGTATATAGTTAGTTTATTTTAAATGTGTTGTTTAACAAAAATTTAACTTAAAAATGTTTTACATAAATTAAAAAAAATATGGTATTCTGAAAATGTTTATTATAAATTACATTGTTATGTTATTTACGTAATAGGCCTACGTTCAGAACTCGTCCCACGCACCAGGGTTATACAGGACCATGTTGGACTATTTATAAGTTTCAATTGTAAATATCTGTATAAATTTTTGGAATAAATTGATTGATTATTTGATTCCAGGAAATGCCCATGATGAACGTTCATGTTTTCAACCTTTGACCACAAATTCCCTAGCCTTAGAGATACTTCGAAAGAAATATTTCTGACGTCTGTCATATCTGCAGACCCGTCTGCCTGTCTCCAGTGCCTTCTGCCTCTGTCTGGAGCCCTTCATGTGACTGGAGGGAACGCCCCTTCGTGGTTCCAGGACCTGGGAATCCCAAAATCAGCTGATTAATGACGTCATCTTGTTATGACAGACTCCAGTGTAGGTGTGCGTGTGGTCCGCACCATATTGTCCAGACAAACAGAGTCGACAGTGACTATTTTTTTAACCTAAGGATGACAGATGTTTGTTTAGCAGGGCAGGCCATGATTAATATTGTTTGTGATTGTGGAAGAGAGACTTTAATAATGTGAGTCAGTCATTGTGGTTTGAAAGGTATCAATATCACTAATGTTTCATCAGTCGTTTGTGTCGTAGTATTGTAGAAGAAAATAGGCCAACAGGTTGCGAATCAAAAAAAATATAATTCGAAATCGGCACCAATTCATCAGTGGAACTACTGAAAAAATAAATCCTTAGTTAAAAATCAATATTTTTATAATGTCATAAATTTGCAGTAATTGAAACAAATTACAATAAACCCTTTAATATTAACTATTAAGAGATAATAAGTGACTTTGGTCAAACTTAACTTCAGTGGAATTACTAATTTTTTATTACTAAAAAATAATTTTAATTGTTGTCTAAAGCGAGCCTCTTTTTCAACCCCAATGGCCAAACTTTGGTTAAACCTCAAGAAATTAGCAGACATTTTAACGATTTATTCTGTAATTTTAAGTTGAATTGTCAATCATTCCACAGTTACCTCCAAGTCAGTATAACAATGATGCTCTGCCCTGTTTGAATAATTTGACTGATAAGAATTTTAAATTCAGACCAGTCACAGAAAGTGAGATTTTAAAAATTTTGAATTCCTTTCCTAATAAGCTCTCAAATGGTTTTGATGAGGTTCCAATGACAGTGATTAAACAAGCAAGCAAACAACTAATTAAACCCATAGTTCACTTGATTAATTCTTCTTTTTATTAGCGGAATATTTCCATCAAAATTAAAAATAGCTAAAGTTATTCCACTTTTTAAAAAGGTGAATCCAAAAATCTATCCAACTGCAGACCGTTATCATTATTGATTACTTTCTCAAAAATTTTTGAAAGAGCAGCTTACAATCAATTAGTTAATTTCCTCGAAACACATTGTTTGCACGACCATGAACATCATGGCTTTAGACCTAATAAATCTGTAATTACTGCTGCCATGGATTTTATTAATTCTGTAATTGACTCTGTAGATAAAAGAGAAAGGACAGTAGGTATTTTTTTGGACCTGAGCAGTGCTTTTGACAGTGTATCGCACAAAATTCTATTGAATAAGATTAAGAGCCTGGGTATCAATGGTAGTACCTTAAATTGGTTCACCTCTTACTTAGCTGATAGGAAACAGTTTGTTGAAATCAAAAGTACAATTAACAATCAAATAATCACCAGCCATTCTTCACTAGCTCAAATTCAACATGGGGTACCACAAGGTTCAATCCTTGGACCACTGTTGTTTCTCTGTTATCTAAAAGGTATTCCTGTTTCTTTTCATAACTGTCCGTCAAAAACTCTTTGTCTTTATGCCGATGATGCAAGTTTAAAAATTAGTAGTAGTGCATTGAATAATTTGGAAATTAATGCTTCTTCAAGTTTATCGGGCATAAATTGTTTTTTAAATAATCATAAACTTTTATTAAACACCAGTAAAACTAATTTTATTGTTTTCAATGCAGGTAAAAGTAAAATTTCAGTAGATCCAGTAATAAAAATAAATGACCATTCTTTGGAAAAAGTAAGGTCTACAAAATTTTTAGGATTAATGTTAGATGAAAACCTATCATGGAATCTCCATGTTGATGATCATGTAGTTAATAAATTAACCTCTGGGTTGTATGCATTACACAGGATGTCCAAATTTTGCTCATTAAACACATTAAAAGTCATTTATTTCTCACTAATAGAATCCTCAATTAGTTTTGGTATTGCAATCTATGGGGGCACATCAAAACAAAATCTGGATAGAATTCTTATTCTTCAAAAAATAGCAATCCGAACCATGTTGAATCTAAATTTTGATGTTTCTGTTCGCCAACATTTTTCTGATTTAGGCATAATGACCGTTTACAGTTTGTATGCTTTTCACTCAATACTTCATGTAAAGAAATTAAGGAAAAATAATTTAGTTTCTAGACTAGGGGATAGTCATAAATATTTCACAAGAAACAGAAATCAAATTGCCATTGATGCCCATAGGCTTGAATTTTATATAAAAAAAACATCATGCGCGGGTGCAAAGTTGTTATTAAGACTACCTGTGGAACTGAGAGACATAGATTGCATGAAATTGTTTAAGGAGAAACTAAAACATTACTTAATTAGTAATCCTTTATATAACTTTGAGGAACTTTAAATACTCTATAGTTGTTAATGTATAATGAAACTGTTTATAGCTGTTTTATGACTATTTTTATAACTTTAGACTAGCATAATGACGCCATTCTATGTATACCACTGTATACTATGTGAATAAAGATATGTGAATCTGAATCTGAACCCCAGTCAATGTTTTTATATTCACATTTTTTTCTTCAAAGGGATCGTACATCATGTGGTTACGTCCAATGAGCAATGAGTTCATCAGGCGGGAAAGCTCAGGTAGAAATACGGTCAAAATGCATTTAATTTTAGATGAATTCATCCATTCTGTAGTCTACCGCATATAGGGAGGCTGAAGCTGGCTCTGAGGTTTAAACATCTCTAAATTTAAAAATAAATTAAATATATTTTTAATTTGAGGAGAATATGTATTTCGTAGTTGTTACAATTCATATATCCATTCTTTACAAAGAGTCCTTTTGACATAAAAATTGGCGTTTCTTACAACAAAGGCGCATTCCCTTCATTCGAATGGTCACTGTGTTCTGATGGTTGTCATATATTTTCTTTTCTTGCCTATTCCAATATTTTGACACCTAATCAATCACAATAATTTTCTACAGCTATCGCGGTACCCACATAACCATGTTCCGATAAAACCTCGAAAACCAAACTACACCCCTTTGTGTAGCTCCAATTACAACAAACATTTTGAAAACGTCCCGCCGAAATGACAAATGGGAGGTTAACACCGCTATAATCGGCTGTTTCCAGAGTCTCGTAAACGGGCAGCTGTATTACATCAAGTGTTGAATTAACGGAGTCGCATGCGGGTGTATTGTCTGGGGGCTCCCCCCCCCCCCCCCCCCCCCCCAACACTTGAGTAGACCATCGCTCCAGGCTCTCAAAATCCATTTACTCGCCCCACGTACAAAGGGTGATCCAGAAGTCAACCGTATGGAAATCATTTTTTAATCTGATCATAACCCGCGTGTTATTGTTTTGCGGGGAATACGCAGATGGAGGTACAAGAGTCAAATGGGTTAGTGGCACGCCCACTCAATGTCTTAATGTAGTTTTAGCAGTTGCAAGGAGATTCTTTGTATCAGTGGTGTAATGGCAGGAAAGGTGAAGTTTTACAGTCAATTTAGTTTTGTATTTGAAGTTGCGCGTTGAAGCATCTTGCTTTGAAAGTTCATAGTGCTATACTTGTGGTATGTTGCAACGTTTTTTAAATGGACCAACGGAAACGGTGTATTAGTGGAATAAAGAAAATTACTGTAATCACTCACATGATTATTTATTAATAATTAATTGATTGATTGTCTGTCTAGTTCAGGGATTCGTTTAAGGAGCTTTGATATTAATCTGGAGATAGCTAGTTTGATGTTAACTGTAGTGGATTTTAGACCAAATAGGCCTACCCATTTTAGATTTTACCATTGCTGTAATCAGTGCTCGATTAAAAAAAAAAGAGGTAAGGGAACTGTAAAGGAACTGGCTCACCACGGGCCCTCCCCCGGAAGATTTTTTAAAATTACTCTTAAGTTGCAGCGTTTTTAACGTACCTGACAATATTTTTGCAGCTTTTTTATGACACTCAAAATACGGTTTTGAAGATTTAATAAAAATCATTAAGCCTTTCAGGAGCAGGCATGTTTCATACTGACTAACTTAACAATGTAAAATCTAGATAAGGCCTAAATTAAAGGACTGGGATGAAACTAAAAATATTATTAATGTTAATGTAACAAACTATACTTGACTTTAAGGTTTATACTTGACTTTACGACTTTTCCTTAGTTTAAAAATATTTCTTATTTTTTTATTTTTTTAAGGGGTACGGGAACGCCGTTCCGTCGCGTTCCCCCTGAAATCGAGCACTGGCTGTAATTAATTATTAGACAACATTGTCAAATAATAAGTGGCAAATTATACAGTACAGTAACAAGGGTATAAGTCAATGCTTTTGGATCGCTTCCCATGATAACATTAAACAATATATGCAGGAAAATGATGTCGCAGAAACAAAATTTCATTGTTGTTATTAGGACAAGACAGTTGCATGTAAAACGAGGGTTTTAACTAAAATAAAATGAAAATTAGAACCAAACTACGTTTGACGATGTTATCCGAAACTTAAAATTAATAATAAAGTTAATTTCAACGACGTAATTGATGGATGCATAAAAATACTCTTAGCCACTTGATTTGACAGCTTGATTTCAAATGTGTTAAACTACTTGGTGTCAATTTCCTCTCACACGACAGTTTTCTTAAGTTTACACCCCCTCCCCCCACCCCACCACAACCCACCCCCGGTGGTCAACGAGAAGCCCCGATAGCTACAAGCCAGCAGAAGCCACTAATTAACAATCCGGGGCTGTTTTGGGCGTCTGGCAGGCATCACCCCAACACTCGCCCTTACAAACAACCTGAGTGACTTTTTCCATTTTTCACTTTTCTAAAAAGCCGCAAAACCAAAGCCAGCCGCACGTGTACTAGACCACCCAGGCCGGGGGAGAAAATTAGGAGCCCAAATTGTACCAAAGGGTACAATTTGAAAGTGAGTGACAGGGGACAACTCTTTCGCGGATTTGGGTGTCAATGTCACCCCCGTGAAGGTTGGCTTTTCAATCCAATGTTTGCGGATTAGGGCTCCCCGACTTCAAAACAACTTTCTGTTTCCAGTGGCATCTCTGAGTGCAGTGTGCAGTGATGTAAACAAAAAGGTACCCCATCCTCCTGCTTCTTTAAACTCCACAGCCAGTATAACACCTCCAATAAAATAGTTAAAAACAAGAATTCAATTAAAATTTTTCATCAGAATATTCAACACCTTAGCTCAAGAGTAAATTCTTTAGAAGCAACTTTAGATGAGATAAAACCACATATAGTTATTCTTTCCGAACACGACATGAAAGAAGATGAAGTTTCCAGATTTAATTTAAATAATTATAAAATTGATACTTTCTTTTGCAGGAAAAAATCTTTTAAAGGAGGAGTTATGATCCTGTCTGAGGAAAACACTTTGGTGAAGCAGGTGGATGTGCCTTGTTTTTTAAAAAGTGATTATTTGGAGGAAATGCAGTTTGAATTTTGTGTTTCTAGTTATATTAATGGTAAATTTAAGTTTTTAGTAATTGGCATTTATAGATCACCAAGTTCAGATGTGAAAATATTTTTAGACAGATTAAGTGTTCTAATAGATTTTTTTGGCAAAAAGTTTACAAATATAATAATAGGAGGGGATATAAACATTGATGTTTTAAAAAATGATCACAGGCATAAAGCACTTAATGATGTGTTAAAAAGCCATAACATGAAATATTTAGTCCACTTCCCAACCAGAATAACTGAAATTTCAGAAACAGCAATAGACAATTTTTTTATTAACAATAATGAATCCTCTAATATCACAATTGAAGGCATAATTACATGTTTGTCTGACCATGATGGTCAGTTGTTAACTATAAATCAATTTAATTCAAACAGTTGCAAAAATAAACCCTTAAGGCAAGAAATACGTAAGTTTTCTTGTGAAAATATTAAATATTTTGCTATGTTATTACAAAATGAAACTTGGGAAGAAGTGTATTTATGCCCAGTTGAAAACAAGTACAATACTTTCCATGAAATATTTATTTTTTACTTTAATATAGCTTTTCCTAAAACTTTAATAACTAAAAATAATAAAAAGAATTATTGGCTTACTCAAGATTTGAAATCCAAGAGGAGCAAACTAATAAAAATTACAAAAGAGTTTAGAAAATGTAAAAATAATAATATGAAATCTCTATTGAGGAGGGAAAAGATTGAATTTAGGAAAGAGCTAAACGAAGCTAAATCAATGTACTTTGAGGGGAAAATACGTAAATCCTCAAACATCCCAAAAACAGTTTGGGATATTATAAATTCTGAGGTTGGAGATAAAATTAAAAATAAAGACCGATTAAAAAATATGACTTTAATCAGTGACAAACATATCATAGATGACCCTAAAATTATATCAGAGATGTTTAACAATTATTTTACTGATAAAGTTCAAGATTTGGAACCAAATAGTAATGGTGAAATACAGGGCGGAGAGACAGGCTCTGACAGTAGTCAAGATTTGTTTGTGACTAAGTTTAGTTTTAAGCCGGTGAATGAAGGGGAGGTGGAAAGTATAATTAAATCATTGAAAAACAAAACTTCCAGTGGGCACGATGAAATACCTAGTTCAGTTTTGAAAGGTATAAAATATGAAATAAGTAGAGTTTTATCCCATTTAATAAATTCTTCTTTTATTACTGGTTCATTCCCCCATCAACTTAAAAAAGCAAAAATTGTGCCTGTACATAAAAAAGATGACACAAATAATATTGCTAATTATCGACCCGTGTCTTTATTACCAACCATTTCAAAAATTTACGAAAAAATAGCTCAGCAACAATTAACTTCATACCTTGAGCAATTTAATTTAATAGACCAAATTCAGCACGGGTTCAGATCGGGAAGATCAGTTAATACTGCGGCTGTTTCATTTTTAGAAGCAGTGATTGAATCGGTTGATAGAGGAAAAAACACAACTGGCATATTCATGGACTTATCAATGGCTTTTGATAGTGTAAAACATCCTTTACTGTTACAAAAATTAGAAGCAATTGGAGTCTCAAAAAATTCATTAAAATGGTTTGATTCTTACTTAACTAACAGAACTCAATTTGTCGAGATCAGATATATAAAAAATAATACAATTATAAGAGCTGCATCAAAGGTAAAACCAGTGCATTTTGGTGTCCCACAAGGGTCTATTTTGGGGCCACTCCTTTTCTTGTGCTATTTGAAGAACATGGATAACTCACTGACATGTAAACCAAGCAGTAAACTTTGTCTCTATGCTGACGATTCAAATTTAATGATATCATCCCCAACAACTGAACAAACTGAATTGACAGCTTTTATAGAACTTGGAAGTTTGGGTAATTATTTACTAAACCATAACTTAGTTTTAAATTATAAAAAAACAAATTATATTACATTTAAAACAGCTCAAAATAAAAAACTTATTGAACCAGTAATAATGTATGACTCTCATCCCATTGTACGGAAAGAAAGTACAAATTTTTTAGGTCTAACAATAGATCAGCACTTAAATTGGAATGGACATATAAGTAAAATACTAAGCAAAATGAATTCAGGAATCTATGCCCTATCAAAAATGGCTTGTCATTGTAATTTAACAACCTTAAAAAATATTTATTTTGCCTATATTCATTCCCATATTTCTTTTGGAATTAGTCTTTATGGTGCAACAAAAAAAGATAACCTGGATAGTGTATTAAAACTGCAAAAGAAAGCGATTAGAATAATCCTTAAACTAAAACATGATGATTCCGCCAAAGAACATTTTAAACACCTTAAAATACTTACTGTATATGGGCAATATATTTTTAACTCAATTTTGGTAGTAAAAGATGTAACTGCAAAAGTTACTACTCAACCTTCACATAATTATAACACAAGAAAAAAAAATCAGGCTGTACAAAGTCACCATAAGTTAAAGTTCTACGAGAAAAGGCCATCATACGCTGGAGCAAAATTTTTAAAAAAGATACCTCAGCAAATCTTAAATGAAAAAAATTTCATGAAATTCAAAAAACAGCTCAAAGAGTATCTTATAAATGCCACTCTGTATTCACTGGAAGAATTTTTCCACCTCCCAGCCGTTTAATCGTAATAAAGATGGAAAAAATGGATTGTTTTATTATTAACTGTATTGTGGAATAAATCTGTTACACTTAAGGCAGGCATGTAATATTTATATTTAAACGGTATTTATTTATCCTGACACTGTTCAAATGTTGTACTCTGTACTTCTTTATGAATAAAGATATTTGAATTTGAATTTGAATTTCCATTCCATTTTCAGGCGACTGAAGGACTGACTGAGTTAACTCTGATTCTGTCCGTTCTGGTTTTATACTCGGATTTCGGACTGAATTTTTGTGTATAAGTTGTTCGATTGGACAAAAACCTAAGTCTGGGATGATGGCATCCGAAACAGAATTTTTAGAGTATTGTTATTCCCTTACATTTTACTGAACTGTAACTGATAAATCAGTTTTGGGTAATTTTATTTGATTGGGGTATAGTTTTATGTAATTTTACCCCCTGAATATGTTTTTGATGTTTTAGATTTATGATTGTTTGAATCTAGGATGGGAAATAGTTTAAATAAATGACACAGCATGATAAACCCGTGGCATTTGAATTTCTGTATTGTCTGTATTAGATTAGATGAGCATATTTATGATTATATTAAGGTAGGTTTTAGTGTACAACTTCTACTAGGAAGTGTGTCCTTCAGTGCACTAGCTAAGTTTTTTAGTCCAATCGAAACCATAAGTAACGCAGAAGTGTAAAGAATAAACCCAATTAAGCATAAAACAAAGTTAGTACAGTAAAAATGGGTTTTGACCCAAAAAAAATTAGCACAACCAAGGAATTTGGTACAGATGTTGGGAGTATCTTCCTTTTGAACATACTAAAAGTCCCCTAAAATTGAAGCTGTGCTACGGCCGCCATCTTGGAAAATGGCGGCAAATTTTTATATTTTTGGCTATAGTTGCTTTATTATTGGAGATACAGAAAAAAGCTTGAAATAAAAAATGTAGGCAATTAAAAAATACACATTTTGATAATTTATATGTTTCCTCTAAATCTAACGGTTTATGAGTTATTTTTGATTAAGTGTAAAATTTTTTTTTTTTAATTAATCAAAATTGATGTGTAAGATTACTGTATTGTTATTATAAGACATTTTTAGATGTTTCTAAAAGAGAAATACATACAGAAATACAATTTTCAATGAATATTACACTATTCCAAATACCTTTAAGTTTTGCCCAGGCTGAAAATGTATTTCTTCTCTACTTATAATATTGCTTTGTCTAGTATTAGGGTGAATCTCGTAAGGTGTCCTAAACGGATTACAGACAAACACTTTGTCTTAAAACCTTCCAACAAAATTATTTTCCACTAAATTGACCCCAAGGAATAATTTAAAAATATTTTTAACTCTGTATAAATACAGGGTGTACCAAAAACTGGGGACACAGGGTCGAATCTTGGAAATTTCAAATACAAACATATGTCATATTATACATCATTAGAAAGGTCTATTTAATACAAACAAGTTGATGAAAACAGAATTCAGTTATCTTTTTTCGTTTCGAAATGGCGTCCATTTTTGTAACCAAAATCAAAATTTACGGAATACCCTTTAGTTTTTTCATTATATGTCATAAGTGACTTCTGATTCAAAATACTTATTTAAAATAAGCTAAGTTTTACAATGATAACTCACAAGCCCACATCTATAAAAAAACTTAAATTTTCAAAATTTAATGTTTTCAAAAATTTTTACATTAACAAAACTCAAAAATTTTAAAAGTAACACACGTCATTTTGTATATCATGTTAGGCATCTCGCTGGCCTTACGGTTAGCGTCTTCGACTTCGGTTCAAGAAGTCACGGGTTCAATTCCCGGGATGTCCACCACTCTGATGGGTTTGGACCGCTTTCCCTTAAAAGCGTTTCTGGTACTCTGTACATTCCCCCAACTAAAACAAGAAAAAAAAATTTAAAAAAACTCATTGAACTTAGCAATTTACACTAGTGCCGTATCTCTTTTCATTTTGTAGTAATAACATAAAAATGTCATTTTTCCATATAATTTGCAAATTAATTAATCAGGACATGATAGTATGGCAGTCCTTCTTGCATTGTTGCCATACCATTAAGAGTCATCTTCACCTTAGGGCCAGTAGCCCATTGTTGCACAGTCGGCAATGTTAACCATACGGCTTTTAATGCAAAACATTGTATTTTATTCCCCTGTTTCGGTCGCCGTTTTTCAACCGATTTTATTTCAACTTGGTAAGTGTTTGGTTGAATAGTTATATTAGGCCCCTCATACCTCGAAATTTTGAAAATTTAACAAATATATATTAGGTACTCTCTGTGACGTTGCAAAGTAACTCGATTTTCCTTAGTAATATTTGCTAAATTTTCCAAATTTCGAAGTATGAGGGGCATAATATAACTATTCAACTAAACACTTACCAAGTTAAAATAAAATCGGTTGAAAAACGGCGTCCGAAACAGGGGAATAAAATACAATGTTTTGCATTAAAAGCCTTATGGTTAACATTGCCGACTGCGCAACGATGGGCTACTGGCACAGGGGTGAAGATGACTCTTAAATTAACATGGAAGTTACAAGGAGAAATGACATTTTTACGTTATTACTACAAAACCTAAAGATATAAGGCATTAGTGTAGATTACAAAGTTGCTCAGTTCAACGAGAGCTTTAAGATGATATACAAAATGACATGGGTTAGAATTTAAAATTTTTGAGTTTTGTTCATGTAAAAATTTTTGAAAACATTAAATTTTGAAAATTTTAGTTTTTTTTATAGATGTGGGATTGTGAATTATCATTGTAAAACTTAGCTTATTTTAAATAAGTATTTTGAATCAGAAGTCACTTATGACATATAATAAAAAAACTAAAGGGTATTCCGTAAATTTTGATTTTGGTTACAAAAATGGACGCCATTTCGAACGAAAAAGATAACTGAATTCTGTTTTCATCAACTTGTTTGTATTAAATAGACATTTCTAATGATGTATAATATGACATATGTTTGTATTTGAAATTTCCACGATTCGACCCTGTGACCCCCAGTTTTTGGTACACCCTGTATTTATACAGAGTTAAAAATATTTTTAAATTATTCCTTGGGGTAAACTTAGTGGAAAAAAATTTTGTTGGAAGGTTTTAGGGCAAAGTGTTTGTCTGTAATCCGTTTAGGACACCTTACGAGATTCACCCTAATACTAGACAAAGCAATATTATAAGTAGAGAAGAAATACATTTTCAGCCTGGGCAAAACTTAAGGGATTTGGAATCTATATATATATAAGCGAAATCCCACTCACTGACTCATCACGAAATCTCAGGAACTACCAAACGGATTTACTTGAAACTTTGAACATAGGTTAGTCTTGCCTCCTAGGTGCTCACTAAGAACCGATTTTGCAAAATTCCTTCAGGGCTCCGCCCCACACGTCTTCAAAGTTACCATGTTATTCTTATGGAAGCAACATTTTTCTATTGGATCATATGATTACATTAAAATATAATATTAATTTTGTTAACAGCTGTTCTCAATCAAATTCTTGAGGGAAGATAGGTAATAAAAAATCTAGAGGATAATTGCGGCGAGTGAGCTTGGCGACAGAGCTAAACCTGACGGAAAGTGATTACTGACTTTCATGATTACTGACATCATGAAATCTCAGGAACTACCAAACGTATGTACTTGAAACTTTAAACACAGTTTCGTCTTGCCTCTTAGATGCTCACTAAGAAACGATTTTAGAAAATTCCTTCAGGCTCCGCCCCTCAGGCCTTCGAAATTTCAATATAATGTTATCCGCATGGCCAAATTTAATTAAAAATTAGTAAACCTGCACGGTTGAAATTTGGAGTGGTCTCTTCTTTCTTAGGTGCTAAAAAAGTGCTTTAAATATCACCTTTAGTACTCTGCCCCACAGAAGCTCACAATTACGGTATAGCCTACGTGTGGAAATTTGACATGGACGATTCTCTTATCTTACAGATACTTATTAAAACACTGTTTTGCAAATATAGTTTTTGAACCATTTTAGGGCTCCGCCCCACTGAACTTGAGAATTACTTCAGTTCCTCCGGGGTTGAAAATTGACATGGACGTTTCTCTTTGCTCATGGGTGCTCCCACTGGATTTCAGAATTACTTTTGGGACTCTGGGGTTTAAATTTGACACGGACGTTTTTATTTTATTATTATTATTATTATTATTTATTTATTTTTTTTTTGCTCATGGGTGCTCCCTAAGAAACGGTTTTGCAAATATTGTTTTCAAAGTTCTTTAGGGCTCCACCCCACAGGACTTCAAAATTGCTTTTGGGACTCCGGAGTTTAAATTTGAATCGGACATTCCTCTTTGCTCATAGTTACTGACTAAAAAATAATTTTGCAAATTTCCTTTAGGGCTCCACTCCATAGAACCTTAAGGTTACCATAGATCCAAGGGGATTGTTGTTGCTGTTTTGATAATTACTTTTAGGCCTCTGGGGTTAAATATGAATCAGAGGTTCTATGCTCATAGTTACTGACTAAAAAACTGTTTTGCAAATATAATTTTTTTTAATTCTTTAGGGCTCCGCCCCACAGGTCTTAAAAATTACTCTAGATAGGGTACTCTAGATTACCATAGATAGGGGGTATAAATTTAAGATGGATGTTCCGTTTTGCTAACAGGTGCTCACTACGAAATAGTTTTTTTATTTGACATGGACGTTCCTCTTTGCTCATAGGTGATCAATAAGAAACAATTTTGCAAATTTCCTTTAGGGCTCCTCCCCACAAAGTCTCAAAACTACCATAGATACTACGGGTTGAAGTTTAACGTAAACGTTCCGTTTTGCTAATAGGTGTAAACTAAGAATCAGTTTTGCAAATATAGTTTTTTTATGTTCCTCAGAGCTCTGTCCCACATGACTTCAGAATGACTGTAGGGCCTAAAGGGTTGAAATTTGACATGGTCGTTCCTATTTGCTCATAGGTTCTCAGGACCTTTTCTATTTAAGAAAGCTTTACTCACTAAGAACAGGTTTTGCGAAATACCTTCAGAGCTCCACTCACAGTACTTCATTCTTTCAATGTCATTCTTAAGGAAGTAGATTTCGTTGCTCTTTAAGAAGATTTTATTACCAATAAAATAAACGTAATCACGGGCGAAGCCGTGACGGGCGACAGCTAGTAATGTAATATTCATTGAAAATTTTGTATTTCTCTTTTAGAAACATCTAAAAATGTCTTATAATAACAATACAGTAATCTTACACATCAATTTTGATTAATTAAAAAAAATTTACACTTAATAAAAAATAACTCATAAACCGTTAGATTTAGAGGAAACATGTAAATGAACAAAATGTGTATTTTTTAATTGCCTACATTTTTTATTTCAAGCTTTTTTCTGTATCTCCAATAATAAAGCAACTATAGCCAAAAATATAAAAATTTGCCGCCATTTTCCAAGATGGCGGCCGTAGAACAGCTTCAATTTTAGGGGACTTTTAGTATGTTCAAAAGGAAGATACTCCCAACATCTGTACCAAATTCCTTGGTTGTGCTAATTTTTTTTGGGTTCATGCAATTTTTTACTTAATTTTACTGTACTAAGTAGAATGTTGTCCAAGAACAAGAAAATCCTACAATGAAATGGATCACACTTATCGTTGATTTGAAACACGGAAATTAGTAGCTATAAACGTCCTGCACATTGAGGAGATAAGTATACGCTGTGCTCTGATACTTGAGTATACCTAACTGCTAAATTATCGTTAGGCTCACATTGCTTTGAATTAGAATATTTAAAACCATCTAAATTAAAACTCATTTGAGGAGTGAGTAAATTTAGATAATGTATTCCGTCCCAGCCTAATCCCACAACACCCTGGTTCTCCCACATCCAACAGAGCGCGACACCGGCCCAGCATTGTGTAGGCGGACCGCAATCTGGGCCCAGGAGCTGTCGACCCATTGGTCTCCTGACATCTAATTTAGGCCGACCTAAAGGTCTCCATCGGAGATTCGCTTTCAAAAATCGATCGGCTTTCACTTCAACGCCGTTGTCGGGTCGCGCCGGGGGGTGGCGGCCCCTTACAGATTTGTTCTGCCCGTCAGTCGCTTTGGGAGTCAAAATATCTCTGTTACTGACCGAGATCCTGTTTGCGATCTCCGGGTTGACTTCTCGGAACAATATTTTGGGATCGGCCCGACCGTGTTTAGACCCCCGATAGGTCCAAGGGGGAGTTAACTGGTTTAACTCTAAATGCGGTTTAGAGCGGGTAGGCCTGTATATAGGTGTGATTTTAATTCTGAACTTTGAAAGGTTAAAAGTTTAAATATCAATACATTTCAGAATTTCATTATATTAGCCTACTAATGATTTAACTTTTAAAATATTATAACTTAACTTTCAGGTCCTGATTTAGAATTTTAAAATGCCACACTAATACTTAGACCAATTTAACTCAACCGTCAACCTGCATGTTATTGCTCACAGCTATTTTATTATTATTATTATTATTATTATTATTATTATTATTATTATTATTATTATTATTATTATTATTATTATTATTGAACAATTTCGACTACACGTATTAAAATTGATTAGTAAATACAGTAAGATATGTGTGTTTACCCGATCTCTCTGAGTCCTGAGGGAATCGTGGTTAATCTTTGAAAAGTGTTTTCATTACCTAAAGCATTTTTCAACTGGTTGAAGATACAACGTATCTTGTTGTTTAGATTGACCTTGCACATAAAGTTGTTTAGATTATATGACACAAGCTCTTGTAATCAAAGTTGTTTAGTTCTTCCTTCGTTTGCTAACCCAGTGCTTTATCTTGTATAGGCCTACATGAAGAAATTAATCTTAGACATTATTCCTTAAGGAATTAAATTTTACTGCAGAAATAGAAGAAACTATAGGGAGTTCTAGCTTCCCCAGGTTTAGACGGACCCTACTTTCAAAAGAGACTCTGTTTCTCCATAAACAACGTGACGTTGCAGATCGAGCCACCACGACACATTTTCACCACAGACAGCTGCTCGCTGCTGGCTACTGTCTGCAGACAGCCCTACATCCAGACCAGCTGCCGGGAGGTTCCTCGAACAAGAGTCCCGCTGGTGCATTGTCCAAGTACTAGGTGTAAACATTGCCACTCACGCCCCCGGTACAATGGCGAGTGGTGAATAGTGTACAAGGTGAAAAGGCGAAGAATCAAATTGACTCTCTGCTGAAAATCGATCATTTTCGTGAAAAGGATGATAGAATAACTTTTGGAATATGGGAAATACTGTAGGATGTGTAATCAATTTTCAAGCTTATTTTAGGCTGTTCTTTTGAAAGAGCTTGAGTAATTTCTTTGGGTTTATTTATTCTTAAAGTACCCTAACTGAATTAAATCACCCGATTTAATTTAACAGCGCCGGTACCCGAACTTCATAACAAAGTTAAGAAGGTCACACAGTTGTTTAAGTTCTTTAAATAAATACAATGCTAGAGCATTTTGATGTTTTTTCATGAACAGTTTATTTGATCAAATGTACTAGAACATGAAATAAATGTCTGATTTTGCATGTACTTACCCTTGTCTGCATGCCTGTACTTGCATGTAACCCCCCCCCCCCCCCAACAAAAAAATTTTATAAGAGTTTTGAAGCTTTTTACACAATCCTACAGTATAATGGATGTTCGAGATCAGGAATGCTTTATAAAATAACTTTTGAAAATTCAAATAATAAAACTTTGATTGGAAGATCCGTTCGTCTAAGAGCCTATATATTGTGCTGAGTGCTGACCACTGAGAGAGTATTTACAAAACCTAATCAGACACATTTTGGGCAATTTGTATTGTTATACACGTGAACACGTGTTTGACGAATACGACGAATTCACATTGCACCCAAACACTTTCACCAGCCGCTAGCCACCAGTGGTGTTCAAAGTGGCCACTTCCTTTCAACCGATACATCTGTTTGTTTATGTCATACTTGATTCGTACACACCGCGATCCGCTAGGGCCGAATCCGCCGTAGATTTACAAACAGCCACGGACCAAACAGAGGTTCAAAGCTGATTTTGAGGGGAAGAGCTCTTGTTTGTCCCCTTGTTTTGGGCAACCACAGGTGACTTGTAACAGATTTGGTAAACCAGTTATTTTGAACGGATTAAAAGTCACTATGTATACACTAGCAGGGATTACATCAACAGACAGATGTAAATGGAATGAAGGGCTGATGCTGGCCTACATTCCGCGTGCTGGTGATGGCCTTGTTCGGAGATAAAGGAAAAACCCGTACTTTTTCTCCATAAGTAGTAACAAGTTGTTTCATCGCATTATATTATTCCTAACTGAACATGCTAGTTTTATTTCTTCTGGAGATCTCAAGACGAAAAAGTAACAATGGTAACACTCTCCCCGGCTTTTAGGTCTTAACCGGACTAGTGACTACTATCATAATAGCGTATTGCCTATGGGGAACTCGCTAAAATCATTAAAATGTAATGAAAAATCAAATCGATCATCATTAAATATCCATATATACTTTGATATAGACTCTTTTAATAGTCTATTTAATAATCTATTTTAATAGACACTTTCCTTAATATGTTTGAGACATTATTCACATTTACTGCTAATCTTTTAGATTTTAATTGCACCATCTATACTGTAGCCGACATGCAGAGATAAACAGTATCAACGGTATGAAAATATAGCACACTTTGCAACCATAACAAATTTAAACAGAAATAATTGTCTTATAATCACATATGAAGTTTGCTTTTATGTTTTCCTCGACGGGCCCTAAATAAGAAGTATTATGCTGATTGGTTTTTAATACTGTACTACCCCTGAATAAAATGTGTCATGTGTCAATACAGCTTATTCTGAAATTCAGACATTTTATTCTCATTTTTACAGTTTTACAGAAACAGTTTTAGATGATTGTCAATATAATCTTGCAGTTCTACTTGAAGACTTCAGACCAGATGGATTGCCCAAGCGGGAGGGTTGTGGCCAAATGTTTAGTTTAACAAGGATCAAGCTAATCCCGGAAACCCAAGTCAACGAATCACCGGAACCGCCCAACTGTTGCCCCTCGATGACCTTTCTCAACTCTTGACTAGAGACTGTCATAGGATAAATCTATCTTGAACTCAATCCAGCTGTAGTCGTAACTTCTCCTTAATTTCTGTGTAGAGTCATGGGAGTGGATTTTGTGAGTTGACAGTATAATTAAAATTTAATCTTGATAGTACTTAGTACTTGATTTGAGACATCAGCACAATCGGGCACGTTGAACATGAAACATACGCTGTAATGAAATAGGCTTAACGAGAAAAATGTATACATTTCCGTAAAAATGGATAAAGTAATCCTACATTTTTAGAACAACTGAATTATTGAAAACTGTTCGAAATTTTTGAACTTTGTAGGTATATATTTTTTAATATTCATTACAGTTTCTTTTTAAATGGCCATACCGAGCTTGATTAAAATGTTAAACGAATGAGACCTTTTAAAAGCGTGTGGTTTTGAGGCATGCTGGTCTTGAAATTTCTAAAGAGTCTCATGTGTACCCCAATTTTATGCTTGGTGTTCCTTCAATTGAAAAGTACAAGGCGTAGCCTATAGAGAAGGATCGAAAGACTTTCAATAATGCCAAGACATCTCTAGTTGGAAATATCAGGCAAGGGGATTCAATTAAAACCCCCTCTCTATTTACGACCTGCTTACAAAGCTATTACTTGAAGCGAGACAACACAAAAATAACTCAGGCTCAGTCAATATCCACAGCTAATCTCTATTACCTAGTTATTTTCAACCCGTCGGCCGACTCAAGCAGGGAATCCCCAGCTCTAGGGGTGGGAAAGAACCTATTTTGCTGTTATATAACCCGCTGTACCAGTCGCCGCCGGCAAACAAATTATGTACAAACAAAGTGACAAGTGTGTCAGTAATCCGGCGGCCTTGTTGGCCACCCGTGAAGGCAAGGTTGGTAGTCCTGGTTACATGACAACAATGTTGGCGTGCGAGGGCGAAGACACGTACACAATGTTGCCAACAGCACCAAAACAATTGAATAATGGCTCTTGAGGGCATAGCACAGAACTGGTAACTCCCTTCGTTGAGTCTCATGACTGGATGAAATAAATGAATGTTATGGGTTTTTGTGAATTGTGTGATAATTGCTAACAATTTAAGTCATTACGTAATCACATTTTTGCTACTATTTATGAAACTTTATTCATTTTCAACCCAAAACCACAATATCACTATCTAGCTCCACGAGTAAATTGATTATCTATATATATATAAGCGAAATCCCACTCACTGACTCATCACGAAATCTCAGGAACTACCAAACGGATTTACTTGAAACTTTGAACATAGGTTAGTCTTGCCTCCTAGGTGCTCACTAAGAACCGATTTTGCAAAATTCCTTCAGGGCTCCGCCCCACACGTCTTCAAAGTTACCATGTTATTCTTATGGAAGCAACATTTTTCTATTGGATCATATGATTACATTAAAATATAATATTAATTTTGTAAACAGCTGTTCTCAATCAAATTCTTGAGGGAAGATAGGTAATAAAAATCTAGAGGATAATTGCGGCGAGTGAGCTTGGCGACAGAGCTAAACCTGACGGAAAGTGATTACTGACTTTCATGATTACTGACATCATGAAATCTCAGGAACTACCAAACGTATGTACTTGAAACTTTAAACACAGTTTCGTCTTGCCTCTTAGATGCTCACTAAGAAACGATTTTAGAAAATTCCTTCAGGGCTCCGCCCCTCAGGCCTTCGAAATTTCAATATAATGTTATTCGCATGGCCAAATTTAATTAAAAATTAGTAAACCTGCACGGTTGAAATTTGGAGTGGTCTCTTCTTTCTTAGGTGCTAAAAAAGTGCTTTAAATATCACCTTTAGTACTCTGCCCCACAGAAGCTCACAATTACGGTATAGCCTACGTGTGGAAATTTGACATGGACGATTCTCTTATCTTACAGATACTTATTAAAACACTGTTTTGCAAATATAGTTTTTGAACCATTTTAGGGCTCCGCCCCACTGAACTTGAGAATTACTTCAGTTCCTCCGGGGTTGAAAATTGACATGGACGTTTCTCTTTGCTCATGGGTGCTCCCACTGGATTTCAGAATTTACTTTTGGGACTCTGGGGTTTAAATTTGACACGGACGTTTTTATTTTATTATTATTATTATTATTATTTATTTATTTTTTTTTTGCTCATGGGTGCTCCCTAAGAAACGGTTTTGCAAATATTGTTTTCAAAGTTCTTTAGGGCTCCACCCCCACAGGACTTCAAAATTGCTTTTGGGGACTCCGGAGTTTAAATTTGAATCGGACATTCCTCTTTGCTCATAGTTACTGACTAAAAAATAATTTTGCAAATTTCCTTTAGGGCTCCACTCCATAGAACCTTAAGGTTACCATAGATCCAAGGGGATTGTTGTTGCTGTTTTGATAATTACTTTTAGGCCTCTGGGGTTAAATATGAATCAGAGGTTCCTATGCTCATAGTTACTGACTAAAAAACTGTTTTGCAAATATAATTTTTTTAATTCTTTAGGGCTCCGCCCCACAGGTCTTAAAAATTACTCTAGATAGGGTACTCTAGATTACCATAGATAGGGGGTATAAATTTAAGATGGATGTTCCGTTTTTGCTAACAGGTGCTCACTACGAAATAGTTTTTTAATTTGACATGGACGTTCCTCTTTGCTCATAGGTGATCAATAAGAAACAATTTTGCAAATTTCCTTTAGGGCTCCTCCCCACAAAGTCTCAAAACTACCATAGATCCTACGGGTTGAAGTTTAACGTAAACGTTCCGTTTTGCTAATAGGTGTAAACTAAGAATCAGTTTTGCAAATATAGTTTTTTATGTTCCTCAGAGCTCTGTCCCACATGACTTCAGAATGACTGTAGGGCCTAAAGGGTTGAAATTTGACATGGTCGTTCCTATTTGCTCATTGGTTCTCAGGACCTTTTCTATTTAAGAAAGCTTTACTCACTAAGAACAGGTTTTGCGAAATACCTTCAGAGCTCCACTCACAGTACTTCATTCTTTCAATGTCATTCTTAAGGAAGTAGATTTCGTTGCTCTTTAAGAAGATTTTATTACCAATAAAATAAACGTAATCACGGGCGAAGCCGTGACGGGCGACAGCTAGTATTATATAAAATAGCCTACAAAAATATTTACTATTATTAAAAAATACAATGCAAATTTAGCTTGAAGCTAAAAATTAAGAAAGTTCTCTTAACATTTTCTTTTAAATTAAATACAGTATAAATTTCCTTAAAATACAACTAAACGATTTACCCAAAGAGCGTTAAAAAAAACAAACTACATACAAAGATGAACCGTATAAATGAAATCTCTCTTCGAAAAGGAATAAAGCAGAGAAATTTATATAAGTGAAGTTATATTTAAAGAAAAGCTCACTTTAATTGCTGTAATTGTGAAATTTTTCACCAAAATTTATAAAATCAACTTATTTTATTTGACTTCAGAAAGCATTCTGTAAAAAAAACTATTAAAACTACAGTATACTTTAAATTTCTTGCAGGAACGTTTTTTTTTAAAAACTGCATAGGTCCTAATTGAAGTTAAGGTTGAAAACAAATTTTGTTTGTACAAATTTTAGCATCACTGTTTGTTGAACATCATGTAGCCTACTCGTTCAAAAGATTTTTCCTCCGGTCACCAAACGGCGTCCAACTCGCAACAAACAGCTCGTTCCGACAATCAGCGGCCCAAGTATCGACCCCTGGGGTACTCCGTCGTCGTTGCCATTATTTCTGCAGATTACGCCACTTGTGGAGCGGTCAGCACGCGCTTGTCTGAGGTCAGTTCTCTTTGTCGCGCCCCGAACGTCATTATTTCACGTTTCTGTCGGCCAGCCTCGGACAGAGATGTATTTTTTCGGCCAGCTGCAGCCCGTGCTCAGCCTAGCCACCTGCTCCGCGATTTATGCCGCTTTTTGTCGGATATCGCGGCGTTTTTGTCGCGTTTGGCGCGATCCACGGATTGATCGCTTCCCACTATAACTCAGTTTTGGGTTCCGCTTGGGCGGGTGGATCTGAGGCCCAGCCGGCAAATGAGGTGTAAAATCTGTCAACGGCTTCGGACGAAATTCGAAGATATGATTTGTCGGTGGTAAACTATGTTTTTGTAGGGTTGGGGACTTTTATTACTAATATGGGCTAAATATGTTACAACTGTTTCGACCCTTCCTCGCCCAAATTAAATATTAGGGATTTTTTGCAATGAAAGGTACTCATTATCTATAAATTCAAAGAAATAACTGTCATATGATCATTGAATTCGTTATTAAATTCAAGAAGAATTTGTAATTTACTATATCAATTTAGAGCTCAAGCATCGACAATGTAATTACTACACGAAGTCTGCCTATAAGGATGTTACTGATGTAGGCCTATTTGTTGCTCGAAATCGAGCAATTTAATTCGTACTATCACATGGCATTGCCAAAAATCTTGTACGTTAAGTTCAGCATAAATAACATTTAATATTGTGATCCAAAACTACACTTCTTTACAGTTGTACATTATCAGATGTTTAAAATTCTCAACCCTTTGCCAATATTATTCGAATTTCAAATGGGAAAATTACAAATTTGCATTATGGATAGCAACTTTATGTTTTGTCCGATTCTCATAATTATTTCTCTAACCCTATCCAGCGACACCAAAAATTTAAAAAGCTTTTAGCGTATTAAATAAGTTTTGATTTTTTAGTTAAACGCTTTGAGGAAAGAAAATTGTTCGAACGACTTTTTAGTTTAAAACCTAAAAAAGCTTCAAAGGATTTTATGTATCAGTAATAAAATAAAAATTCATTCTGTAGCACATTTTTCTGTGATGTGCCTGACCTCATAAAACACTAAGTACACCAACTAAATAAATACAACAATTGGGATTGGTCAGCTTATTGAAAAACATCTCTGCCTATGAAATTTTTTCTTCATGGGAATAAATACCTCTTGGACATTTACCTCCCTTAAGAACTTTTCCCAAAAAGGACCACAACTCCCACAATCACGGGTTTTAACACATATTTACACACCACACTGGAGGGCCACGACCCCCCATCATACAGGCATGAGCAAGACAAAGTAACAGTGCGATAATCATCACAGCCACCGTCAGCATCCCCTCGCATGTCTCGTTATCTCTGTTATCAGTCGGGGGCACGTGCCGCCCCACAGGGTCACTCGTTACTCCGCATTAGCCACTCAGCTGCCCCCGTTCCCCACGATAAGGGGCTCTTTTGCAGCCCTCGGGCCCACTTGTGTTTATGGGCGGTCTTGCTTTATTTTCAGGGATGCGTCTTTGCATTCGTCTGGGCGAAAAGTGTTTGGCGGCTCGTGGGTTAGGGAGATGCGCTTTTTAGATAAGACGTGTTTTAAGTTGTAGGTGGAGTTGAAGAGCCAGTAGTGTTGTTGAGATTGTTAATTTTACTTTAATAATACAGCTTTTGGAGTGGTTGTACTGAGTGTTGGAATTTAGTTATCGCCTTGATCAACAGCTAAAAGTTTACATCAAGGATTGATGAAAGAAGAAGAATCCTTTTAAAATATAAGGAGCAAAAGTTCATTTCTCCATTACAGTACCTAATGCATAAGAACATGATTAGAACTTGTGTAATAGTTCTAGATTCCTCGTTTGAAGAACTCATTTACTAAGCGAGGTTAGCAATAGAAAATTCTCTTGAACACCTTGTCATGGTTACTTAAGTCCTTTGAAGAACATTCTGTCATTTACTTTTGGTGGACACGAAAACCATTAAAATCTCTTCAGAATGGCTCCACTGTATGGGATTTGAACCCGGAGCTTCTCAAATGTGAGGAGCAAGTGTCAGGGCTGTGCTTTAAGAGGGCGTTGGAGTCAATCCAAATTCCACCTTTCTCCCATAAGAGCAATGTTAAACGGGATGTCAAATAACTCTTTTATTTATAATCAGAAAATAATGGTTTATAGCTGTAAATAAAGGTTTCATCAATGCGGATTTTGTTTGCGAGAGGAATTTTTTATAAAAATTAGTGTTTTTTACTAATTTGTAATAACAAAGCAAGTTTTTTACTACTTTTAAATCAGTTTCTACAGAATTTTATATATTATTTACAAAGAATCGATCTCGCAAAAGGAACGGGGAATTTAATTGTGATTCAAACGCTATTTATTCTGAACCAATCGGACAAAAAATAAAGACATTATATGACAAATGCCGAGGACAAGTTTAGCATTGCTCTTATGGGAAATAAATCCAACATGGCGGCACTCCAACGCCCTCTTAATGCATGTTAGCAGTGGCGCACCCACGGGGGGGGGGGGGGGGCTAAAGGGGCTGTAGCCCCCCTCAAGAAAAAAAATCAAGAAAATTTTTTTTTTTCATCCACCTACTGGCATTTTGGCAAGTCTTGAGTTTAGCTACGACCATCCTAAATTGGAAATTATTTTTTCTAAAATGTCGAAAATTTCACGCTGATTCCAAAAATGATAGTTTTTCCCGCGAAAAAGCTCGGAAAATCCCGGAAAATCGGAAAAACTGGAAGTGACATTTTTATTCCGAAATACGTAGAGTGGGTATTCAAAGTAAGCGGGATGTTACGGTGATTACAAATATGTAAAATTGATTTCGATCAGATTTTAAATAAGCCGGAAAATGCTGAAAAAATGTCGGAAAATCCATTATATGAACTATTTTAAAGTTATGTCATGTGGGTACTCAAAAGACGCGGAATTGTATGTAGAATACAAATAAGTATACATTAAATGAATACAACTAGTAGTGATATATTTGTCTATTTGTATAAATAGACAAATATATATGAACTAGTGGCTCATAGGGGCAAAAGCCCCTAATCATAAAATTAAAATAGCAAGAACCATAGCGTATTACCATTTCTTCCACAACAAAGGTTTCCAGAAAATTTAATTTTAATTTGAGGTATATAATAATAACTTTTTTTCATATATGTATTGATCAGAATCAGTTTATAGTTTAATTTTATTATACTTTTTTTGTCGAACCACTATAGAATTTAAATTTATGTGAAAGCCTCCCAACAGGCAATGATTTGGAAGCTTGTTTTCCAAAACAAAAATATTAATAGAAAAAGGAAAAAAATAATATATAACTTAAATGTATGTGTTCGGATGGTAGTCAGCCTGCCTTTTCTTACCTTCATTAGATTATTAATGTTTAAATTGTTATTGGAATTTTATGAATTTAAAAATGTAAAAAGAACACTGTATTATTATGTATTGTAAAATCCTATGTATATTTGTTTTGGAAAATAAAGATTATTATTATTATTACTATAATATTTTAACAATACTGTTTGAACAGACCATTCCCCCCAAGTACTCTTATCAATCTGTACTATTAGGTCACCCGTTTGTAATTGTTCTATTTTGTCTGTTGTTAAACTCATATCGATCTACGGAAAATAAGTTTTAAAAGAAATCGTAGTCCCTTAATTGAGCTGTGGTGGCTTTTTAATATAACATGGAAAAGCGGCAATGAAAAAAATTGATTTTTTAGCTCCTGTCAGTTTTTTTATTTTTTAAGTTTTAGTCACAAAATTTAAACACAGCACCTCAAAGTGCATCTTCACTTGCTGTAATTATTCATCCCTCCTAATCAAAACTCTTAATTTTGTGTAAACAAAGCAGATTTTTTAAAATCACTACATGGAGAATCTTTAAGGAGAACCTTTCAGAAAATAATCATTCTTATATATTTCCCACTTTGTTGTAAAGTTTTTTACCTGCTGCATTTTCCTCTAGTATGTAGGACAAACGTCTTTGATTTTAACTCGTCTTCTATAATCCTACAATCTATGAAATGACTAAAATGTTTCTCTTAAAATTCATCTAACAGAATACCAAAACTTCACTGACTGATACACTTTAAGTATCAATTTATGTGTCATCGTCATTCAATATGATCATTAGACACTCTCCGTCTTAAAATAAAACCAAAACAATGGAAATAATGTACTCGTAGGTGTTTCTCAAACCTTAATTCATCGCCCATTCCATCTCTATCAACGATCAGAAAGCATTTTATGATTTGCATACACGCTCAGTATTTTTACAATTTAAATTAGAGTAGGCCTAACAACAGTAAAATCAGCAGTCAATTTGTAATAGTATGTAAGGTTAACTCTCCTAGTAGAATTTTTAATAGATCAAAGCAACAAAACGTCTTATTATAGTATTACCACTCTAGGGTTAATTTTTATCACTTGGCTATTAATAGTTCTTTACTAAATTTTATCACCTGTCTCTCGTTTTAAAATAAAACCAAAACATATGTTTCAATGTACAAAAAGAAGACATTTTTCGAATCCCCATGCTATTCTTAAGGAGGACGTTTCACTATATAGATTATTTCAGATATATTTACTTACGTAAAAATGGCCTGAGGTGTCAAATATCAATGTTCACACTGTAAGCGTTTCGGGCGATTTACCGCCCATCTTCAGCAGCGTCAAAGTTAAAACATAGCCCACTTTTCATGGTTGTCGAAATTTTCAAACACAGGACACATAAATCTTCTATACATAAAGTTACATTCACACACTAACACGTTTGACACTAAAGACGTTTCACTATATTTCTCATTTCCTTGTAACTTTATGGATACGCTTTATGGGACCGAAACCTTTAATTTGAAACTCCCACCATCTTCCTGGGATTTGCAAAACGCTCACAATTTTGCCCAAGAAATTTCGCTTACAGAATTATTATATAGATTGCTTCTCTTCGTGTGAATTATTATGTTATCTTCACTCAATGTTATCATCTGTGTCTCATTTTGAAATTAAACCATAACACATGTTTTAATGTATACAAAGCAGACGTTTTTTAAATCCCCATGCTATTCTTATGGAGGACGTTTTACGTGATTTCTCATTTCCTGTTAACATTATGGACACGCCGATAGTTTTCCCTCGTGCATGGGACAGAGACCTTTAATTTGAGACCCCTCCCATCTCTCTGCGTTCTGTATGACGCTCACAATTTTGCTCAAGAAATATCGCTTACAGAATTATATATACTAGAGATCGCCTCCTGATCGAAATTCGATCAAAATTTCAGTTGATATGGTCCCAAGAATCTTAAAAACATTTTATAACTGAAACATCTGTTCTTAGTGTTTTTATAGCAGTTGTTTTTACAACAGCTGTCTCTCCTTTCTCCATAAGATTAACATTGGAACTTTGAAAGCCTGTGGGGCGTAGCCCTGGTGTCCGATGTGAATAAGAATGTGATTCTGTTCATCTACAGGACTATACCTTTCTAACGGTATGCGCGGATTTATCCTACGATGCACACGAGCTGAGAAAAAAGGAGGAAATGAAACATGCTTGTGTATTAATATATAGATTGATAGCTTACTAAAACTTACATAAATAAACCACTAACAATGTTTCATAGTTTTATGACTCACATGATGGTTAGGTTAGGTTAGGCTAGTTAGCTTATGTTAGTTAAGTCAGTGTTATTTTGATTATATGTGATGTAAGTTAGTACTTATGTTAATAGTACTGCCTATTACCTAATAGTTTAGGGTAGTACATCAATAACAACCATTTGAAACATTGTTAGCCTAGTGGTTATTTATGCAAGTTTCAGGGTGTATTTTTATTTTATTTATAAGTGTTTTTTTTCTCTTTGTTCACGACTAGTTTGTTCTTAATATATCCAATTAATATATACATATTTGTGTTCTACATAAAATTCCACGTCTTTCGAGTACCCACATGACATACTTAAAAATAGTTCATGTGACGGCTTTTCCGACATTTTCCGGCTTATTTAAAATCGGATCAAAATAAATTTTACATATTCGTGATCAGCTCGACATACCGGCTATTTTAAATACCCACATGTCGCATTTCGAAGCAAAAAGATCATTTCCTGTTTTTCCGATTCTCTGGGGTTTTCCGAGCTTTAATGCGGGAAAAACTATCATTTTCGGAATCAGCGTGAAATTTCCGACATTTTTGAAAAAAAATTTCCATTTTCCGATGGTTGTAGCCAGAATTACCAGGGTTCGAATTTCTCCTTCCACGACCCAACTGCGAAAGGCCAGCAGAAAACCTCGCCCACTCGCCTAGGTCCGTGTCAGTTTTTGGCTCATATTATTTAATTGATATAAGAAGATTTTGTCAAAATAAAAAATAACATCTTAATCTGCTGGGTTTTCTTATTCATCCTTATAATTCCTACACAAAACTTTCATTCAAAGAGCTAAAATAAACTCAAAGTAATTCGCCTTATAAAACCGGGTTTTCCATGGAACTTTTAAAAGTTTGCCGTCGGTTGGCCCAGGGACCAAAAAGCCCCGCCCCCATGATTATTTTCTGAGTGCGCCACTGCATGTTAGATAAATGTGTCAATTTCATCGGATCGCTCAGAACCCAATTAGAGGCATCAAAAGTAATTAAAATTCTGCTGAATTAGACAATCTCCTTTCAGAATGTATAATTAACTTGTACCGATATTAAATTCTCAGTGGCATTCGTATCTGAGGCGTTTCAATCCATTCGAGAAGAATTCCTCATGAAACTCGACCCATCCACAATCCTCTGGGAACGGAGCCCATTCCACTCCGCGACATCAAACTACTCGAAAGCGAACATTATCAGGCGCATTAGAGGCCGCGTGTTTATTTAGGTTCCAAATTTACAACAGTCACCTACAAGTTAACGATTATTGCACCTATTATCCCGGCTTTTGTCATTTGCCGGACGAGAATTTTTACAACACGTGTTTGAGACTGTTGTAAAAAGTGAACCGAAAATATAAAAGTGTGGTCTGTAAAAGTAATGCTATAAAGCGGATTCAGACGGGCATAATGGGTTTTGGTTTACGATCTCGAGCCAGCCCGACTGTCCAGCAGATGTCTCTATGGGATGAAAAGACGCTGGACATTGACGACGACATAAAATCGATACCGGAGAATGTCTCATTCCACGGGTTTATGCGAAGACATGAACATTAATAAAGCGTTTTATAAAATTAGGAAGCCATAATTTACCGAGACTCGAGGACAAAGGGTGGCCCACTTTTAGGTGTGGAGGAAAATTCTTATCCTTTAGAGTAATGGTGACGGATGTTCAAACTTTTTATACATTTTTAGAGGTTCATGTTGTAGTCACGAGTTGGAGTTACTAAAGGGTACAATAAGGGATAAGGTAGAAAATTAAGATTGAAATTGAACGGTAAATAATTGGAATGGACTGTTTTAATAGGACGTGTAATCTTTATAACTTTCTAGGGAAATTTTGGTAAATATGCAGAAAAAGACAAATGTATTTTCATTATTAGTTTTTACTATGCTAAAGCTTATTAAGGAAAAGTGATTTGAAAAAATTTAAGAATAAGTACGATTTCACTCCACAATTTTAAGGAATGTGGAAGTTTCCCTGAAAGTCATAATTGCCATTAAAATCAAAATAGTATAGTCAAGTTTTGAAAGAGCTGACTATTCCTTTATAGTTGAACTATATTTTAAGCTTAGATTTATAGTCCTCGAAAGCTCCTTTGAAGGTCAAATTCTATTCAGTCAACCATCTGCAAAATCCTTACCCCACGGCATCAGAACAGATATTTAGTTATTCAACAATCAAAACTTCCTCGTAACAGAACACCTCCTTAGAAAAAAAGAATACCCATCAACTTCTTCAAGGTGAAGCTCCTACAATGGCAAAAGAGGCAAGTGTTAATTCCAGAGAGAGCTACCGATGGTGGGTGATATCGTTTATGGCAAGTGTTATGTTTGTCATAAACCTTGTCTTCGTCTTCTAATTGGGGTGGCTGGGAACACCACGCATCGCCCAGCAGCCGTCTTGATGGCTCCACGGTTTATTGTGGCCGGTAACCTTTCTGGTGTTTAAATGAGTCCCACTCAAACACTTGTTCTGCGCTTGTTGGGAGGACCGGATGAAGGAAGCTTCTGGTAGTTTGAGGACTCAATTTTGAATTTAATTATTAGGATTCGATTGGGATAAGAGCATTTTGTTCGTAGCAACAATTTTGAAACATTCACGTGAGATACAACTGCAACCTTGAGGAATTTAACTTGTATATACCGAATATCCCCAATAATAATAACTCCATTAAAGCAATTCAACGTTTGTACTGTATTAGAGAGATGCAACAATGCATATGTTAGGCCTAATATGTTTAGGAAATTTGATAAAGAATAGGACATGTGTTACAGAAATTTACAAATTGAAGATTTCATAAATCTACAAAGCATGTAAGACGTGAATTAAAAAAAGAGAATATGACAAATAATTGGGTTTACTGCCTTACAAAGGACGAGGCCTAGTTTCGAAGAATATAGTCTTCCAAATATGGCATTGCATAAAACGAAAGGATTGAGTATAAGGAAGCCTTGAAGATGATGGCTCCCATTGAGGTTGAATCCGCCGGACAAGTCTAAGGATGGCACTCAGTGCATCAGGAGATGCTCCAGCATTAAGACTTATGTATATGAATCTTTGTCTTATATCCTTGGATTCTGTCCATTCTGAGAACTCCTGAGAAACAATAGATATTACGAAATAAGAAAAATAATAGCCGAAGCTTTCGAGAATTGAAATATTACATATATAAATAGGTAGGCCTATCCTGTGTTGCTGTGAACGGACCAAATAGAAGATTCGACATTTGAGTTATTGATCAAGCTAAACATATGAGCTATGTTCTTTACCCTACCATAAGGTTTGAAATTAACAAAGAATGGCCAGAAGATGTTAATGAAGAACAAATACACGAGGCAACTATTCCTTTCATTCAAGAAAAATGCAAACTAAAACAGTACGTCATTGGTTTGCTTTTGGGATCGAGATGCACATTTCCAATTTTATGTGTGTTTTGGAAGAAACTTCAATTAAATAGGGACATCCTAACCAAAATTTCGATTGTGGTGCTAAAGCACTCCATATTTATTTTACGGAACAATTTGTAATCACCATGAACATCATAATAAAAATTATTGTAGTATTATGTGTTTTAGCATCCTTTGTTTTGTAGCAGCTTTCCCAGTGGGAAAGGAAGGTGTAATTTTTATAAATTGTCTATTATTATTTGTATGGGTTTTAGTGGAGGGAAATCAGCAATGAACTAATGAACTGACATATCTAGGCCTATCCTCTCCTGAAAGGCATACAATTTTTTTTTCTATACAGTTGACTACCGGATTAACGTGATTTCCGAACAACGGGACTATTAAACCTCATTACTAATAGGCTTTCATGAAATTTTAATTTACCACGATTAAAATTACTTATAAGTTCTTGTATTCATCCTGTCAGTTGATCCAAATAATATCATGTTGACTCTGCTTAGACAGTACAATTATAACATTGGCACACTCACAGTTTGTATCAATAAGAAAAACGAGTCTTCATTAAATTCATGCTGTGTCAATTCGCTTAGTTTGACGGCATAAAATGACACCTAATGAAGGTAATGAACTCGTCTTCGATGACAGCCGTTGCGGGGGTGACTGTACGCGTCTGGGGTGTAATGGTTGGGGTAACTTGCCCCCGAGGCCTCCCAGGGTCGACACACACCCTTCGTTAAGAGGGCGTTGGAGTGCCGCCATGTTGGATTTATTTCCCATAAGAGCAATGCTAAACTTGTCCTCGGCATTTGTCATATAATGTCTTTATTTTTTGTCCGATTGGTTCAGAATAAATAGCGTTTGAATCACAATTAAATTCCCCGTTCCTTTTGCGAGATCGATTCTTTGTAAATAATATATAAAATTCTGTAGAAACTGATTTAAAAGTAGTAAAAAACTTGCTTTGTTATTACAAATTAGTAAAAAACACTAATTTTTATAAAAAATTCCTCTCGCAAACAAAATCCGCATTGATGAAACCTTTATTTACAGCTATAAACCATTATTTTCTGATTATAAATAAAAGAGTTATTTGACATCCCGTTTAACATTGCTCTTATGGGAGAAAGGTGGAATTTGGATTGACTCCAACGCCCTCTTAAATAATAACTGTCATCGTCGCGAAATGGGCTGGAGTTGTTAAACGGAGTACGGACCAATGTGTATTGAATGGTTTGTGTCTTCAAGAAAACAATGCTTTATCACAGTAAAAGTTACTTGGTGATAAGTTTTATTGTTGACATAGCTAAAAGAAAAATTAATTACACAGAAATTTTAAGATAAAAATGCATCAAAAAGATAATACATAGCAATTTATTGAAAAATTAACTGAAGTGATAATTATAAGGAACACCATAAGAATTATGGTTAAATGTTACCTGTTAGCGCTGATGCTGCATAGATTCATCATCCGCATCGCAGAATTGTAATGATTAACAAGAATTGATTCAGGTGAAGAATTACACAAGGAAATACACAATGAAATACACAGTAATACACAAGGAAGGATTAATTTAAAGTGTGTGTTCCATTCGAACTTTAAACTTTAAATATGAGAACTTTAAACTCTTACTAATAATATTTATTATAATTTAGTATTCGTTGTACTAAGTATTTTAATCGAGTCAAATATCAGAATCATTATTGGCATTCTTTAGATTCGCTTAGAGGAAGTCGTAGCCATATAGTTTTGGTTTTCTTTCACATCACAAACTCTCGAATATCATTCTAAACAGCTTAAAAAAATAAAGTTAAAAGGTTGATTATGTTCAAACATTAACAAAAAGTTACATTTCTTAAAATAATATCTAGTATTTTCCATCCATTCTTGACGTATTTTGCTTACTAGTCAAAACACATTAAAGGGTTAATAGTTATCTACTTTTAGTTAGTTAATTATTCCAAAGTGACGGAAACTTTCATTCTATTTTCCTAGTTCGTTGACTGACTGTAAAATTTCAAACTCAAAAATATAACCTGAGTTTGAATTTTATTGAGACACAAAAATAATATACAACGACTCTTACAATTCAATATGATACAAAAACCAAGTCTGGAATCAATCTCTTCTTCAACTTTCAAAACACATCTTCCACAGTGGAGGAAAAAATATATTTCAAAACATTTTACTGATGGTGACATAACCCCTACCTCACTGCCTTTTCAACGTCTCTGACTCATATGTATAAAATGTTGGGAATTAAAACACCAATGCGAACAATCTAAAAAAGTTAGTTAAAAGACAAGTTTTAACAAAGTTTTAAATGTGCGCTACTATGAGTTAAATCTTTCCCACTCCGTACTTTTGCATTACAGACACTAATGTGCTGTGTTTTGGCTTACATAATGACTACAGACGATTGTAGGAAAATTCGGCCGCCAAACAGCGATATTCGTGAGAAAAATGCCAGTGTTTATTTATCCTGGTATTCCCGAGATCGGGCCTGATTGTCCACCATTACCAGGACAAACAAACACAACACGAGGGTGATGTTGATGCCGCTGCCGCTGGAGTGCGTCTCGCCGTGCGGCCTCATCTTGCCCATCATTTTGTCCCCTGATGATTTGCGCCATTTTACCCACTATTCCTGCCGGTTCCTTGGCAACTCATCCTACATTTTACCTTTGTTTCTTTGGTTACCAGTTTTAGCTATTCTAATTGGTCACAATAAGCTTCAAAATAGCAGATTATACTTTTAAAACATTTGATTATTAGTTTTTTGTTGTTTGTTTTTAAAAACACTTTGATTTGTTGGTCTGTGAACAGGTAATTAAAATTGGTTACCATAGAAAGGCCGGATATGTGTGGGTGAAACGGCAAATAACCGGGTGAGAAAGTGTATTCATAAATGCGACATATCTTTGGTATTTTTTATAATCTTAGTAATATTTTGAAAACGAAATTTGTCTTCCACCAACGTGTGTTGCGTTGTCGGTGTCAACAAATTGGCACAGCGTCAAGTGATCCATCAACAATTAATCGAAGTGTCGCTCCACTTTCGGCTGTGAGAACTAGTTCCGACTCCCAACAATTAATTAGTGTGGGAGTGAAATTGGTCCGATCGTCTAATTGTACGACTCAAATTGTTTGAGAACAAAGAAGTTCTCTGAGTACCTCATAATGGTTAACATTAATCCCTCTTGTCCGATAGTTAATTAAGGTAGAATGTAGGGACCTAAGAATATTTTAACTAACTTAGCACCCATGCAGCTAACTAACTTGTAATGTTAGTCCATTCTTTAGTAAATTATTGCGGATATTTTCCACCACTAATTATAAGTCCATAGCCAAACCTGAAATCAGAAAAGGCAGTCACATGAATTTAATAAAACACGAATAAATATCCTTTGCCGCTTTTCTGATTTCAGGTTTGGCATTGGACTTCTCCAGGTCACCTGGCGTCGATTTTAAGTATTACTTCCACCTGAAGACGGGATCATATTTCAGGTCCCGAAACATCGTGAATTCATGTTTACTAATCAGTGATGAGAAATGTCAGCAATAATTTACTAAAGAATAACATAAACTCACTATCACTAACAATGCACTTTAAACAAATAACTTGTAAAGTGATAGTTCGTGTAGGCTTAATTAGCTAGTCTTTTTTAATACAACCAATTTGCTGCTAAAAAATTGTACCCATTAAATATTTTAGTGCTATGTTTCTTGTTTTTCGTCTCAATATACACCTGTAGGCACGTAAGAAAACATAAAAAACTAGTATTTTATCAGTATATCCAATCAAGACACAATCAAGACTTTCATTCCAAAATTTTATTTTACAATCACTATTTCACCTATGCGTAGTTTATATTACCTATACATTCTATACGCAATATTTTCATACAAACTCTCGACCTTTTTTAGTGCAATAACGTATGATGAGGCAATCACAATCAATCTTTGAACCTGAATAAATGATTCTTGGCAAATTTTAGCTAGTAGGCCTATGTTTACATTTGTTCAAAGTTTTGACCTACATGTGGTAATAATTTTTGAATGAATTATTTGTAATTTTTCTTGCTTCATCAAAACAAGTTTATTAAAACAGTAACCTCATAATTAAATCAGGGAAACGCCCATAATATCTTATTAAAAAGTAAAAGAGAAGCTTCTTTAAAATGTTCTGTACAATACACATGGATAAATTGGCATAAAATGTTATAGAATAAGAAGAAAACTGGAAGCCGCCACTACAGAAATGCCAACCGGCGTGTTGTGTCACGTACTGTATGCCGACGTTGTCGTTGTCGTTGGTCCATATTGGATATTCATATTCAAGTGGGCGGCGGCGGCGTGTTGTGGACGTGGCGGGATGGCGGCAAGATTGGTCACGTGACACATCATCCGTCTCACTCCCACCCGTGGCCAATCTACATCTACACTATTTGCGCCAACATTACATAATACCCACTCGACATCAGCACAAAACTCGCTCCTTAAGCTGTTTTCGTTCCTTGATTGTATACGCTTGAAGTGCGCATTTTACCAACTGAATACAGACTTTGCTTGGTCTTGGCAAAACATTCATACACCATATACACTACTAATAACATTTTAAAAAAGGTTGAAATAATTTTAAATTTTATGTATATAAATTATGAACATTCTGAACACATGGACAAATATGATATGCTAACTCTACACAATTTAGCCTTCTTTGCATCTAACTTGCATGGAATTTTTTTATGATTGCCTATAAACTTTTAACAAAATTTGAAGGGAAACTTTATAGACAGCTAGACATTCTGTGTATTTAAGATTCAAAGCACTTTTGATTAATCTTTGAAGGCTTTATTCATTAGCTAACTTACATTTCGTCATTTTCATTTAGATATTGGTCCAAACTCTCACATCAAATCGATATTCATTATTTTCATGCCACCTACTTAAATTAATTTTTTTTACAATGTAAGAAAACTATCAAATTGGTTAAGAGAAACAAATTAACTCACCCATTATTGATCACACCCAAATGTTTGTAATGGTAGGCCTAATGGTAAAGGTTTTGACTTCATGTTCCCTCACACATGCGAGACGCTTCACTTTATTCACGATAGTAAACATACTACAGTATATCTTACAAAATTGTTACAATGTAGTCAAAACAGTTCTTTTTACAAAAAGATTCGATTTTTTAATTGAAATCTCTCAGAGAAGTCTTAATTACTTACAAAAATTAACAAATAAAAAAATGTAATATAAAAAAGAGGATAACTTATATAATTGCATTTCCCTGCCGTTTCATTAGTGTGGCATTGGGTCTTTTCTATAAGTTTGAAAAAAATAGTCAAAGCAGTTTTTTACCGAAAGATTTGATTTTGTATTGAAATTTCTCAGAGAAGACTTAGTTTTTATACAATTAAACAAATAAAAAAGTTATTATTAAAGAGGATGAACTTTCAGTTTCATACCAAATTTCAATAGAATATTTTCATTAGTGCTGTGGCATTGGGTCTTCTCTATAAATTTACATCCCCAAAATACACTCGTTCAAAAACCTCAACAATTTTTTTTTTTTTAATCAGGGATCGTCGAATATAATTAATTTTTAAACATTTTCACGGCATTAGTGCTTTCTTTGAAAGCCATAGAAAGAAGACAAAGCAAAAATGAACACATTTGGTTCATGTTGGTCCTCAAATTAGCTGGATTTGTTTTATTTATTTCTGGCAGCCTCTGCCAATCACAGGGCTTTCAACTCTGTTAGTGTTGCAGAGAAGAATACAATTTGTTTTACGTTTCGATTGATACGTTTGTAGACAAATAAAAGATCTTCTGAAATAGAACCAGTTTTTTTTAGTGTGGCTGTGGTTTGTTGATTAGAACAAAGGTTTTCAGAACTAAACTGTTTTATTCAATTGATCAGTGAATAATCAAGAATTAAGATTTATCGTAGTTAATTACATTCTTTTGGTTTATTAACAAGCACTGTGTAAGAGGTCAAGTAGATATTCATGTAAATAAAAAATATCAGTATAAAAACACCTGCAAATTTTAGTTGCAGTGTATAGATTGACCCTAAATGTAAAAACACTTATTTGAAAAAAGCAGTACATAGAAATTCTTAAGCAGGTTTAGACCTAAACTATTTTAACTTAGAACTAATAATAAAAAACTTTGTAAAGTTAAAGAGTGGATTGGAATGGAATTTTGTAATTTAGAGGAAAAATAATTGAGTAGGAAAGGGAGCTATAATTATTCTCTAAAACGATAAAGGTTGAATGTGGTAAATATTATTAATACAAAAATTCAGTCGCCACTCTAAAGTTTGCAAGTTTTCTTACCAATTTATATTCCAAATACAGTTCTTAAGCTGTCTAGCAGGACGGGAGATTAGAATGTCAAGATTTCTGAATTAAAATAAAACCAATACCAATATAACTCGCCAACGCGCTCTTTGAGCTTCAAAGAGGTCAAGAATTCCGCATCTAACATCTTTAAATTGGGCAATCGCATTAGTAGTAAGGAGGGGCCGATCCGACGCCATGAGGAAGTGCGAGAAGTGCGAATTTCCTAACAGTCCTGCAGACCTATTTTTAACCGATTTTCGGTGATTTTTTGCCTACTTTTCGGCAATTTCAAATCATTTTTAAGGATTTCCGAGGCATAAAAAATTGATGGGGCCATGAGGAAGTGCGAATTCCCTAACAGTCCTTGATGGGGTCATGAGGAAGTTCGTTCTATTCGTATTTATTTCCAAATTCCAGGACCGAAGTCAAGGATTGGGTTCCCCTGGTGGCGACCGGTACCTGACCTTTCGGCATACCCGGTCGGTCTGAAGGGATAAAACCCCCCAGACAGGGAACTTATGGAACCATTAGAAACAATCCCAAATCTCATTAAGGCGGATTAGACCCCCACAAAACCCGGAATTCACCAGGCCTGTGGTACTCAACCGGCGGTGAACCCAAATCGACCATCCGCTGTGAGTGACAGTGGCACCACTACCCATGGTACTTCTCAGCTTTCGTTTGTGAGCAACGCCCCCCAGATGAGGCTGGAGGGCCCCCCACAGCCGAAGCTGTGTACCGAGCATACCGACAACTTCTGCCCCTCGATTCCAACCCAATATCCGGACTGGCCGAAGCCAGGGGCTTGAGCCGGATCCCGAGGTCCCCATTTTAGGATTTACTTGGGTCATGGGTGGGTCCCAAGCGGGAATAACTAGGTCACTGGAAACCCGCACGCCAAAGGCGCGGCTGCACTGCAACCGTACCCGAAGGCACGGAAGCCCCAGATCCCCGACATCCTGACTCATTCCCTCCCTTTTGGGGGGAGGCTGAGTGAGACACCCAGTTCATGAGGAAGTGCGAGAAGTGCGAATTTCCTAACAGTCCTTGATGGGGCCATGAGGAAGTGCGAGAAGTGCGAATTTCCTAACAGTCCTTGATGGGGCCATGAGGAAGTGCGAGAAGTGCGAATTTCCTAACAGCCCTACAGGCCTATTTTAACCAGTTGTCAGTGATTTTTTCATACTTTTGGCAATTTTACAGCACTATTCAGGATTTCCGAGGAATAAAAACTTTGATAGAGGAGGGTGACTGCGCCATGAGTTGTGCGAGAAGTGCGAATTTCCTAACAGTCCTACGTAAGGACTAGTCATGTGTAAGGACTATTGTATTTAGATAGCCCCACTTGCTATTGTATTTAAATAGTCCTACACAAGGACTAGTCCCGCGTGGGGGCTATTGTATTCAGATGGTCCTTCGCAAGGACTATTGTATTTAGATAGTCCCGCGTGAGGACTAGTCCTGGTTTTGGGCCAGTTGTTATCTGATTATGGGCTAATTTCAACCATTTTGCAGCATTTTGATCAGGTTTTGCCAATGGTGAATTTAGGAAGTACGAGGGACGTACGAGGGAAGTAGGAGGAAAGTACGAGGGACGTACGAGGAAGTACGAAGGAAGTACGAGGGACGTACGAGGGAAGTACGAGGGAAGTACGAGGGAAGTACGAGGGACGTACGAGGGAAATACGAGGGAAGTACGAGGGAAGTGGGGGTTTTCACCGTACAAAAGCAATAAAAAATAAAAAAATAATAGTGATTAGAACAAATAAGTTTTCAACCATCGTCTTCTTCATCAGAATACTGCAAGCACCCCAGCTGATCTAAAATTCCCACATGACCTGGATAGTCTTGAAAGGGTATCTCAGACAATATACAAACATTTTCGTCACCATCTGACATTTCATCTTCATAATCGGGATCCGCCAACAGATCACGTCCGCATCTTGTAACTTTAAATGCTGACTTGTGACACAGAAAACACAGTGATTTAAAACACTTATCAGGTAATTCAACAGCTCCATTATTCACTTCTAGTTGAACTATGCGATCGAACCCGCAATCATAGCAGTATATTATCTTAGCATCCTCCATTTCTTGAACTGCAAACTTAATTCGAAATTACCTTAGTCTTAAGCCCTAAAACATAGCAGCTAAGGCTTTGACCTGTGAATAGGAAATATTAGCCAACAGCCTAGACCTAATGTGTTGGGACTAAGATGTATACCTAAGGCCTTGCAACCTGAGTTCAAAGCCCTAAAACCCATCAGCTAAGGCTTTGATCTGTGAATAGGCCCTATTAGCCATTAGCTTAGACCTAATGTGTTGGACCTAAGATCCAAACCTAAGTCCTTACACCTGAGTCCAAGGCCCTAAAACCTAGCAGCTAAGGCTTTGACCTTCGAATAGGGCCTATTAGCCATCAGCTTAGACCTAATGTGTTGGACCTAAGATCTAAACCTAAGGCCTTGCACCTGAGTTCAAAGCCCTTAAACCCATCAGCTAAGGCTTTGATCTGTGAATAGGACCTATTAGTCTTTGGCTTAGACCTAATGTGTTGGACCTAAGATCTTAACCTAAGTCCTTACACCTGAGTCCAAGGCCCTAAAACCTAGCAGCTAAGGCTTTGACCTTCGAATAGGGCCTATTAGCCATCAGCTTAGACCTAATGTGTTGGACCTAAGATCTAAACCTAAGGCCTTGCACCTGAGTTCAAAGCCCTTAAACCCATCAGCTAAGGCTTTGATCTGTGAATAGGACCTATTAGTCTTTGGCTTAGACCTAATGTGTTGGACCTAAGATCTTAACCTAAGGCCTTGCACCTGAGTCCAAGGCCCTAAAACCTAGCAGCTAAGGCTTTGACCTGTGAATAGGGCTTATTAGCCACCAGCTTAGACATAATGTGTTGCACCTATGATCTAAATCCTTAGACCCAAGGCTTTAGACTTAAGCCCTAAAACCTAGCAAGTAAGATTTTGACCTATGAATAAAACCTATGAGGACTATTGTATTTAGATGGTCCTGCATGAGGACTATTGAATTTGGATAGTCCAGTATGGGGACTATTTTTTTTTATAGTCCGGTATGAGGACTATTGTATTTAGATAGTCCGGCATGGAGACTATTGTATGTGGATAGTCCGACATGGGGACTATTGTATTTAGATGGTCCCGCGTAAGGACTATTGTATTTAGATAGTCCGGCATGGGGACTATTACATTTTAGATACTCTGGTGTGGGGACTATTGAATTTGAGATAGCCCTGCATGAGGACTATTGAGTTTTAGATAGTCCGGTGTGAGGGACTATTGAATTTAGATAGTCCGACATGGGGACTATTGTATTTAGATGGTCCCGCGTAAGGACTATTGTATTTAGATAGTCCGGTGTGGGGACTATTGTTTTTGGATAGTCCGGCGTGGGGACTATTGTATTTAAATGGTCCTGCAAAGCCCAAAAACCTAGCAGCTAAGGATTTTGCTTGTGAATGGGGGGTATTAGCCAACAGCCTAAACCTAATGTGTTGGGTTTAACATGTAAACATAAGGCCTTGCACCTGAGTCCAAAGCCCTAAAACCTAGCAGCTAAGGGTTTGGCCTGTGAATAGGGCCTATTAGCCAACATCCTAAACCTAATGTGTTGGACCTATGATCTAAACCTAAGGCCTTACACCCATGCCCAAAGCCCTAAAACCTAGCAACTAAGGATTTGACCTGTGAATAGGGCCTAGTAGCCAACAGCCTAAACCTAATGTGTTGGGACTAAGATGTAAACCTAAGGCCTTGCACCTGAGTCCAAAGTCTTAAAACCTAACAGCTAAGGCTTTGACATGTGAATAGGACCTATTAGCCACGAGCCAGGACCTAATGTGTTGCACCTAAGTTCTAAACCTAAGGCCATACACCTGAGTCCAAAACCCTAAAACTTAGCAGCTAAGGTTATGACCTGTGAATAGGGCCTATTATCCATCAGCTTAGGCTTGATGTGTTAGACCTAAAACCTAAACCTAAGGCCTTACACATGGTTTCTAAGACAAAATGCATTGGATCAAATTAAATCCTTAGACGAACGATCTAATTCCATAGACAAAAAGCCTTAGACTTAGGTTCTAAAACATATCAGCTAAGGATTTGACCTGTGAATAGTGCCTATTAGGCAACAGCCTAAATCTAATGTGTTGGGACTAAGATGTAAACCTAAGGCCTTGCACCTTAGTCCAAAGCCCTAAAACCTAGCAGCTAAGGCTTTGACCCGTGAATAGGACCTATTAGCCAACAGCCTAGACCTAATGTGTTATGACTAAGATGTATCCTAAGGCCTTGCACATTAGTCCAAAGCCCTAAAACCTAGCAGCTAAGGATTCGACCTGTGAATAGGGCCTATTAGCCAACAGCCCAGACCTAATGTGTTGGACCTATGATCTAAAACTAAGGCCTTACACCCGAGTGCAAATTTCTAAAGCCTAGCAGCCATGGATTTGACCTATGAATAAGGCCTATTAAACAACAGCCTAGACCTAATATGTTGGGAATAAGATGTAAACCTAAGGCATTGCACCTGAGTCCAAAGCCATAAAACCTAGTAGCTAAGGCTTTGACCTGTGAATAGGACCAGGAGGCCTTAGACTTAAGACCTAAACCTAGCAGCTGAAGTGACCTATGAGCCATTAGCCTAGAACTGAAACCTGAACTAATTAGATCTAAGATCCAAACCTAAGTCCTTACATTGCACCCGAGTCCAAAGTCCAAACAACTTAGACTAGACTAATTCCTTAAACCCAATATATAATTCCTAAGACCCAAGGCTTTAGACTTAAGACCTAAAATCCTACAAGGGGCCGCGATTCACAGCGCCCCATGAATTGAGCAAGCATTAGACAACGAGGTCTTTTTCTTTTATTATAAAATCATGATCAGAAATGGTTATCAGATTCAGATTGGAGTATTTGAAGACCAACCTCCATCCATCTTACTCAAGACCTAAGGTCCTACCGTATGGACTTGACCCAAGACCTAAGGCTGTACACCGTAGTCTAGGCTTTAAGGTTCTTAGACCTAAGACCGAGGCCAAAGAGTTAAGACCTGAACACTTACAAGGGGTCGCGTTTCACTACCCCCCTGAAAAGACACTGGTCTAGACTTAATACCTAAGGCCATACACCGTGGTATAGGCTTTTAGGTTCTTAGACCAAAGACCTAAGGCCCTACACCATAGTCTAGACCCAAGATCTAAGGCTGTGGTCTAGGCTTTAGGTTCTTAGCCCCAAAATCTAAGGCCTGTGGTCTAGGCATTTAGGTTCTTAGCCTCTAGATCTAAGACCTGTAATCTAGGCCTTTAGGTTCTTGAATCCAAGACCCAGACCCTACATCATAGTCTAGACCCTAAACCTAAGGCCTGTGATCTGGATATCTAAGTTCTTATCAAGACCTAAGGCCCTACACCATGGTCTAAAACCAAGACCTAAGGTCCGTGGTGTAGGCTTTTAGGTTCTTATACCCAAGACCTAAGGCCAAGACACCAGGATCTAGAACCAAGACCAAAGGTGCGTGGTCTAGGCTTTTTGGTTCTTATACACAAGACCTAAAGCCCTACACCAGGGTCTAGAACCAACACCAAAGATCCGTGGTCTAGGATTTTAGGTTCTTATTCCCAAGACCTAAAGCCATACACAAGGGTCTAGAACCAATATTAAAGATCCATGGTCTAGGATTTTAGGTTCTTATTCCCAAGACCTAAAGCCCTACACCAGGGTCAAGAACCAAGACCTAAGGTCC